>JANFOE010000396.1:0-432500 GCA_025667525.1 Glebionis coronaria
ATTGGTTTGGATGTTTCTTTTCTTCCTTTATTCCACCAATTGAACTATGATGTTGTCAATACACACTCTTTGGACATACTTAGCAAATGCTTGCTTCTAATTTGAGATTTATTTTCCTTTTCTCTCTCAAGTTAGTTAGTAGGTAGTGCACATACATACATTGGTGTTTCTTTTCTTTCTTTTAACCTTTATGTAGCATGTCACCTTAGCTCATTTACTTGGTGCCCCAAGCAAGGGGGAGTAAGCACCAAAGGGGAGCTACTAGCAAAGTCTGGTTCTTTTCTTCTTCAAAGACTTGTGCTAACCTTTTTGATTCGACAAAGGGGGAGAAATGATAGTGATAAACTCGTTAATAATTCGAATAAACTTGTATTTTACGTAAATGAGTTTATAGTTTGTCGTAATCAAAAAGGGGGAGATTGTTAATGCAAAGAAATACCCTAAAAACATTGTTAGTATTAATTAATCTTTCTTAGTTTTGATCACGACAAATTACAAAGACATTTATTGTCAAACACAATCATAAAATGAATTATCTAACAAACACTATCATCAAGGTAATAATCATTACACTAACATATCTTAGTCATGCTTAGTGATCATAAAAGTGATTAGCCTTAAAACTCACTTTTATCAAATGTAAAATAAACTTTATTTTTAAGAAAATATTTTATTAAAATGAAAATGTAAATTTGAATATGTCATATTCCAAATGCCATAAGAATATCCTTTGAAGGTTTAAACAGACTCAGATATTTCAAATTCACTAAAAGACAAAAAGGAGCGGAGTCTACTCTCCGTAGTTCCTTAAGTGCATATGCGGTTCCCTATCGATAAGGAACCGCCTGGGGAGCTAAGGAACCGCCCCCAAATAGTCGTTGGCATTTGTCTTCTATAATAATGGATCAAATCTGCATTTTCATTAACCCTTTTTGGACATCTCTTTCAGCCTTCTTTATCCTATCTAATCCTAGTCATTTGTAAACGATCACTTAATGTGTTAAGTATGTTTACTCATGATTATCCTCTTGATCTCCTTCTTTACCTTGTCCAAAGAGAAGATCACTCACACATTTTTGATGTGATTAAAGATGAAGCATTGATAAAGATCACCTTCTCCTAAAGATCTAGTCATGTTCATCATTTGTTTATTTGTGTCTTGTGTAGATCCAATGTATTTGTGAATACTTGGACTAGTTGTGTTCATCCAAGCTATATGTGAATACTTGGATTAGAGTTGTGTAAATCCTTTGCATATGTGTGTGCTTGGATTTGTGTTGTGTAGATCCAAGCTACATGTGTGTACTTGGATATGTTTAGTTGAGTTGTAATAAGTTGTGTCAGTTCTCACTAAACTATAAAGTGATGTGGTTGTGTCTTGTGAGTTCTCACTAAACTATAAAATGATATGTAGTTGTATTGTGTGAAGTTATCACTTAGCTTCAAAGTGAAGAGTCGTGAAGATTGGTCCTAGCTTTGGATTAGAACTCGACATCTAGCCTTGTGTCGAAAAATGGTGAAGTAAGCAACGTTGTGAAGATTGGTTCTAGCTTTGGATTGGAACTCGACATCTAGCTTTGTGTCGTAAAATGGTGAAGTGGGCGACGTTGTGTAGATTGGTCCTAGCTAAGATTAGGTCTCGACATTTAGCTTAGTGTCGGAAAATAATGTAAGCGACGTTGTAAGGTTTTCTCCGCCAAGAAGGGAGCTTGTGGATATAGTGGAAATCTCGAGTAAGGTCTCGGGGAGTGGAGTAGGAACGAGGATAGAGCCTCGTTGCCGAACCACTATAAATCTTGGTGTCTTCCTACTAGGTTGTTTCTTTCCTTACTCATTACTTACATTCATTATCATTATACTTACTACACATTGTTAATGCATTAGAATTCAACCTAATCATTATGCAACTAGCTTTCAAGTAAAAGATAGTTTTTGCACTCACCTAATTGAAAGGAGTTTTAATTAGGAGATAAACCGATGAGAAACTATTCAACCCCCCTTCTAGTTTCTACAATTAGTATCAGAGCAATGGTGACACAAGATCTTTGAAGTATATTGTACTTTAAAACTTGGATCGATCCATTGTCTCCTCAAATTAGAAGGTTAAGTTGTACTAAAGTTTTTCTTTGGTCAAAACTATTTTTTGTTGAAAATAAGCCTTTTAAGTTGATAATATTGCATCTCATTTAGATTACTAGTATTATTGCATTTTAGATTTACTCTTGAAATGTATCTACTAGTTTGCATCTTGTTATGTGTAGGTACTCATGAAGATCAATCATTCTATTGATTGTGGATTGAGTTACTTACACTTTTAAAAAAACTCATCTTCTTTGATTTCCAACATCATTGAATGATGATATCAAGATGGATAGGAGTGATACTAGTCCTTGAAGACTTAGTAGTTACTATCAGACATAGTCGGGCTTTGCATTGGTTCCTTGAAAGCTTGGAATGCAATTTGTGGCCAAGGTACGCTTTCGTTCTTCAACGCGCCCTATTGATCATTCTTTTGATCATTAATTGACTATATGCTTGTTCTTGGCATCCTTGCCTTGACATTTATTTGTGGTTTGTGATTCTTTCCTTTTTCCCTCTCAAATCTGCATTGCTTGGATACTTGACTCACTATGGAGATGTAGGGTGAGTTAGTAGAAGCTTAAAGTATCAAACATGATTTCCATGGTTTGTACCCATACGGTTAGTAGGCCTAATATCATGTGTAACTTGTGCAATTAAGCTCATCTCTAGGATGATTAGTGAATCCCTTGAGATACCAAACTACTTCATTAAGTTGTAGGTGGATTTTACACATTTAGAATTGAAATATTCCAAGGATATTGTTATTGTTAATCCTAGCAATAATTATCTGATCATGTGGGAGAGAAAGTGAATCTATACTTTTCTCATGTTTTGAAATAGAATAAGACTACTCTTGAAAATGATCTTATTCTATGCATCAAAATTGCTTGGTATAATTCATTACCAAAGTCGTTTAGACTTTTGCCGGAAAGGCACGTCTTAAACCACTATATATGACACAAGCTCTTCGTCTCCTCGATTTGAAGAATGTCATTTGTCTCTTGAGAAATGCTCTTGGTCTTGATTCACTTCCCTTGACTCCTCTCCCCTTTTCTTCTTTGCTACGAGTAGTCATTTGTCCGTTTCGGTCTTTTCCTATCTCGATTCAACTCGTAATCCTTCAATAAAGCCTTATTACCTAGAGTTGTGGTGGTCCAATGATATCCTAAAAGGTTTATGATATAATTTTAAGTAATTTTTTTTGTTTTCAAAAATTCTTTGTTTCTCTTTGATAAAAACCGGCCACTGTAGGCGGTTCTTTATCAGGCGCGGTTCAAATGCACGGTTCCTTATCGATAAGGAACCGCGGGCAGTAACTTCGCCAAAGCGCCAGTTTTATTAAAATATTCCTTTTCAAACAAAACCTTCTCTCTCCTTCACATACAGCGACGTGTTCTTGGTTTTCCACCATTGTTGTTTCTTCAAAAACCTTCAATCACTCAAATTAATTGATTCGAGTTCGTGGTTTTCACTCATCCATCATCCAAGATCAATTCATTGTAAGTTATTTCTTTCAATATCATCTAATTTGTTCTAGGGTTCATACATTCATAATTACGGATTTTTTAAATTGACATTGAATTAGAACCTTACTAGGAATAAGAGTTGACATAGTATTGTTGCTATGATTTCTTAGGTTCATATTCATTAAGATTTAACTAAAACTCACTTGTAGAACAAATCCAAATTTTGACTAAATATTTTAGTTGATTGATAGATGTGATATGAACCCATAACAAGTTGATAATGGTATTGTTGAATGCTTACCTAAAAACCTTGTTTTGAAAAACCAATGTTCGAAGTTCATTGTTGATCTTACATGATCAATATGTTATTATCAATAATGAACTAGGTACATTGTAACTATAAGAATGATAAGGATTAAACATTGTTTGTCAAGATATTGATGAAATACATTCTCATATTTTTTATTCTTAGCCTATATGTAACATATGAGTGATTGGACAAATATTTGTTTTGTATTTAGGTACACATCATGCCTTCAATATATCAAAAAGATCACCAAGACACTAGACAATATATGCCTAACCTTGCCGACTTTTGTCACTCAACTCAACTTGCCCACACCTATCGTTCCCTTCAAACTCATTGTTTCCACGAGGGTAGAGTTGTCCAAGAGGACATTAGGAATTATGCTTACATAAAGTCTATGTTTGAACAAATTGGGTTCGATTGTTTGTTATACATAGAAGAAGACATTTATCCCCAATTCCTCTTGGATTTCTTTAGCACTTATTCTATCATTATGGAAAATGGTAGAATATTTGTTAGGTTCATCTTGAATGGTCAACTCATTCAATACTGTAACACCCCACTTGGAAAAATGGACCGTTGCGTGTATTTATGGCGTGTCATCAAAGCATACAAGGCAATGTATTAAACATTAACTGACCATAACGGAAATACCAGAATCAAACATCGGTATTCCAAACATAAGCTCAAAATATAAAGATTAAGTACTGAAAGAAAAAGGACGAAACAATGTACAAACAACCAAAGTAATGTATGTGTGCATAAAGTAAAGGAGTCTGGATATCTTACATCCAATGCACGTACTCTCTTAGAAGTCCTAAGATCGTCCTTGTGTACCTGCCGTTTGGAACATGAAAGGAAACTACGACTGAGCAATACGCTCAGTGAATGTATATGAAGCATGATAATATTATACGGGAGTAGAACTGATAACAAATACTGAACTAACCTTGAAGACTTAGTAGTTACTATTAGTCATAGTTGGGCTTTGCATTGGTTCCTTGAAAGCTTGGAATGCAATTTGTGGCCAAGGTACGTTTTCAATCTTCCACACGCCCTATTGATCATTCTTTTGATCATTAATTGACTATATGCTTGTTCTTGGCATCCTTGCCTTCACATTTATTTGTGGTTTGTGATTCTTTCCTTTTTCCCTCTCAAATCTTTATTGCTTAGATACTTGACTCACTACGGAGATGTAGGGTGAGTTAGTAGAAGCTTAAAGTATCAAACATGATTTCTATGGTTTGCACCCTTGCGGTTTGTAGGCCCAATATCATGTGTAACTTGTGAAATTAAACTCATCTCTAGGATGATTAGTGAATCCCTTGAGATACCAAACTACTTCATTAAGTTGTAGGTGGATTTTACACATTTGGAATTGAAATATTCCAAGGATATTGTTATTGTTAATCCTTGAAATAATTATCCGATCATGTGGGAGAGAAAGCGAATCTATACTTTGCTCATGTTTTGAAATAGAATAAGACTACTCTTGAAAATGATCTTATTCTATGCATCAAAATTGCTTGGTATAATTCATTACCAAATCCGTTTAAACTTTTACCGGAAAGGCACGTCTTAAACCACTATATATGACACAAGCTCTTTGTCTCCTCGATTTGAAGAATTTCATTTGTCTCTTGAGCAATGCTCTTGGTCTTGATTCACTTCCCTTGACTCCTCTCCCCTTTTATTCTTTGCTACGAGTAGTCATTTGTCCGTTTCGGTCTTTTCCTATCTCGATTCAACTCGTAATCCTTCAATAAAGCATTATTACCTAGTGTTGTGGTGGTCCAATGATATCCTAAAAGGTTTAAGATATATTTTTAAGTAATTTAAAAATTTTTGGTTTTCAAAAATTCTTTGTTTCTCTTTGATAAAAAGCGGCCACTGTAGGCGGTTCTTTATCAGGCGCGGTTCAAAATGCGTAGTTCCGTATCGATAAGGAACCGCGGGAAGTAACTTCGCCAAAGCGCCAGTTTTATTAAAATATTCCTTTTCAAACAAAACCTTCTCTCCCCTTCACACACAACGACGTGTTCTTGGTTTTCCACCATTGTTATTTCTTCAAAAACCTTCAATCACTCAAATTAATTGATTTAAGTTCGTGGGTTTCACTCATCCATCATCCAAGATCAATTAATTGTAAGTTATTTCTTTCAATTTCATCTAATTTGTTCTAGGGTTCATACATTCATAATTGGGGATTTTTTAAATTGACATTGAATTAGAACCTTACTAGGAATAAGAGTTGACATAGTATTGTTGCTATGATTCCTTAGGTTCATATTCATTAAAACATCACTAAAACCCACTTGTAGAACAAATCCAAATTTTGACTAAATATTTTGGTTGATTGATGGAATTGATATGAACCCATGAACAAGTTGATAATGGTATTGTTGAATGCTTACCTAAAAACTTTGTTTTGAAAAACCAATGTTCAAAGTTCATTGTTGATCTTAAAATGATCAATATGTTATTGTCAATAATGAACTAGGTATATTGTGAGTATAAGAATGATAAGGATTAAAGATTGTTTGTCAAGATATTGATGAAATACATTCTCATATTTTTTATTCTTAGCCTATATGTAACATATGAGTGGTTGGACAAATATTTGTTTTGTATTTAGGTACACATCATGCCTTCAATATATCAAAAGGATCACCAAGACACTAGACAATATATGCCTAACCTTGCCGACTTTTGTCACTCAACTCAACTTGCCCACACCTATCGTTTCCTTTAAACTCATTGTTTCCACGAGGGTAGAGTTGTCCAAGAGGACATTAGGAATTATGCTTACATAAAGTCTATGTTTGAACAAATTGGGTTCGATTGTTTGTTATACATAGAAGAAGACATTTATCCCCAATTCCTCTTGGAGTTCTTTAGCACTTATTCTATCATTATGGAAAATGGTAGAATATTTGTTAGGTTCATCTTGAATGGTCAACTCATTCAATACTGTAACACCCCACTTGGAAAAATGGACCGTTACGTGTATTTATGGCGTGTCATCAAAGCATGCAAGGCAATGTATTAAACATTAACGGACCATGACGGAAATACCAGAATCAAACATCAGTAGTCCAAACATAAGCTCAAAATATAAAGATTAAGTACTAAAAGAAAAAGGACGAAACAATGTCCAAACAACCAAAGTAATGTATGTGTGCATAAAGTAAAGGATTCTGGATAGCTCACATCCAATGCACGTACTCTCTTAGAAGTCCTAAGATCGTCCATGTGTACCTGCCGTTTGGAAACATAAAAGGAAACTACGGCTGAGCAATACGCTCAGTGAACGGATATGAAGCATGATAATATTATACGGGAGTAGAACTAATAACAAATACTAAACTAACCTTGAAGACTTAGTAGTACTATTAGTCATAGTTGGGCTTTGCATTAGTTCCTTGAAAGCTTGGAATACAATTTGTGGCCAAGGTACGCTTTCGTTCTTCCACACGCCCTATTGATCATTCTTTTGATCATTAATTGACTATATGCTTGTTCTTGGCATCCTTGCCTTGACATTTATTTGTGGTTTGTGATTCTTTCCTTTTTCCCTCTCAAATCTTCATTGCTTGGATACTTGACTCACTATGGAGATGTAGGGTGAGTTAGTAGAAGCTTAAAGTATCAAACATGATTTCCCTGGTTTGCACCCTTACGGTTAGTAGGCCCAATATCATGTGTATATTGTGCAATTAAGCTCATCTCTAGGATGATTAGTGAATCCCTTGAGATACCAAACTACTTCATTAAGTTGTAGGTGGACTTTACACATTTGGAATTGAAATATTCCAAGGATATTGTTATTGTTAATCCTAGCAATAATTATCCGATCATGTGGCAGAGAAAGTGAATCTATACTTTGCTCATGTTTTGAAATAGAATAAGACTACTCTTGAAAATAATCTTATTCTATGCATCAAAATTGCTTGGTATAATTCATTACCAAAGCCGTTTAGACTTTTGCCGGAAAGGCACGTCTTATACCACTATATATGACACAAGCTCTTCGTCTCCTCGATTTGAAGAATGTCATTTGTCTCTTGAGCAATGCTCTTGGTCTTGATTCACTTCCCTTGACTCCTCTCCCCTTTGCTTCTTTGCTACGAGTAGTCATTTGTCCTTTTCGGTCTTTTCCTATCTCGATTCAACTCGTAATCCTTCAATAAAGCATTATTACCTAGTGTTGTGGTGGTCCAATGATATCCTAAAAGGTTTAAGATATATTTTTAAGTAATTTAAAAATTTTGGTTTTCAAAAATTCTTTGTTTCTCTTTAATAAAAACCGGCCACTGTAGGCGGTTCTTTATCAGGCGCGGTTCAAAATGCGCGGTTCCTTATCGATAAGGAACCGCGTGCAGTAACTTCGCCAAAGCGCCAGTTTTATTAAAATATTCCTTTTCAAACAAAACCTTCTCTCTCCTTCACACACACAATGACGTGTTCTTGATTTTCCACCATTGTTGTTTCTTCAAAAACCTTCAATCACTCAAATTAATTGATTCAAGTTCAAGGGTTTCACTCATCCATGATCCAAGATCAATTAATTGTAAGTTATTTCTTTCAGTTTCATCTAATTTGTTCTAGGGTTCATACATTCGTAATTGGGGATTTTTTAAATTGACATTAATTAGAACCTTACTAGGAATAAGTGTTGACATAGTATTGTTGCTATGATTCCTTAGGTTCATATTCTTTAAGATTTCACTAAACCCCACTTGTAGAAAAAAATCTAAATTTTGACTAAATATTTTGGTTGATTGATGGAATTGATATGAACCCATGAACAAGTTGATAATGACATTGTTGAATGCTTACCTAAAACCTTGTTTTGAAAAACCAATGTTCAAAGTTCATTGTTGATCTTACATGATCAATATGTTATTGTCAATAATGAACTAGATACATTGTGAGTATAAGAATGATAAGGATTATACATTGTTTGTCAAGATATTGATGAAATACATTCTCATATTTTTTATTCTTAGCCTATATGTAACATATGAGTGATTGGACAAATATTTTTTTTGTATTTAGGTACACATCATGCCTTCAAAATATCAAAAAGATCACCAAGACACTAGACAATATACGCCTAACCTTGCCGACTTTTGTCACTCAACTCAACTTGCCCACACCTATCGTTCCCATGAAACTCATTGTTTCCACGAGGGTAGAGTTGTCCAAGAGGACATTAGGAATTATGCTTACATAAAGTCTATGTTTGAACAAATTGGGTTCGATTGTTTGTTATACATAGAAGAAGACATTTATCCCCAATTCCTCTTGGAGTTCTTTAGCATTTATTCTATCATTATGGAAAATGGTAGAATATTTGTTAGGTTCATCTTGAATGGTCAACTCATTCAATACTGTAACACCCCACTTGGAAAAATGGACCGTTACGTGTATTTATGGCGTGTCATCAAAGCATGCAAGGAAATGTATTATACATTAACTGATCATAACGGAAATACCGGAATCAAACATTGGTAGTCCAAACATAAACTCAAAATATAAAGATTAAGTACTGAAACAAAAAGGTTGAAACAATGTCCAAACAACCAAAGTAATGTATGTGTGCATAAAGTAAAGTAGTCTGGATAGCTCACATCCAATGCACGTACTCCCTTAGAAGTCCTAAGATCGTCCATGTGTACCTGCCGTTTGGAAACATGAAAGGAAACTACGGTTGAGCAATACGCTCAGTGAACGGATATGAAGCATGATAATATTATACGGGAATAGAACTGATAACAAATACTAAACTAAATCTGAAATGACAAAATGGAGCAAACTGTGTAAAATCTAATGTGTCTGATTTATAAATAATAAAACTGGTTTACCAACTGTTAAATCTGAAAACATGCATCTACTGTATTTTAATTGCCCAGAGCTTATATAGGTCATGTGCTGTAACAACTGTGCATGAATAACTGGAGGGGTGACCTCGTATGTTGTAGAGGGGTGACCTCTAAATAATGTGTTGGGTGGAGGGATCAGCTCCAATGTGAAGGATGTAGAGCACACACCACATTTACCTTATAACTATAAACTGATAAGCCTAGGATGCATCCATACGCCCCACTAATGATACTGATAAAATGGCCAAGCTGAACTGAGTGGAACGCATTGGGATATCACTCTCCCACAGGTGAGTCATGACACCGGTGCCTCAAGTGTCATGGTTACGGTACCTCCGTAACTAGTACATAACTGGTCATGCTTGTATATAAGGCTGAGGCAATTTAACTTAATTATAAAACTGATATTTCTGATAAATCTTATAACATATAATTGTGGAAAACATTTGGCTGTAGACGAGAAATCCTAATCATGCACAAAAGGAAGTCCTTACTGAAAGGACGGGAAATCCGTACCTCGTGTCCAGTAACCGACCGAGATCAACTGATAGAAAGTCTACTCTGATTTTGACGCGAGCTACATGAATAAAGGACGCGAATAAGTTAACTGATCTTCGTTTATTTAATTTACTGATCTTATTGGCTTCTCCTTTATTTATTTTATTTCTGAAATTCTGTACGTATATTAACTGTATAATAATTATTTCTAATATATTATGTCCTTCGAATAATTATGATACAAACGTGTTCTGACATTATATTAATACTATAATAAATAACTCGTTAAAACATAAGGTTTCTAAATTAGAAAGTTTCTAAAATAATTTAATTCGTATAATGAAATTATACCCTTTTAAAACATTATAAACTATTTTAATTAAATTCATTTAAAATACAATTTTAAATATTTATAAAACAAGTATTAAAAAGGTATAATATAAAAATCTTTATTTTATTATTATAATTATGCCCCGAGTCTACCGAGATACTCCTTCTCGGTCTCACTAAAACAATTCAACCAAACTATATAAAATCTGCCGAAATGAATTAGTGACAGAAATCTGTGTCACTAAAAGTGTCGCTAAAACTGAGTTTTTAAAACTGTCAATAAACAGATTCTGCGATAGAATTTATTGTCACCAAACTGTTGCTAATTTCAGAACTAAACCCTTTTATTTTCTGATTAAAAGTTCCCACTGCCTTCTTTTGGTTTCCCCCCGTTTTCTGACTAAGACCCACCGAGACTTCTAAGTCTCAGTTGCCACTATTTTCAGCAAATACCCCCTGATGAGCCATCAGTTCCCACTGTATGAAAACCCAAACACCCCTTTTTAACATGCGACCCCCTTTTGGGGTTTTTGTTGGATGCGGCTTGGCAAAACCAACACCACGACCCTAGTGTGGGTCACAGCTGCCACAAACCACCCAGGCCGAGACCTGGTGTCTTGGTATTCGGGCCTTAAACATAACACATCACTCTTCTTTTTATTATTAAACCATGTTTATTTCTTAGATTCGTTTGTATAAACTTAAACCATAAAGATACGTGACAGAAATCATGAAATCAAAAGGAAAAAGATGATACCGTTATGAGATTGTTAGAGAATGATGAACACACGTGAATTACTAGAAGAACTAGGCCGAATGTTTCCTTTCTTTGTTGTTTTACCCGGCGGCCACACAAAATAGAACACAACCCCTAGTTTTTTTTTACGTATGAATGAATGAGGAGGGGCTGTGTTTGTTTTGTGTAGTGTAGTTGTGGGACGGGCTGGGCCAAAAGCCCATATGCCTTCTTTGTTTAATAAACCAAACGCCACCCTTAATATACATAGCTTTTCGGTTTTTTTTCGTATTAAAGTTATTCACGTATTTTCGTATTTAATTCTCGCGTTTTAATTTTCCGAATGCTAAATAATACATAAGTAATAATTATTTTCTAAATAACTATATGTAGTTTATTAAAATCAAAACTGCGTAGTTAATATTATCATTTTAAATACGGGTTTTAAAATTCTTCCCCTCTAAAAATAATAATTCGTCCCCGAATTAAGGATACGGTCGTACTGGGTTTTACAATTCTCCCTCTCTAAAACTAAAAAATTCGTCCTCGAATTAAAGGTACTTTAAGCTGGGGAATATATCTAAACTGAACGACACATGCACTAAAAGAACGTGAAAGCTGAAACATATAAGTTGAAAGACGTGTAAGTGAAAAAACATACCCGGACTAAAACTGGAAGTGAGGATAAGAAGTCGTATAGACTCCTCTGTTTCCCAAGTGGCCTCCCGCTCGGTATGGTTCCTCCGCAGGATCTTGACGAAAGGAATGGTCTTCCTTCTCATAACTCGATCCTGGCGATCTAATACTGCTTCGGGTTCTTCAATATATGATAGGTCCTCCCGAATCTGATCGAGTGGATAATTCACTTTGTGAAGCTCATGATATTGTACCCTCTGAGTAATGATACATGGAACACGTTGTGAACATGAGAAAGCTGAGGCGGTAACGCCAACCGATATGATACTTCACCTACACGTTCAAGGATTTCGAACGGTCCGATGTAGCGAGGGCTGAGCTTGCCTTTAAGGCCAAAACGTTTGACACCGCGTACGGGTGATACCTTGAGGAACACATAGTCCCCAGTCTGAAAGATAGATCTCTGCGATGCTTGTCGGCGTAACTCTTCTAACGAGTACGCGCCTCCTGCAGCTTTGCCCTAGCAATGGCGACCTTTTCATTGGTCAGTTCTATTAATTATGGTCCCTCAATCAAACGTTCTCCAACCTGATCCCAACAAATAGGGGCACGACATTTTCTGCCGTATAACATCTCGAAAGGAGCACGCTTGATACTGGCATGCCAACTGTTGTTGTAGGCAAACTCGACCAAGCAAATATAGTCATCCTAGTGTCCTGTCCATTCTAATGCACAGGCGAGTAGCATGTCCTCCAAAGTCTGGATGGTACGCTCTGACTGACCGTCCGTCTACGGGTGGAAAGCTGTGTTGAGCTTGAGTCTAGTTCCCCAAGCTTTATGCAAACCTCCCCAGAAGTGAGAAGTGAAACGTGGATCTCTGTCTGATATAATTTCAGAAGGTGTACTGTGTAATCGTACAATCTCCTTGGTGAATAGATCCGCTAATTTACTGACTGTGAAATCTTTACGGATAGGAATGAAATGTGCTGACTTGGTCAAATGATCGACAATAACCCAGATTGCTTCATGTCGCCGCTGAGTCTGTGGTAATCCGGTAACAAAATCCATAGAAATCTTGTCCCATTTCCACATTGGAATATCTAATGGCTGGAGAAGACCGCTGGTACGCTGATGTTCTATATTAACCTGCTGGCAGGTTAGACATTTAGAAACAAAGGTGGCGACATCCTGTTTCATGCCGCTCCACCAGAAATGTTGATTAAGATCGTGGTACATCTTAGTGGAACCTGGATGGATAGAGAACGGAGAGCTGTGAGCCTCTGCCATTAAGGCTTCCTTGAGAGCAGGGTCTTCTGGAACGCAGAGTTTGGTACCCTGCCATACGACACCATCGTCATCGATACGAAATTCAGTCTGCTGGTCAATGTTCTGGACAATTGCCCAGATTTCATGATCATCCTTTTGTGTGGCTTTAATCCTAGAGAGTAAATCTGGTTCTACCTTCAAGCTAGCCCAGTAACCCCTCTGTCCGCGTACTAAGAGCTCAATATCATATCGCTCTAAGTCCTAAATAATTTCCTTCTGAATCTTGATGCCATTTATCATTCCTGACTTTCTGCTAAGGGCATCTACTACTACATTTGCTTTACCTGGGTGATATTGAATATTAGTGTCATCGTCTTTCAGCAGTTCCAACCATCGCCTCTCTCTCATGTTCAGCTCTCGTTGCGTAAATATGTACTTGACACTTTTGTGATCGGTGACGATATCACACGACTCATCGTATAAATAATTCCTCCAGATTTTGAGGGCGAAAATGACTGCTTTTAGCTCCAGGTCATGCGTAGGATAATTTTTCTCATACGACTTTAGTTGACGCGAAGCATAGGCAATGACTTTCCCATGCTGCATAAGTACACAGCCTAGACCCTTTCCTGAAGCGTCACTGTAAATCTGATAACCACCTGTATCAGATGGAAGAGCAAGGATCGGTGCTGAAATTAAACGATGCTTGAGTTCCTCAAAACTCTTTTCTCTCTCCTCAGTCCATATAAACTTTTCCCCTTTATGCATAAGTTTGGTCAACGATAATGCCAAACGTGAGAAAATTTCTACAAATCTGCGGTAATATCCCGCTAACCCAAGAAAACTACGGATTTCTGTGACAGATGTCAGTCTCGGACACTTAGTGATAGCCTCCACCTTTGCAGGATCCATGGTGATCCCCTGTGCAGAAACAATATGGCCTAAAAACGCCACTTTATTCAGCCAAAACTCGAACTTAGAAAATTTAGCATAAAGCTTCTCTCGTCGGAGAATCTGCAAAACTGTACGGAGATGATCCTCATGTTCCTCATTAGATTTGGAGAAAATAAGGATATCGTCGATGAATACAATCACAAAATTGTCTAAGAATTCGTGGAAGACTCGGTTCATCAAGTCCATAAATACTGCAGGCGCATTCGTGAGACCGAATGGCATAACAACAAATTCGTAATGATCGTACCTCGTGCGAAAAGCAGTTTTGGATATGTCTTGCTCTTTTACACGCAACTGGTGGTAACCTGATCGTAGATCGGTTTTTGAGAAGTGCTTGGCACCCTGAAGCTGATCAAATAAATCGTCAATACAAGGAAGTGGATAACGGTTACGAATGGTGCGCTTATTCAACTCGCGGTAGTCAATACACAGTCGGATACTACCATCCTTCTTTTTGACAAATAATACTGATGCGCCCCACGGTGAAACACTCGGACGGATGCAACCTCTTTCAAGAAGTTCCTTAAGCTGATCTTTCAGTTCCTTAAGCTCTACTGGAGCCATACGGTAAGGAGCTCTAGATACTGGTTCTGCACCTAGAATGAGATCGATACTAAACTCTACCTCTCGCATGGGAGGTATGCCTGGGATTTCCTCTGGAAAGACATCTGGAAAATCTAACACGACTGGCTGATCATGAAGTGAAGGTGTCTAGGAAGCAGTGTCATGAACTGTAGCTAGAAAACCCTCGCAACCATGGTATAATAGAGTATGGGCATGTAAAGCTGAAATGATCTGAACATGTTTTCCTGGTAGGAAACCCCGGTGAATATACTCTGGTGTCTGGACATCACCGAAGATGACCCAATGAGCATGACAATCTATGGTGGCATGATGGACTGACAACCAATCCATATCTAGAATAATATCGAACTCGCACATATCTAGAGGGAGGGCACTGGCTGGACGGATTTTATCGTCAAACTCAAGAGGGAGATCCTTGTACACCTGGGTAATGAGTACAGAGTCTCGCATAGGTGTAGATATACTAAGTATACTGTCTAGTGGCGTAGGGGTCATGTTTATTCTACAGCATATGAAGTAGATATAACTGAGTATGTGGCGCCTGTATCGAAAAGAACGCAGGCAACCTGTCCGTGTATAAACAAAACGCCAGTAATAGTACATGTGGTCTTATTTGCTTGCTCACGGGTAGTAGTGTAGACGTGACCAGTGGTTGGTGGTAGTGGTGGTGGTGGAGGTAAAATCTGAGGACTATGGCCTGAGGTACCGGCAGCATCCCCGCTCTTGCAATCCCTCTTCATATGGCCCGGCTGACCACACTTGTAGCCACCAATCAAACCACGACATCAAGGTCCCGGGTGTTTCTTCCCACATGTGATGCAAGTGGGATAAGAATACCCGGTAGAAGTAGCTCTGGTTTGCTGAGAACCTGGTTTACGAAGATATACACGTGTCACGATTCTGATAATATAATTGAAATAAGGCTGTTTGGCTGAAATTTAAAAATTACCAAAATTTGCTGGTTTGGCAGACTGTTGACCTCTATAGTTTTGATCACGCCCTTGTCCGGCATCTCTGTTGGCATACATAAAGTCATAGTCTGTTTTACACGATGGTTTAATGTTTTGAGCTTAAGGAATCACTTGTAGTTGCCAGATGAGTTTGAGCTGCCGCGGTAGTTATCACCACCGCTTCTCTTATCTGATCGATTGCGGTCATAAGACTGACCGTAGTTTTTGTAGTTCTGATGTGAAGTAGCTGATTGGGATCGGTCTCCTCCTCTGTGTCTGCATGATTATAATTTTGATAAGACATGATATAAATTTAATGAGTAAAAGTTAAATTGTTTAAGTCTGTTGAATGAGATATACATCTTCTCATGATGCTCTACATTCTCGAGCTCATCCCTCTCGAAAAGTAACTCAATATCACGAGCTACATTAGCTACTTGTGACACATTAGTGAATGTGGCACTCATCAGCCTATCTGAAGTCCTCTAGTGAAGAGCCCAGCGAAATTGTTTCGCTTGCTCCTCCGCAGTACCCGCAGCCTCTCCTAAGAATCCAGCCATCCTGAGATATTGGTGCATGAACTCTATACTATTCTCACCATGATTTTGACGAATGACGTGAAAGCCCCTCTTCAGTTTAGCTTGTTCAGCATGTTGGAAAACCTGGTCATAAAACATTGCCTTGAACTGTGTCCAGGTCAATGTAAGCACCCACACATCTCCCCCATTTGACAACTTCTGAGACCTCC
This sequence comes from Glebionis coronaria, assembly GCA_025667525.1. NCBI lineage: Eukaryota > Viridiplantae > Streptophyta > Magnoliopsida > Asterales > Asteraceae > Glebionis > Glebionis coronaria. The sequence continues at coordinate 16,447 of JANFOE010000396.1, forward strand.
ACCAATGTAGAGCATGACCCTCCAGTTTATAGACTGTAAGCCTAACCTTGAAAACATCACCAAAACCCATAGCCCTAAAAAATTTCTCTACATGATAAATCCAGTTTTCTGCGTCTGTTGGATCCACAGTCTGTTTAAAAGGTCGGGGTTTCTGTTTGTTAAATAAATCTAGCCAAGTGGCTAAAGTGGCAGGTGGTGGATTGGGAGGGTTGTTGTTGATCCCAAACTTATATTTTAAACCTTTATAGCTTGTTTAAGGGTTGTGATAGAAAGAATAAATTGAATCTAACACTAGAGAAACTTTGCAATACAAAGTAACTAAACAAGATGCGGAATATAGTGTTTAGCACAAGAACAAATGATTAAAGCAAACGTTAAACTTTAATATATCAATGATATACGAATACCCAATAATGGTATTAGGGTTACAAAAACCTTAAAGTATGAAATGAAAGACAATAGAGAACGACACACTTTGCATGATAACCTAGTGAGTCCTTGTTAGCCCTATATTTTATATAGTCGAACAAGAATGTAATAGGTCATCTTAGTCGTTATTGGTCTTGTATAGTAATTGGTTAGTCGGGAAAAGCGGGCTTGGACTTTAAGCTAATATTATCTTTGTTAGGGGCTATATACCCAAGTGAAAGCCAAGCCCGGCCCAAGATGAAGCCCACAAAGGCCTTAGAGCCGTGGCATATATAACCCTCTTCCACATGTGGAAGAGGGTGTTGGTTCATTTCATAAAACACCTAGTTTTAGTGTAAACCTTCCACTTCTCTCTCTACTCTCTCTCTACTTTTCTACTATCTCTCTCTCTAAATCTTGTGTTATGGATTGAATGGGAACAACATTTGGTATCAAGAGCCTATAGTGGATAGGTGATTGAAGATTCGTGTGTTGTGTTCTTGATTTTTTTATGCCTATTTTGATCCAAAAACTCACGTACCAAAAAATTTCTTGTGTTTTTATGGTTTATTCTTGATACAAATCATCTACTAACTATTGGTAGTGATTTGGTATTGTTCTTTTGGTTAAAAACACAAAAAAATTTGGTGCTTGATTCATTTTTAGGCTAAAAATCACGAATTTGGTGTGTTCTAGTACTATCCGTGAAAAGGGGTATTTTTGATTCATTGGTACGATCTGATTGTTGCGATTGCATAAACCCTGGAGGTTTCTACTTGCGATCCAATATCACGACCACTCACTACGATCATAGAGTGCGATCACTCACCACGATCATAGAGTGCGATCACTCACCACGATCATAGAGTGCGATCACTCATCACGATCATAGAGTGCGATCACTCACCACGATCATAGAGTACGATCACCAGGTTATGATCACTCAGTACGATCTATAGTGCGATCCCTCACTGCGATTACTCACTGCGATCACTCACTACGATCTATAGTGCGATCCCTCGTTGCGATCACTAACTACGATCCAACGTTACGATCAGAGTACGATCTAGTGACTACGATCCAAGAGTACGATTAAGGACTGCGATCTAAGAGTATGATCCAAGAGTACGATCTGAGAGTGCAATGGGTATTGTGATGGACAGATAAATTTTGTTTGAGCAATTTTTAGACTTAGCCACTATCTAGACTAGTTTCGGAACATAGTTTACACGAAGATTAAAAAAAAAAAGAGTTAAAAATTTTAGGTCTAGTAAATTCAATTTTTTTCCCTACTAGTTTTTGGCTATTTCTAACTCAATTTCAAAATTTGGTGATACAAAACTTTTCGGCTTACCGTTTTGTCGGACTGAGGACTTTATTGTCGGACTGAAGATTCTCGGAACTCTACGAAATTTCAACCACACCTCATCACATCAAATCCACTAAGATCTGCAATTCATTCACAAGTATTCACCATGTCTAACAACAACATCGACATTGCAACTGCTAATCAAATTCGTTTGGAACAAGGTGGCAACGGTAATCCACCTGTGCTCACTGCCGGTTGTTACGTTCAATGGAGATCTCGTTTTCTTAGATTTCTCGACGGAAAAGAAAACAGAACTGCTCTTCGTCACTGCCTTGAGAATCCACCTCCAGTTTTTGAATTCAGACCAATTACCACACAGGCAGAGGATGGTACTTCATCAACTATACGAGCTATGGAGGATTTTGACACATGTTCTGCTGAGAAAAAGAAACTCCTCCAAGCTGAAGCTGATGCTGTAAACTTCATACTCACTGGAATTGATAACGATATCTATTCCACAGTTGATGCATGTCCTAATGCTATGGAAATGTGGAATGCAATTCATCGATTCAAGCAAGGTGAATCGATCAATGTTCAAGATCTCGAGACTAATCTACTTTGGGAGTTTGGAAAATTCACATCTGAAGATGGTGAATCCATTGACTCATATTACTCGAGATTCTATAAAATGATGAATGAGCTTGTTAGAAATCAGTGCACCATCTCTAATCATCATGCCAATGTGCAGTTTCTACTTCAACTCAAACCGGAATGGCAAAGGTTTGTGACCTTGGTTAAACAAAGGGAAGATATCAAGACCATCTCCTATCACAAAATTTATGATATCTTGAAACAACATCAGAATGAAGTGAATGAACTAAGGGCTGAAAGGGCAGAACGATCTGCAAATTCTATTGCTTTTGTGGTTGCTACTTCAACAAAACCCGTTCCCCGTCAACCACCTACTCATTCCTCAAAGTCATCAAGCTCATCCACCAAACCTCTAGCTATTGCTAAACACAAAGCAAAAGCAATTGTCCCCACTCCACCTCCAAAGTATGACACCGAGTCAGATGGAGACAGTAATGATGAACAAACTTCAAGGGACAAGAAGATTGAGGAACTCATGTCTTTACTCACCACAACTTATAAGAAGATCTACAAACCTACCGAAAACAACCTCAGATCATCATCCAATGCTAGATATAAGGAAGTTGATCATGCACCTAGGTATGATCGTGATGCTAGGAATGATAATCAGAGTTTGTTGAATCAAGTTGGGGCTAGAGATACTGTAGGCACTCCGGTTGTGCAAAAGACTGGGATTCAATGCTTCAACTGCAAGGGATTTGGGCACATGGCTAGGGAATGCAAGAAGCCAAAACGGATTAAGGATTCGGGATATCACAAGGAAAAGATGCTGCTGTGTAAGAAAGAAGAAGCAGGAATTCCACTCACAGCAGATGAAGTTGACTGGCGTGATGACACTGATGATGAAGCCGATGATCAAGAGTTGGAGGCACATTATGTTTACATGGCAAAGATTCAAGAAGTGATCCCAGAGACTGATGATACTTCTGGACCCATCTATGATTCTGAGCCATTTGAAAAGGTACCATCACATGATAACTATAATGTGTTTGCTAATGAACGACGTCATCCTGAGCAACCCGAAAGCATCAATGACACATATGTAATGGACACGGAGGATAGCAATATCTCTACGGATTCACAGCATATGTGTAATGATGACGGAAAAGCTGTTCAGGACACTGACTCGGATGAGGACCGTGATTTGCTTGCGTCTATTATTGATTCTTTAAAACATGAAATTGAGGAAAACAAAGAGGCTAATAAACGTTTGAAGCAAGCAAACACATCCTTAGCCGAGGAGATAGACAGGCTTAAAGAGTGTGATTATGTAAAAGAAGTTGATCGACGGGTTGCAATAGTTAATGGTTTGGTATATGAACGTAAGGTGCTCAACGAACAATATTGTTCTGAAGTAACACACGAAATTCATATGTCAAAACAGAAGATATCGGAACTTGAAGAACAACTGCTGCGACATAAACTACAAATTACTGAATTAGAGTCGGTTAACAAAGAACAAACTGAGCTTTATAAAACTCGTGAAGAAAAGGATATTGAAAAAATTCTTGCTTTGGAAAATAGAGTCGACACGTTAAACAACATTGTTTACAAAACGGGTCAGTCTATTCAAACTATGAATATGCTCAATAGAAACATGAAAACGAGTTTTGTCAAGCCTGAATATCTCAAGAAAGCTCAAAGTACCAAGCCTGCTCTTTATGATATCGGTTGTTATGTTGATAATCTTGCTCTCATGCTTTCCCCTGACTGCGACGAAATCATTCGTCAACAAGAAGAAAGTCGATCAAACTTAAGTGATTTAATAAACCTTTCTGATTCTGATAATTATATTAAGTTTGTTCCTCAAAAAGAACTTTCCAAAGAACAAAAAATGTACAATAGTGTTCCACCACCAAGTGATGAACCCCAAAAGAAAGTTTCTTTAAAAAGGAGTTTCAAAAAGAAATCAATTTTGTTAGAAAAACGAATTTTGGATGAAAAACGTAAATGGGATGAGAAAAGCAAAAGTGTTCAGCAATTTGAGTTTATAAAACAAGGGGTTTTAAATTTGTACAAAGGTGTCGTCGACTATGAAAAAGTTTCTAGGGATACCATTTGGAATATTAAACCTAACCCACAAGTAGAAGTCGTCATTCAACAATGCATTGTTCCAACCATTGATGATCTTTCAAAAAATGTGGAAATGTTTTATAATGTTCTCACTGGGGAAATGTTAACTAATTTAAGCTATGTCAAATCTCTTGAAGATGAAGTTGACTTTCTTCAAATTAAATTAAAGACACAAGAACACCAACTTTCTAACGAAATTGATCGACTTTCTAAGGAATATTTTTATGCTGACCATATGAATGTTATACTTGGTGTGTATACCGATCTTGATCAATATTGTCATGTAGCATGTCTAGTGTCAGAATCGGACGAGAAATGTCGCAATCTTGAAGTAGAGCTTTCAAAACAAATTCAGTCATACAACAAACTTTCGAAAAGTTTTTCTCAACTTGAGAAACACTCCATTTCTCTTGAACTTGCTTTACAAAAAGGTGAAAAATCTCATAATCATAAAAAGTGTCAAGAAATGTCAGCTTCTTCGTTTCGTCTACTAAATGAAAAAGATTTCGAAATAAATGATTTGAAAGCTCAGCTAAAAGAAAGGGACATAGCCATAAGTGAGTTATAGAAACTCATTGAGAAAATGAAAGGAAAGTCAGTTTTGGGTAAACCATCCGCCGTTCATCAACCAAATGCGGTTAAATGCCCTAAATCATCTATTTTGGGACAATCCCCACAGACTTTGCCTAAGATAGGAAATGATAAGAGTACCAATGTGATAGCACCTGGAATTTATAAGATGAACACTAAGCCCACTCAAACTAGAACATCGCGGTTACCTCAGAATATTAAGAAAACTAATCAACGTGTGTCTTCTTCTACAGGAGTAATCCCCACTACTAGCGTTAGCGGACCACAGCTTAAGAGCAATAGAATGCAAGATAAGGTCATGCCTAACAATAGTCAAGGAAAGAAGTTGGAAGTAGAAGACCACCATAGGAATTTTAAGTTTTCTAAGAATAAAACGTCTGTAACTGCATGTAATGACAGTTTAAATGCTAAGACCTCGAATGTTGAATTTGTTTGTCTTAATCATAATGGCGTGAATACTAGAACTAGGAAGCCTATTCGTATGCCCACTAGTACTAGTGAACCCACAAGAACTTTGAACCAATCCACTGAGCAACCACTTAAGAAACTAAGTGCGTTAGAATCCACTACTTTACGTAAACAAAGCAGGTTAAAGAAGCTTTATGAGAACATGATTAGGACATGTACACGGGGGTATTCAAGATTTACACCACCCGGATACAAATGGGTACCTAAGACAACCCCCATTCTAATTGGGTCTATGAATGTTAGCTTGCCTTTAGAATCTAGGTCCACTACTTTTTTGGAACCCGTTTCTATCAAGGGCTCCCATTTGTCAAATTCTATATTGTCTTCTAATTCTTCTGCAGCTCTTCGAAATCATCCTATTCATAATGGACTCCGGGTGCACAAAGCACATGACGGGAAATCTCAAGCTTCTCATTAACTTCGTGGAGAAGTTGCTGGGTACGGTACGGTTTGGAAATGATCAGTTTGCACCGATACTCGGATATGGAGACTTGGTTCAAGGGAATATCACTATAAAACGGGTTTATTATGTCGAGGGACTGAATCACAATTTATTCTCGGTTGGTCAATTTTGTGATGCGGATTTGGAAGTGGCTTTTCGGAAATCTACTTGCTATGTTAGAGACTACGATGGGAATGACCTTCTTACAGGTTCTCGTGGTTCTGATCTCTATACAGTAACTCTTCAAGACACATCTTCAACAAATCCAATTTGCTTAATGGCTAAAGCTTCATCATCTCAAGCATGGTTATGGCATCAACGATTGTCACATCTCAATTTTGACACCATCAACTTGCTTTCGAAGAATGATATTGTGGCTGGTCTTCCTAAGTTGAAATTCGTCAAAGACCATCTTTGTTCTTCTTGTGAGTTGGGGAAAGCAAAACGGAAGTCGTTCAAAACAAAGACTACCCCAAGCTCAAAAGGACGATTGGAACTTCTACACATGGATTTATGTGGTCCGATGCGTGTAGAGAGTATTATCGGGAAAAAGTATATTCTCGTGATTGTTGATGATTACTCTAGATACACATGGACTTTCTTCTTAAGGTCCAAAGATGAAACACCAGAGGTTCTCAAAAACTTTCTCAAGATGATACAATGCAATCTTCAAGCTCAAGTCTTAACCGTAAGAACGGATAGGGGTACTGAATTTTTGAACAAGAACTTGCAATCTTACTTTCAAGAAGAAGGCATCGAACATCAAACGTCTATTGCTCGAACTCCTAAAAAAACGGCGTTGTCGAAAGACGGAACCGTACTTTGGTTGAGGCTGCTCGAACAATGCTTTATGCTTCAAAATTACCGCTATTCTTCTGGGCTGAAGCAATTGCAACTCCCTGTTATACTCAGAATCGTTCTCTCGTCATCCCTAGACATGAAATGACACCTTACCACATCATCAATGGCAGGAAACCTACTGTCAAATTCTTTCACGTATTTGGATCTTTATGCTACATCCTTAAAGACGGTGAGAATCTCGACAAGATGAAAGAAAAAGGTGATGCATGTATTTTTGTGGGGTATGCTACATTGTCGAAAGGATATCGAGTCTATAACAAGAGAACAAAGATTATTGTCGAAACAATTCATGTGAACTTTGACGAATTGCCACAAATGGTACTTGAACACAACAGCTCAAGTCCCGCACCTCAATGTCCAGCAATGGCACCTACACAAAACAGTGTACGTCCCGTGCAAGAATGTCAACAAAGTACTCCTACAGCAGACTCGACGGATACGACACATATGAATGAGTTGGTTGATTTATATGATCCAATGATTGATGAATATTACTATGGAAACAATCAAGTTGTGTCAAAGCCTTCCGCTGTCACCACTACTGATGCACCCGAACAAAGTCAAAAAGACACAACTGCATCTACTTCAGCAACCATTGCTCAAGAGACAATTCCATTGGATACTCAACAAACTCAACAAACAATCATACCACCAACATCACCAACCGTCAATGCTGAAGGAGGAAACAACAATCAAGCAGTCGATGCACAACCTGACGAAGAATAATTTATCAATCCGTTCGGTACACCGGTACACGAAGTCGGAGAGTCTTCTACTCAACATGTTGATCCGTCCAACATGCATACATTCTACCAACCATATCCATCCACTCACCATTGGACACGTGATCATCCATTGGAGCAAGTCATTAGAAATCCTTCACAGCCGGTTCGAACACGCAGACAACTCAAAACCGATGGCGATGTGTGTATGTATGCACTCACCGTGAGTTCAACTGTACCTACAAACATCAAACAAGCCATGACTGATCATGCGTGGATTGAATCAATGCAAGACGAAATTCATCAGTTTGAACGCCTAAATGTTTGGGAACTTGTTGACCGACCCTATGGAATGTCAATTTTAGATTTCAAATGGATCTTGAAAAACAAACTGGATGAAGAACAAACCATCATCAAAAACAAATCTCGTCTTGTGGTTAAGGGATACCGTCAACAAGAAGGCATAGACTACGATGAATCATTCGCTCCAGTCGCTCGTTTGGAAGCAGTCAAGATATTCCTTGCTTATGCTGCACATAAGGGCTTCACGGTTTTTCAGATGGACGTTAAAACTGCTTTTCTCAACGGTCATTTAAAGGAAGAAGTGTATGTGAATCAACCGGAAGGATTCATCGATCCTCATCATCCTGAGAAAGTCTATCGTCTCAAAAAGGCTGTATATGGACTTAAACAAGCTCCAAGGGCATGGTACGAAGAACTATCCAACTTCTTGGTTTCCAAAGGTTCTATTGATCCTACTCTCTTTATTAATAAATATGGGGATGACATACTGCTGGTGCAAGTTTATGTTGATGACATTATTTTTGGTTCTACGAACCCAAAACTTTCAAAACGTTTTGAAAAATTAATGCACAACAGATTTGAAATGTCAATGATAGGGGAGCTAAAATTCTTTTTAGGCCTCCAGATTCATCAATCCCCACGTGGTATCTTCATAAACCAAGCTAAGTATGCTCAAGAGATACTTAAAAAGCATGGTATGACCTCATGTGCTCGCGTTGGTACACCATTGTCGACCACATCCCTAGACGCTGACTTGTACTCATATCCCGTAGATCAAACGCGATATCGCAGTATGATCGGGTCACTTATGTACCTTACAGCCAGCCGGCCTGATATTCATCATGCCACATGCTATTGTGCACGATATCAAGCCAGACCTACTCAAAAGCACCTCAAAGTGGTTAAACGGATCTTTCGGTACCTTAAGAATACCATCCACATGGGACTCTGGTATCCGAAGGGAACCGGTTTTCATCTAACAGCTTTTTCAGATTCTGATCACGCAGGTTGTCTTGATAGTCGAAAAAGTACTTCTGGTAGCATACAATTTCTAGGGGAAGACAAGCTTGTCAGCTGGTCGTCAAAGAAGCAGGATTGCACTTCGCTCTCATCAGCTGAAGCAGAATATGTGGCTCTATCCGCGTGTTGTGCTCAAGTCCTCTGGATGAGAACTCAACTCACGGATTATGGCTTCCACTTTGATAAAATACCTATGTATTGTGACTCATTGCAATCCGGTTCAGCACTCCCGCACCAAGCACATCGATGTCAGATATCACTTCATTAAGGAACAAGTGGAACGTGGCATCGTGGAATTATACTTTGTCATAACTGAGTACCAGCTGGCAGACTTGTTTAAAAAAGCTCTATCGAAATATAGGTTTGCGTATCTCGTTGGTCGTCTTGGTATGAAGTATATGACTCCAGAAGACTTGGAGGTTTTGGCAAATGAAGCTGCTTGATATACTCTCACGATGACTTCTAAGCACATCACAGCTTAGGACTCGGACCTCAAATAAGGAAAGTTTATCTCGGACGATAACTTATCCTTTTCAACGAGAAATTCATATTTCTCGGTCATGAGCTTCTCATAAAAACATTCAAAGTTTTTAAGCTCATGAAAAACGATTTCTAAGTAAATGTCAGCTTAGATCTCGAACTTCAACTTAAGGAAAGTTTATCACGGATGATAACTTATCCTTCACAACGGGAAATTTATTTTTCTCGGTCATGAGCTAGTCACAAAACAATCAAAGTTTTGAGCTCAAGAAAAACGGACCCGAAAGGGGAGTGTACGTTTCAGTGCGCTTTCCCTAAGCAATAGAAGAGAAGTCTTCTATCCTGATTATTTTAAAACCGTTGAACACAATTTTTCAAGAATTTCTCAAAAGGTTTTTCTAAATCTTTCAAAATTGTGTGTTCATCACTCCCTTCCTCATATGTGGTTTTTATATCTCAAAATTGTCATATGTTATTTTGATCAATTTTTAAGGGGGAGCGTTTTAAAATCAAGCCTTTTAATGTTGTTGGGTACATCTCTAAAATTGTCATATTTTATGTATCCAACACATTCTGAAAATGATATTAAATCTGTCATATATATTATCGGTAAAGGCATCTCAACTCCGTACCTCAACATATATTGTGATGTTGTTTTTCTAAAATTTTGTCAAATTTTGTCTCAAGACACACATATATTGTTGAGGGGGAGCTACCCGACTTAATGTTCCATGACTCATGCGTGCACACATGTTTCTCTCCCAATCGGTTTTTAGAAAATGTCATATTTTAATCAATTGATATCTCTAATATTATGTTTTTATATTAGAGATAGGGGGAGAAAATGTGATTAAAATGTAATATATCGCAACATGTGATCTTAAAGACTCAAGTGCAACTCTTTCCTTCACATGCCAAACTATTTCGTATATCGATGCATGTGTGTAGGGGGAGCTTTTCGAAAATATAAAACTTTCAAAGTGTTAAAAGTTTTGATTTTTATCAAGCACTTTGAATGGTTTTCAATGGTTTTATGGTTACGATCTTTACCCTAAACAACCTACTATCCACGATGGAACGATGGAGTCAAAAGGTGGTTTAGGATAGGAAACTAAGTCCTATGATCCAACCAGAACCGGAGGGATCTACCCAAGGACATTCCATAGATAGAAATAGATGTCCTTAGGAAAGATGGAGTGGAATGAAGCTGAATGCCGACCAATTACTTAAGTTAGCACTAGAACAATCACAACAAGGTGCTAATGATGACGTATTGGTAAGCATTGAAGGAGTTGAATATTCTATGCAACTTAGGTAGAAGTCGGGTTAACACATCTTTTGAAGACAAGTGTCATGGACCCAGTGATGTGATGCACAACCCTTCCCCAGCTATTCGAGTTTCTCTCAAAAGAAACTTGTCTCATTGTCACTGAGATCAACACGTATCTATTGACTTTCTCACTCCGAGTCAGTTAATATTGAAAAAGGTGGCAGTCTGCTCCAGCCTCCGAATACCAAAATGCACTTATTGATTCTAGAGCCAAACGATATTTATCTATCATCTCATTAGGACACAATCGAGTCCTACGCATTATCCTTGTGATATTGCCAGAACATCTGAGTGATACGATTCACAATGAAGATGGAAATCCTGCTTGAGCCAGCATCAAACAAGCTCATGGTAGGTAACTTGTGCAATTCTACACGAATCAAACTTGTGAGAACTAGAAAGCAACTAAGTTTGGATTCTTAATTTATTCAAACTTGATTCCAGGATTCTTCGCAAAATCCATGTGATCTTGCCAGAACATTCAGAGTGTCACTTCTTAGTGCTCACAGTGACGAATGGAAATCCTTCCAGTGTCAACATCAAAAAGCACTGTGGTAGGTGACTAGCAAGATTCTTTATGAATCAAGCTTGTGACAAACTGGAAAGCAACAATGGTGCGTTTCTTTTAGAATCAAACTTGTTCCAGGAAATCTGAATTGACGACTCTAATCAGACGGATAATTTATCCTTATGATTCATTCTTTACGTTCGCAGTCTGCTTTGAGACGGTCGAGTAAAGAGAACTGGCTACTACCGCCAGGAAACCCTGTCAAGGAGATTCTTAATAGAATCTACCTGATCACAGGTACGGTATTTAATACCGTTTAACGGTCTTCACCGACCGGAGGTAAAACGCTACCGAGTTAGGGTGAAATGTTCAAAGCCATTTCATCCGTGTCTGTATATGTTACTGGATATCAAGAAGGTGGCGTAGCTGTGTAACCAATGTCGATTCAGAAGTCACAAGAGCACAAGATGGCGATAATCAAGATACCTAAGAATGTAAGAATGTATTAGGTCATCTTAGTCACAAGGAGTACAGATGAAGATCTCAAGCACTCAAAGTCAAATGACAAAGGCTCAAGATAAAGATCACGAAAGCATGAAGGAACAAAGCTGTTACAAACAAGATCAATACCAAGATACAAGACCAAAGCAGGAAGATCTCCTCTATTAGAATGTATTCACTCAATCGTCTTATGTTTTTAAGCTTTTTAAGATGACCGATACATTGGGGGAGATTGTTAGCCCTATATTTTATATAGTCGAACAAGAATGTAATAGGTCATCTTAGTCGTTATTGGTCTTGTATAGTAATTGGTTAGTCGGGAAAAGCGGGCTTGGACTTTAAGCTAATACTGTCTTTGTTAGGGGCTATATGCCCAAGTGAAACCCAAGCCTAACCCAAGATGAAGCCCACAAAGGCCTTAGAGCCGTGGCATATATAACCCTCTTCCACATGTGGAAGAGGGTGTTGGTTCATTTCATAAAACACCTAGTTTTAGTGTAAACCTTCTACTTCTCTCTCTACTCTCTCTCTCTACTTTTCTACTATCTCTCTCTCTAAATCTTGTGTTATGGATTGAATGGGAACAACAATCCTTTTATAGGCATAAGGACTCACGTACAAGATTACTACTAACAAACTTGGAAAGTATCTCGGAGTAGTAACAGAAACACGTAATAATCTATTCCAAGTTTATCTCTAGCGGCAGGGCCTTTGACTTCAGCAGGGGAACCAATCCCCCTGCCTTTGTTATTCAGCAGGGGAACTTACTCTAGCAGGGGGACAAATGACCAACTAGCATGGGTAACTAATATATTTATATTTATTCCCAACAATCCTCCCCTAAACTTGTGCTTTCACCTAAAGACAAGTTTCTGAATAAATACTAGCTGATGAGGGTGCTTACAAACTTCCTGGCCAAAGCTGACTATGCATCATCCTTACCAGATCATAAGCAACAGGTGCTTTAGCATCTACAATCAAGTCAGCCTGTGCTAATTTCTTCAAAGTCTCCTGGTTGAAAGGATAGTAACGATGATTGATCAAATAAACACTTACCCCTTCCATCACTATCTCTTAGACCCCAGAATTTGTAAACAGCTTCCAATACAACAGATTTCCTCCATTTACTGCATCAAATATGGGATCAAACAATTCATGCTCATACATCCTATGCATGCACTCCCAGATCACCCAATCCTTCTCTACACCATCCATAGTAGGAGGTTCTGCAGCAAAGGTCTTCTTCAAAATCTTCCACAGATCTTCTAAGTCCTCACTATCCAAGGTTTCAAACATGACATCTAGACTTAGAAATGTATGTGTTGTATTGTCAGCTCTTGTAAGCTTCCACCAAGTCCTCCCCTTGTGTTCATAAACAGCATATTCTACTATGGCAAATTTCTTCCCAAGCTCACTAGGTGAGATTTCATCATTTTCCTGCACAATTAGCTGTTTATCAATTTCTTCATTTGAGGGACGTTGAGACTCCTTAGTAACTATGCCAACTTTTTCCATCCTCTTGAGTCTTTTGGCTGCCCTTTGTGCATTGAGTACAGATCTCTCAATTGTTGGAAAACTTTCACCTGCTTGATGTGATACCCCTGCTTGTGATGATGCACCTGCTTGGGATGATGCACCTGCTTGTGTAGTTTCCAATGTTATTCCTTCAGCCTTTCTTTTTCTGGATTCCCTAGCTTTCTGTAATATTTCATTTTGCCTCCTAAGATACTCAGCTTCCTCAGGAGAATTAATAGTCAAGAAGTCTTCCACATCCAATTCTATCAAAACTAGTCTGACTGCCTTTTCTATATCCCCAAAAGTCATGTCTATGAAATCACCATCCTTCCACTTCTTATGTCTCTTGAGCAACACTTTATAGTGTGCAAGCCTTCCCTTCTCAGACTTCAAGTATTTCTCCTTCTGAATCAGATTTGCCCTTCTTTCCAGATATTCATTTTGATATTTGTAAACTAGACAAATCAATTCATACCTGTCTTCCAAAGGATCATTTACTAACTCCTTTTCCCATTGATCTAGAAATTATTGAACATGAGGCACCCTTTCATCCAACTCTCTATGCATAATTTCAACCTGCTTAAGCATTTCTCTGGGCCTCATCTTTTGCATTCTCTGATCCTGCATATCAATCTCTTCTTGGTGTAGTTTGAGAGCTACATGTGCATCATGTTCTTCTTGAGCCCTTTGTTGTTCAGGAGTTCTGTGCTTGTATTTCCTCTTGGGCTGTTCAGCCATGATCCCCTTTCCCTTGTCTTTTGGATCCACTACTGGTGCTGGTTTGGCTTTAGGTGCAGGTTCTTTAATTGTAATACCCTTCTGAGCTGGTTGCCTTCTATTCTTTCTAACAAAAGTTTGAGTGATAGGCTTAGCAGGGGAATGACTTACAGCAGTGGGATCAATAATAGCAGGGGAAATTTTTGAAGCATGGGCTTCTTCTTGATTGCCCATAGTTAGCAATGTTTGAGCAATTTCTTTTGTTTCACTCCCCTTATCACTTCCTTTCTCAGCACTTCCTTTCTCAGTCCCTTTCTCAGCACTTGCTATCTTTCCTTGCTTTAAACCCTGACCACCAGGATATTAATACCACTGAGTAGATTCTTCTGTATTAGGAACTTCCTCCCCTTTGGAAGCATCCTCATTTGTAGATATGATAAGCTTGGGCTTTCTCCTCCCCTCAAGTGTAGCAAGTCTGGTTTCCAAATTATTGATAACCAGACCTTGCTTTTTGACAGTTTGTACAAGTTGTGCATTCTGCTTTTTCAAGCTCATGCATATATTCGTCAGTTCCAAAATGGTCATTGGTTACATGTTGCTCTCAACCGTAGAAGGGAATTTCTCCCCTTTTTGGGTATCATTGAGTGGGGGAGAGGACTTACTGATGGTGTCACTATCTTGCTCACCCCTTGAGGATGAGACAGTAGTGGCAGCCAAACCCTCAGTTTGCTCCAACCTTTTGGAGGCTCTCCTCTTTGCTACTTGTGAAGATTCACCAGGCAAGGGAGACCTGGCAAACCTGGATTTAGTTCTCCTTTCATGTTTTGGATCAGCAGGGGGTAGAGTACTGGCAGGGGTAGTTTCTTGGTAGGGGAATCAGAAGGTTTGTGTGTGGCTGTTATTGTCTTGGCTTCTTCCTGTCTGATTTGTTTCATCATGATTGAAGTGAGTGGAATAGCCCTGCCAGAAAATTATGGAGATGGTGCAAGATGTGTGGTGAACGGTTTAGTAGTATGTTTGGTTGCTGAAAAGTAGTTTTTGTGTGTGATAGGACCATGTTCACTCATATTCAGCAAAAGTTATGTAAACCTTGGGTACATACAAAATTTTGAATTGCTTGTAACATTTTTAACCATTCCTTTGAAAATCATTTGAGAAAAACAGTACTTCCTCCCTATTGCTAAGCAAATCAGAGCAGAAGCAACTTCACTACCAAATTCATTGAAAGCAGTGGTTTTAGGTGAAAAACATTGTAAAATTGTATGAATCAAATATTTCCAATGTGGGGCAAACTGACCTTTAGCAAACTTACATTTTTGATCATCAGAAAGAGTATACCCCAATTTAACAAGACCCTCAAAGATATCAGCCTCAGGTAGGTTGGTTATCCCATCCTCATCATCTAGAATAAATTTGTCTCTGATGGAGGCAAGTGTAATCACCTTGGGATGACCATCTACTGTGCTTTGAATTAATACCTCGCCATTCACTGTTTTGGTCATTGATTTAGACCAAAACTGCTGAATGTGTGAGGTGTAAATCCTAGGGTTGATGAGAAGAGCCACTCTAAAATACGAGGATTTTAGAAAAGCCACAGCATCAACAAATTCTGCTGGTTCATCATGTAATAAAGCAATTTGATTATGATTAGCAGCAATTTTGAGAGGCATGATAAAGTTTGAAAACGTTTGAAGATTATAATGGTGAGAGTTAGGCGGGATTTGATCGAAGGAGAGAGATGGACCTGCTGGTGAAGGGAATTAAGTTTTTATAGGCGAATTGAAGAGCTGTGATTGGACCGAATTTTCAAATTGCAAAAATATCAAAGATAAATCTTGATAAAAAAGTAATTTATTTGAAATAATAAAGAAAAGATTACCAATCAGCGAATAAAGCGCTTTAAATATCTTTTGAAAAGAATAAAATATTCCCTAACCAAAATTTTAGCAAGCATGCCCAACGGCTATAAGCAGGGTAACGGTAGTGTCGGTCAATGTTCAAACAGGGGAACGTTGATTAAGCAGGGGAATCAAAAGGTGAAAGCAGGGGAAACTTTCCTAGGGGTATTAGACTAATCATGGAGAGACCAATGTTAACTAGCTCTGCTCTAATGCACACCCTTGTATACACAAGGTAGATACACAAAAACTCAAGAGTCCTCTATTCAGCAATGGTCTAAGCACAAAAAGTTAACACTTAAGTCACCCTGCACCAGGTCAACCCAAGAAAATAAGCATACCCTAGTCACCAGCCCTACCTTTTCCCTTACCTATGGTCAGTTAGTCTTGGAAATGTTTACCAAACATCTGTATCTAGACAGCAAGCTGTTTTGATATAGAAGTACAAGTACACATTACAGTGCCTCAAGGTTTCAGAATTCTGACAAGCTTTGCAGCAAGTCTTCATCATTCTGAACCCTTACTCACCAATGGATATGATCTAGAATCATATATGAGTATCCTAAGGATACCCTAAGTCCTAAAGGTGTGACCTAACCTCCCCTAAAACACAGAGCATATAACTGATTCACCCATGAGTGTAGTATGCACCATTTGGATCTCTGCATTGTTAGTCTAAAACCACATATAACCACTTTTAAAAAGAACAAACCCAGCTTAAGAGAAAAACTCATTTAGCAGGGGAATGAACCCCAGCAGGGGAATCTTTGTTCAAAAGCAGTGGAATGAAAAATGATAGAAACATTGACTAACATTAATACAACAACAGTAATAAAGCAACCCTGGAGATACAAGACACTATAGACATCAATTTTTAGGGAGAAACCATTCCAATACCTGCAACCAGGTACTGAAACCTCCCCACTTCAAAAGCTTTTTTCAAAAGATCAGCAACATTAAGTTCTGTATCAATTTTCTCAGGGACAATTAGCCCTTTTTCAAAACAATCTCTAATAAAATGATGTCTTATTTCAATATGTTTAGTCTTGCTATGAAAAATAGGATTTTAATAATGCAAATTGTGTTGTTGTTGTCAATAAATATCTTGGTTTTAAGAAAGTTGTACCCATAATCAAGCAGCTGATTCTGAACCCAAAGAACTTGACCACAGCATGCAGCAGCTGCTACATACTCGGATTCAGTTGTTGATGTGGCCATAATAGTCTGCTTCTTACATTGCCAAGATATAAGTCTGCTTCCCAAAAATTAGCATCCACCTGTTGTAGACTTCCTATCATTGTTGTCACCAGCATAGTCAATATCTGAGTAGGATATCAGCTCAAATGGTGACTCCTTGGGATATAGGTAGTCCAAAGGTTGGATGGCACTTTAGATACCTAAAAATTCTCTTTACAGCAAATAGATGACACTCTGTTGGTGCCACCTGGTATCTTACACATAAGCAGACTGCAAACATGATGTTAGGTCCTGAAGCTGTAAGGTACATGAGAGATCCAATCATAGACCTGTAATTCCTGACATCAACTAGCTTTCCAGGACCATCTTTGCCCCATGGATGATCCTTGTCCATCGGTGTGGACACTTTCTTTCCCTCAGACATGCCAAACTTCTTCACAATTTCTGCCACATATTTATCTTGTGAGATAAATATCCCATCTTTCCTCTGCTGAACTTATAACCCCAAAAAGAAGTTTAGCTCACCCATGGCACTCATTTGGAATTTGTCCTTCATCAGCTTGGCAAACTCTTTGCTAAGCATAGAGTTTTTGGACCCAAAGATGATATCATCAACATAGACTTGTACCAAAATAAGGTCACCTTTTTGTTTCTTGATAAACAGGGTCTGGTCAATTTTCCTCCTGTTGAAGCCAATATCCAACAGATATTTAGAAAGAGTTCCATACCAGGCCCTGGGAGCTTGGTGAAGTCCATACATAGCCTTTTTCACCTTGTATACTTTGTCTAGATGTTCTGGGTCTTCAAACCCTGGAGGTTGCATAACATAGACTTCTTCATCAATGGTTCCATATAAAAAGGAACTCTTAACATCCATTTGGAACACTATGAAGTCCATGAATGAAGCATAAGCAAGAAATAATCTAATGGCTTCAATTCTGGCCACTGGAGCAAAGACTTCCTCATAATCAATGCCTTCTTCCTGTGTATATCCCTGTGCCACCAGTCTTGCTTTGTTCCTGACTACTACACCCCTCTCATCCTTTTTGTTCCTGAGCACCCACTTTGTCCCAATAGGCCTTGCCCATTTTAGATAATCCACCAGAATCCAAACCTCATGAATGTCAAACTGTAAGAGCTCCTCTTGCATAGCTTCAACCCAACTTGGATCATTTAAAGCCTGAAAAATCTTCTTTGGCTCTTCTTGTGACAAAAATGCAGTAAACAGACAACACTGCATGTTGTCATGGTTAAACTTCATGGTGATGTTTGCAATGAAGCTGTGCTCCTTTGATGTATACCTTGTATATCTAGGGGCTTCATGATCACCAATGATTTGAGATACAGGATGATCCTTATTGATTCTGTAGGTAGGCTGCATACTCATAATTACTTCTATTTCATCCTCTTCCAAGTCAGAATTGATGGGGCTATCTTGATTGGGAAAGAAATCCTCAAAAGAGCTTCCAAAGGATACAACATGACCTAGAGATGGGTGCTGATGAGCAGAATGCAGCTCTGAATAACTTGGACCTCCACTCTTAATTATTCTGCTTCCATGCTGGATATGAGAGGACCATTATATATGGGTGTAGATAAGGAAATGAGTGGGGATTCTCTTTCTTCATCATTGATGTCATTGACAGCTGGATCCTTTATAGCAGGGGAAGCAATTGATATAGCAGGGGAATCCGGGATTCCACTACTTTCAGCCATTCCACTGCTTTCAGAAGTTGACTTAGTAGGGGAAGAGATTGTCTGTTCTTTCCTTTGAGAGGTGTCATCTTCTTCACCTGTTTTTGAAGCAGCTTCAATGGGAAATAGTGAGGGTACATTCATGTACCTCAATGGTGGCTTCTCCACCCTAGTTGGTTCTTGAGTACCTGAAATGTTAGTATTTTGCAATGCAACAGGTACATAATTCATAGATTTTGAAAGAACCTCAATATCAAAGAACCAATCAGGACCTGTTTGAACATCTTCAGGCTTGTCTTCAAGAAAATCCACATGAAGATTCTCTGTTATTTTGCTTGTCTTCTTGTTGAAGACCCTATATCCCTTGCTGTTTAATGAATAACCAACAAAATATCCATCATCCCCCTTTTCACTGAACTTGCCTAGATTGTCAATTATGTTCAAAATGATCACATGACATCCAAATGGTCTAAAGAAGTCAATTAAAGGAGGTCTTTCGTTGAACAGCTGATAAGGGGTCTTGTTGTGTGCCTTAACCACCAAGGCCTTGTTTTAAACATAACAAGCAGTGGATACAGCCTCAGCACAAAAGATAACTGGAAGTTTAGAATCAGACAACATAGTCCTTGCTGCTTCAATGAGTGTCCTATTCCTTTTCTCTGCAACTCCATTCTGTTGAGGTGTTCTTGCAATACTAAATTCCCTCTTGATTCCTTTGTTTATGCAGAAAGTATCTAGTTTTTGGTTTCTGAATTCACCACCATTGTCTGATCTCATGGTCACTACCCTCATGCTTTTGGATAGTTCAATCTGATTGATGAACCCAATGAGTACATCAGCTGTGTCACTCTTTTCAAACAGAAATAATGTCCATGTGAACCTTGAAAAATCATCAGTAATCACTAGGCAGTACCATTTCTTCATTATGCTTGCCACAGAAGTAGGACCAAAAAGGTCCATATGCAGTAGTTCCAATGGCTTGGTAGTGGACATACTTGTTTTTTATTTGCAAGATGCTCTATGTTGCTTCCCTTTCATACAAGCAGCATAATAACTAGGTTTTACTTAGTTATGAAAGTTCGTAGTTCCAAGTCGTTTCGAATTGATTACCGTTAATTAGTACGACTCAATTGTCTTTTGGTGATCAAGAGGATGGTTTGTTTGATTATCTAATTTTAAACTAAAAGCAAATAATTAAAATTACCGTCGAGTAAAATGGAAACTTTAAAAAATAAACTAAAAATAAAAGTGAACAATCTTTGGAAATTAAAATGTAAATGATTAAAAACTTGGAAACTTGTTTAAAATTAACTAAGTAACAAGGGCGGGAAAAGCTAGATTTGAAAACTAAGTAAAACAAAGCAAAAACTAGAGTCAGATCGCAACGCGATCGTATCCAAATAGTAATGATGGATCGTGCCCACTGATCGCACTCAATGCGATCACAACAAAGGACTCAGATCGCACTCAGCAGTGCGATGGGTAAACGTGATCGTACTCCAAGATCGCAACCACGATCGCAACTAGTGGATCGTGGTCCTTTGATCGTGGGAAGAGATCGCAACACAACAGATTGCAATCAATGCGATCGTAACAAGGAGGTGTGACTAGATCGCACCCACAGATCGCAATGAGTGATCGTGGGTGTGGATCGTACCAGGGAAAAACGTGTAGATCGCAGTCAATGCGATCGAAGCCAGATGATCGTAACAACAAAACCCTCCTAAGATCGTAATGAAATCCCAAGAGTAACCAAACTTAGCGAATAAGCAGTAGACACAATAAGCACTTTCAAACTTTCAGACAAAGATAAATAAGCACAAATTTGAAACTTTTAGGAATCTAAACACGTAACCTTTATAAACCGAACTTTAAAAAGATAAACTTTTTAAGAAAGTTTAAAGGTTAATAAGCTAAACAATGAATAAGCCACTAAACATTAAGAGCTTATAGCTTATACGTCTAAGAGCTTATGTAGGAACAAAAGAAATGAACTTTCTAACCACACAACATCAAACTTAATCACGGATCATGAATGATTCGGATCAAAAGTAAAGTAAAACCAAGAAATGTAGAAAGAGATTAAAGAACAAAAAACTTAACTTGAATTAGATTAATGAAATCCAAATACAAGAATGATGCCAAAAAGCTTAAACTAGAAAGAAAAAGATGAAACTTAGTGAGAGAAAGTTGAGAACTTTCTTTCTCTAAAAACTAGAAAGAAAAAATAAAAACTAAACTAGCTAATCACCCTCCTAATGTGATTAGGAGGGTATTTATAGGCTAAGTGGGAAGTGCATGTGTGGTGTGCTTCCTTCTTTCTTTTCTTCTCGACTCGATTTAATTCTTTGTCTTTTCTTGACGTCGTCTTGGGATTTGAACTTGTCTTAATAATTTTCTTCTTTAATTTAGACTTGAGTTCTTCGACTTCATTAAACTTCCGTCTTTAGACTTTTTCTCCGATAAATCTTCAGAATAGGTCTTGGACATCCGTTCTTTAAGCACTCTTGATCTCTTGACTTCGTCTTTTCTCGTTTTCTTCGATAAAAGCCCGTGAAAGCCCGTGTTTTCTTCCTTTTTCATCTTTTGGTCCTAAAAAATAATAAAAACACAAACCACGCATAATTCCAACTTTTACGACATAAATTACACGTTTTGGTCTTGTTATTATTGGAAATAAGTGGTAAAAGGATAAGTGTTTTCACACTTATTAAATCCCCTACACTTGAACATTGCAATGTCCTTATGCAATGCACTAATTTCAAAGCACGGTTTACCTTTTTCATCATAGATAACCCACCTTGGCCTTTATTAAATACTGAACACTAAGAAAACTAAAAGAGAAAAACAAGTAAAGAAATTGAAAACTTACATTGGGTTTGGTTTTCATGAATATCCATCATTTTCAAGTTTCACGTTCCCCATACCAAGCTTAAGAACGAGATCATTGTTATTATAAGTTAGCAAACTAACACGAACTCATGTGGCCCAACTATTCACTTAGACTCCCTTATTCCTAGGTGTATCTCTTATATTTTAATAATTTCTTAAATGATCACGAGGATGCATTGTTTGACTTATTTTGATAGTTATTTAGGCTGAAAATAAAGTGGGACGATTCAATCAATAGTTAGCTAAAGGACAAAATCTTTTAAAACTGCTTCTCGGGACCTTTCAAAGTTCATATCTTGGCATAACTCATTTCACGATTTGAGACCTTTCTCGGACCGATATTTGGCAGCGACTTCATACTTCAAATCTTTGAGAGACGCTCTTGAAATTATGGTCTTCTCTTTATAATAGGAATTTCTTCACTTGAAGTTTTGAGAGATTCTTCATATTTGGACCACGACTTCTTTATTTTTCTCCAATCATAACTTTGGACTTTGATATACAACGATCCGCCTCCTTTTAGGACTTGGATCTATTTATCCTCATACATTGCTAGGGTCTTTTCGGATAGACTTCTCCATGATCTTTAGGGGAGTATTTGCTTTTCGTCGTGTGTCTCGATCCTTCATATTGATTTTCGATAAATGATTCTTCACATCACTTTTGGATCTTTAGCAACAAAATGTAGCCCTCGTGCCTTGTTAGGGCCTTTTCGGACTCGCCAATCTTCGCATCCCGCTTCAATAAGTTATGCCTTGGCTATGAACTCTAATTAATACCGTGCATCTTTTAAACGATCTTGTACTAGAAGCTAAGTAACTTTTCAAATCGTACAACCTTATTTATTGCAGATAAATTTATTAGCAAGCGATGGGAGAAAAAGCTTATAATCAACTCACATAAATTCACGAAGAATACCAAACTTATAATTGACTCTATCATCTCTCGTTCTCCACAGTTTAAAATCTCAAGGAATGAGACTCGTGGATGCTTAGCCAATTAAATCAAAGTTTTGGGTTTTCGAGTCATCTATAGGATCTTGCAAATTCTTCGACTTTTTCAAGTTTAGAAATCGCATTTTAAAGTTCCCTTGATAAACGACTCTCTAGGATCAATTATAGGAACTTGCGAAAAGTTCTTGTTCTTAACCCGTAAGAGTTAAGACCTTCGCGTTTTAAAGTTCCCTATATAAAAGCCTAGCAAAACTTGACTTAAACACGTTAAGGATACTAGCTAGAGTAAACTTAGATAAGTAAACTCGGGTTGAGTCAAAATATTCACGACTTTGAAAAATTAAAAACCACTTTATTGAAAATTTATTCTAGCAAGGAAAGAAAATAACCATAACAAAGGAAAATACAACTATACAACTAGGCCAAATTAGATTAAAAAAATTGAAAAATGTCGAAAAATCAAATTTTTCGGTTAAAATGAGGACAAATTTACGGAAAAGACCACTTACTTCGATAGAAGTCCCCCCTGCACTTGATATAAACATTGTCCTCAATGTTTAAGCATATGGGAGTAAACTCCCCTACACTTAGGACATTGTGCACGTTGTTTAAATCTTGCTAAGGAAAGGACAACTATAGTGATTTCAATGTGAACATATAAGATATGAAATATTGAATCACGACAGTTTTAGGATAGAACCGGGAAGACGGAAACACGGGATCACGGTTCGTCAAAAGTCATCGAGAATGGATCTTTGAAGCTTTAATCCCTGCACAGAAGAAGAAACAAGACAACAAACACATACGGGGCTCCCCCTACACTTATTATGCAAACGGTAAAGGATAGATCACGGGTTGCCTCCCGAGAAGCGCTTGTTTTTGTTAACCGAGTCACGAGCCTGACTCGACCCAAAGCTAGTTCATGGGAAACGTGGTGAGGGATGGAATCATCTCATGAGAGATGTCCTCACAAAAGTACAACTTCACACGCTGGCCACTCACCTTAAAATTGGGCCCATTTGGCTGAGAAAGCTCAATGGTGCCATATGGGAAGACTTTGGCGACGGTGAATGGACCAGACCAGCGGCTCTTCAACTTTCCCGAGAAGATCTTCAACCGAGAGTTAAAAAGTAAGACTTGATCACCAACGTGGAACTCTCGGTTCTTAATTCTGGCATCATGGATGATCTTGGTCTTCTCTTGGTAGATCAGTGAGTTCTCGTAAGCTTCTTTCCTCAGTTCATTAAGCTCGTTGAGTTGAATCTTCCGAAGATCACCGGCTTTGTTGATGTCGAAGTTAGCCCACTTCAAGGCCCAGTATGCCTTGTGTTCTAGCTCGATAGGGAGGTGTCATGCTTTCCTGTACACAAGACGATAAGGTGTACAGCCAATCGGGGTCTTATAAGCGGTGCGGAAAGTCCACAAAGCATCATCTAACTTATCGGGCCACGCGGCACGATGCTCTCCCACAGTACGTTCCAGAATTCGCTTCAATCCACGGTTGGAAATCTCGGCTTGACCATTGGTTTGGGAATGATAAGCGGTGGAAAGACGATGATTAACACCATACTTAGCCATGACTCTTACAAATTGCTCATTGCAAAAATGAGTCCTGAGGTCACTGATTATAGCACGAGGAACACCGAATCGAGCAAAAAGTTGCTTCAAAAAGTTCACAACCACCCTCGCATCGTTCGTGGGGAGAGCCTTGGCTTCAACCCATTTAGAAACGTAGTCAACGGCTACGAGGATGTACTTGTTCCCTTTAGATGATGGAAATGGCCCCATAAAGTCGATGCCCCATACATCAAATATTTCACATTCTTGTATGAAAGTTTGAGGCATCTCATCTTTATGTGTGATCTTGCCTTGTCTTTGGCAAGCATCACAATGCTTAACCATTTCGTGAGCGTTACGATAAATGGTGGGCCAATAGAATCCAGAGTCGAATACTTTCTTCGCGGTGTAATTAGGACCAAAGTGACCACCGGTGGGTCCTTTATGGAAAGCATCAAGGATTTGTAAAGCTGCCGGCCCATCAACACATCAACGAATGACACGATACGCACATTGTTTGAAGAGATAAGGGTCATCCCAAAAGTAAGTCTTAACATCTTTAAAGAACTTCTTCTTTTGTTGGGATGTTAACCCTTCGATGAGAATTCCACCCGCTAAGTAGTTTGCAATGTCCGCAAACCACGGGGTGTCATCAAGATTGGAGTGAATAGACATTAAGGCCTCAAGGGGAAAAGAGTCATTGATCTCTTGATTCGGATGATCCCCTTGATAAGGATCCTCAAGTCTACTTAGATGATCCGCTGCTAGGTTTTCGGCTCCCTTTTTGTCACGAATTTCAATTTTGAATTCCTGAAGGAGCAAAACCCAACGAAGAAGTCTTGGTTTAGAATCTTGTTTAGTCAACAAGTACTTCAACGTGGAATGATCGGTGTACACGATGGTGGTGGAAAGGACAAGATAGGGGCGGAATTTCTCAAAAGCATACACTACAGCTAAAAGCTCTTTTTCGGTAGTGGTATAATGCAATTGAGCCCCCGTCATTGTCTTGCTAGCATAGTGGATTGGTTGGAAGTGTTTGTTCACTCTTTGTCCCAAAACCGCTCCAATAGCAAAGTCGCTAGCATCACACATCAATTCGAAAGGTAGCTCCCAATTAGGGGTAACCAAGACCGGTGCCTTAGTCAGCTTGTCCTTAAGAAGATTGAAAGATTCAAGACACTCTTTGGAAAAGATGAAAGGAGTATCTTTTTCCAAGAGGTGGGTCATCGGGCGAGCGATTTTAGAAAATCCTGAATGAAACGACGATAGAAGCCCGCATGACCCAGAAAACTTCTCACACCCTTTACGGTTGAAGGTGGAGGTAATTTGGCTATGACATCCACTTTAGCACGGTCCACTTCAAGACCGGCTTTAGAGATTTTATGTCCCAGCACAATGCCTTCTTTCACCATGAAATGGCATTTTTCCCAATTCAGAACAAGGCGAGTGTCTTCACACCGCTTAAACATGCGTTCCAAATTGGCAAGGCAAGTAGAAAAGGAATCACCATAGACCGAGAAATCATCCATGAAGACTTCCATGGTTTCTTCAACCATGTCATGGAAGATAGCCATCATACACTTTTGGAATGTCCCAGGAGCATTGCATAAGCCAAAAGGCATTCTTTTGTAAGCAAATGTTCCATAAGGACAGGTGAATGTGGTTTTCTCTTGGTCGTGGGGATCGATGGGTATTTGAAAATAACCCGAAAAACCGTCTAAGAAGCAGTAATAGTCATTACCCGCCAGACGTTCAAGCATTTGGTCCATGAAAGGAAGGGGAAAATGATCCTTTCTCGTAGCATCATTGAGTTTGCGATAGTCTATACAAACTCTCTACCCTGTAACAAGACGAGTAGGAATCAACTCGTTGTTTTCGTTGGGAACAACGGTGATTCCACCTTTCTTAGGCACACAATGGACCGGACTAACCCATGGTGAATCCGAGGTAGGATAGATCATGCCCGCGTCAAGAAGTTTGATAACCTCTTTTTTTATAACGTCATGGATCTTGGGATTCACCCTTCTTTGGCTTTGAATAGTGGGTTTAAAGTCGTCCTCCATGAGAATTTTATGTGTGCAAAAGTAAGGATCAATTCCACGAATATCGGAGATCTTCCAAGCAATCACTTTCTTGTGATTCTTTAGCACGGCGGTAAGTCGGGATTTTTCTTTCTCTTTCAAGTCCTTAGCGATGATGACGGGAGACTTCTTGTTGTCTTCAAGGAATACGTATTCGAGATGAGACGGCAGATCCTTAAGCTCTAAATCCGGAGGATTGTCGATGGACGGCGGAGTCAAAGTCGGATCATCGGTAGAGATATCCTTAGGAGATGGTGGAGAATATGGTCCTCATTGAGAAGTTTCTCAATGGTACGAATGTCTTCATCCCAATTGGAGGGAGAATCGTCATATTGCAAATCCACATCTCCCAAAGTTGCTTCAAACTCTTTCAAGATGAAATCACTTTCTCCAAATGGAGTTAGTGATGGAGCAATAGAGGCAACGGTCTCAACAGTGGGTAGAGAAGAAGAACCACTTTTACAAGCGTCTTTGAAATGTTCTTCACAAGCCTCATCAAGAACGTCAATGAAACTAACACTCTCGTGTTCAGAAGGCTGCTTAGAAAGTTTACCCATGTTAAAGACGATTTTATCGTCACCAACTCTCATGATTAATTCGCCTACAGCTACATCAATGAGAGTGCGACCGGTCCTCAGGAATGGACGTCCAACGATTAATGGAACACGGGGGTCCATCTCGTAGTCAACGACAACAAAATCCGCCGGAAAGGTGAATTTGTCGACGCCGACGAAGACATCTTCGGCTATCCGCACTGGATACGCAACCGTACGGTTGGCTAATTCCAAGGTCATTCGTGTGGGGACTAGCTCGGGTAGAGACAATTGTTTCTAAACGCTTAAAGGCATTAAGTTGATACTAGCACCTAGATCGGCTAGGGCCATACAATTCTCTACCCCAGGGAAGTTGCAAGGAATCAAGAAACGACCCGGATCACCAAGTTTGGTTGGTAATTTCCTTAAGAGGATTGCAGAGAAATTATCATTAAGTTGGGTCTGAGCGATATCAAGGAGTTTCTCCTTATCACTGAGCAGATCTTTAAACATTTTGGCATATTTTGGCATGTGAGCGAGAGCCTCAGCGAAGGAGATATTAAAATTCAGTTGTTTAAACATTTTGAGAAAGTTAGAAACCTGAATAACATCTTTGTTCTTCAATTTCTCTTTCCTCAACCTTGAAGGATAAGGTATATTGGTTTGAGATGAAGGCTTTGGTATGGAATTCTCACTCACATCCTTGGGTGGTGGAGGGGTGGAAGTAGAAGGTGGTGGAATTGGAGAAGGGGACTCGTTTTCCTTAGTCACAATCACCGGTGTAGGTGTAGGAATCTCGGGTTCCTTTAAACCTTTGCCACTTCGGGTGGTGATTGCTTTCATCTCCCCTCTTGGATTAGCAACGGTGTTACTCGGAAGAGAACCCGAACCAGAGGCTTGATTACTTGGGAAAAACTAGCCATCATGTCCCTTAAGTTATTCGTTTGAATGTTCATAGAGTTTCTCATGTCGGCTTGTAGAGCATTTCCTTGTTTTGCCATGTCATTCCTTAGCTCGGCTCGAATATCGTTCCCTTGTTTTGCCATGTCACCTTTCAAGTTAATGAATTGTCTTTGCAGATTCGTCACCATCTCTCTATTGGTCCTCATGTAATTTTCGAGGTCTTGGTTCAATGTCGTGGGTTGATTGAGAGGTGGGGCTTGATAAGCTGAATTATTACCTTGAGGTGGATATGGGTTTCTGTGGGATGGATATTGATTGGTAGCTTGAGGTTGGCTTTGATTTTTGCGGTTGAAATTGTTTTGGTTTTGGTTTTGAGGAGAAAAACCGGGTGGAGATAGATAGTTGTTTGAACGATAATTTAGCAAGTTACGGTCTCCTTGAGGACGTGCTTGGTATCCGAAGTTACCGTTAGCGGTGTACACATTTTCCGGATTGTCAAGAGTAGAAGGACAATCGGTGTACGAATGAGAACTCCCGCAAATCTCACAAGAAGGTGCAATAGCTTTGGCTTGTTGAAATTGGTTTGTAGCCATGGTTAAGAAGTTTTTGTTCATCTCAGCTATTTGGCGAGTAAGTTCGGTGAGCTCTGGGTTAGATGATGTAGAAGAAACATTGGCCCTCTGATTATTTCTTGATGATGCAGATGAATCCCAGTTTTTGTGGTGACTGATCATGTTCTCTATCAGCTCTCTACACTCCTCAGGTCGTCTCTTCATGAATGTACCACCAGCGGCAGCATTAATCGTATCACGATCACGAAAAGTTAGACCATTATAGAAAGTATCAATCAAAGTAACGGGGAGCATGTTATGGTTTGGACAACGGTCGATCAAGACATTATAACATTCCC
Source organism: Glebionis coronaria (assembly GCA_025667525.1). Taxonomy (NCBI): domain Eukaryota; kingdom Viridiplantae; phylum Streptophyta; class Magnoliopsida; order Asterales; family Asteraceae; genus Glebionis; species Glebionis coronaria. Next base: position 44,965 of record JANFOE010000396.1, read on the forward strand.
AAGCATCAAAAAGCGACTCATCCGGTTCTTGTGTGAATCCACTGATTTGGTTGCGAAGACTAGTGACCATGGATGGTGGAAAATAGCGCGACAAAAATTTTTGAGTCATGTCATCCCATGTTTGAATTGAGTTTTTGGGGAGACGATCAAACCATTTTTTGGCATGATGGGATAAAGTGTGTGGAAAAAGGTGAAGGCGAAGAAAATCCATGGAAGCACCAGGTAGTTTCATGCTTTGAGTGACGGTAATGAACTTGTCGAGATGTTTGTTGGCATCATCATCCGGTAATCCGCTAAACGGGCAAGCGTTTTGAACTTGCTGGATCATGTGATGCTTCAACGAAAATTCAGGAGCCGTGATTTGCATCGGTGCAATCGGTCCTCCGCGTCCGTTCATGGTGGGTTGACACAATTCCTCCATTGTTCGTAAGTCGGGTAGGGGAGCATTATGGTTGTTGTTATTGTTATTCAAATTGGGTAGAGGTGGGTTATTATTGTTGTTATGAACCCCAGTCATATCTAAATCTTCACGAGTCTCGGGCTCAGAATAATTTGAAGATCTAGTACGCATACACCTGCAGAAGAAAAATATACAGAGAGAATATCTATATAATCTTTTTGGTGCAAAACCTTTGGAAAAGAATTGCTTTTTATGATTTTTCAATGTTTTTGTATTTTTGAAAAGTTTTTAAATTTTTATGGATTTTTTGAAAATTTTTAGCAAGGAAAATAACGTTCCCAAAAGAACGGGTCCCAAAAATTCAACGCGTCTCTCACTAAAAACCGTTAATCTTAACGAAAAGAGCCGGCAGCGGCGCCATTTAATAACTAGGTTTTACTTAGTTATGAAAGTTCGTAGTTCCAAGTCTTTTCGAATTGGTTACCGTTAATTAGTACGACTCAATTGCCTTTTGGTGATCAAGAGGATGGTTTGTTTGATTATCTAATTTTAAACTAAAAGCAAATAATTAAAATTGTCGTTGAGTAAAATGGAAACTTTAAAAAATAAACTAAAAATAAAAGTGAACAATCTTTGGAAATTAAAATGTAAATGATTAAAAACTTGGAAACTTGTTTAAAATTAACTAAGTAACAAGGGCGGGAAAAACTAGATTTGAAAACTAAGTAAAACAAAGCAAAAACCAGAGTCAGATAGCAACGCGATCGTATCCAAATAGTAATGATGGATCGTGCCCACCGATCACACTCAATGCGATCACAACAAAGGAATCAGATCGCACTCAACAGTGCGATGGGTAAACGTGATCGTACTCTCAGATCGCAACCACGATCGCAACTAGTGGATCGTGGTCCTTTGATCGTGGGAAGAGATCGCAACACAACAGATCGCAATCAATGCGGTCGTAACAAGGAGGTGTGACTAGATCGCACCCACAGATCACAATGAGTGATCTTGGGTGTGGATCGTACCAGGGAAAAACGTGTAGATCGCAGTCAATGCGATCGAAGCCAGATGATCGTAACAACAAAACCCTCCTAAGATCGTAATGAAATCCCAATAGTAACCAAGCTTAGCGAATAAGCAGTAGACACAATAAGCACTTTCAAACTTTCAAACAAAGATAAATAAGCACAAATTTGAAACTTTTAGGAATCTAAACACGTAACCTTTATAAACCGAACTTTAAAAAGATTAACTTTTAAAGAAAGTTTAAAGGTTAATAAGCTAAAACAACGAATAAGCCACTAAACACTAAGATCTTATAGCTTATACGTCTAAGAGCTTATGTAGGAACAAAAGAAATGAACTTTCTAACCACACAACATCAAACTCAATCACGGATCATGAATGATTCGGATCAAAAGTAAAGTAAAACCAAGAAATGCAGAAAGAGATTAAAGAACAAAAAGCTTAACTTGAATTAGATTAATGAAATCCAAATACAAGAATGATGCCAAAAAGCTTAAACTTGAAAGAAAAAGATGAAACTTAGTGAGAGAAAGTTGAGAACTTTCTCTCTCTAAAAACTAGAAAGAAAAAATAAAAACTAAACTAGCTAATCACCCTCCTAATGTGATTAGGAGGGTATTTATAGGCTAAGTGGGAAGTGCATGTGTGGTGTGCTTCCTTCTTTCTTTTCTTCTCGACTCGATTTAATTCTTTGTCTTTTCATGACGTCGTCTTGGGATTTGAACTTGTCTTAATAATTTTCTTCTATAATTTAGACTTGAGTTCTTCGACTTTATTAAACTTACGTCTTTAGACTTTTTCTTCGATAAATCTTCAGAATAGGTCTTGGACATCCGTTCTTTAAGCACTCTTGATCTCTTGACTTCGTCTTTTCTCGTTTACTTCCATAAAGCCCGTGAAAGCCCGTGTTTTCTTCCTTTTTCATCTTTTGGTCCTAAAACACAATAAAAACACAAACCACACATAATTCCGACTTTTACGACATAAATTACACGTTTTGGTCTTATTATTATTGGAAATAAGTGGTAAAAGGATAAGTGTTTTCACACTTATTACAGCACAAGTATGATCATTGACAAAGGACTTAGAAGGAAGACCATGAACCAGATTATATTTTACCAGTTTGTTCATGTTCTTAAAATTTAGATGACCAAGTCTTCTGTGCCATTTCTTACACTCATCAACTGAGGCTTTGGCAATGAAACAGGTTTCATTGTCTTGAAGAGAGATGTCCTTGAGATCAATTGTGTACATGTTCTTTTGTCTTGGTGTCCTGAGGACAATAGGAGTGTTTGGTGGTAAGACAAACTCCTTTCCTAACACCAGACATTAAGTATCAGTAAACAAGACAAAATTCTTTTTAACAGTCATCTGTGACACACTGAATATATTGTACTTGATCTCTTTCACCAAGTAGACATTGTCAAAGGTCATCCCGTTGGTGACAATAGTTCCTTTTCCTGTGATTGTTCCATGCCCATCTCCAAAAGAAACACTATCATTGTCATGCAGGGGAACAAATTTAGATAGATAAGATTTTTGTCCAGTCATGCTCCTTGAGCATCCACTATCCCAATATGCTTTATCATCCCTGGTCTTCTTTGTCACCTGCAAAAAGAAAAACAAATTAGTTTTTCTTGGGGACCCAAGCCATTACAGACTTGGATCTACCTCGTGTATCAATATAGGATAGCTTATCAAAAACTAGAGATACACCATTAGACTGAGCACCCCTTTTGGGTACCCAAACCCAACGAGCTAAGGCTTTTACAGCTTTCCCCCATCCGCCCATGTTCCTAGAGGGCAAAACTTTGCTAGCAGGGGATACCCCAGATTTAGTAGGGGAATCCCTATGCTTAGTAGAGGGAACCCATCTTTTGTTTTGGCCTCTATTGATGTGTTGGTAAGGTCTAGAGGCAGATCTATATGCATTATGAGGTGCTAGGTTAGTCATGGAAGAGCTGGTCTTGGGATGAACATTATTCACCTTTCTTAGGGTAGGAACAACATATTTGTTAGTAACCCTGTTTCTCAAAGCAGGGGCAACATACTTGGCAGGGGAAAAGAATTTTGCCCCTTCATTTAGAAGAATGGCTTTAGGTTGCATATCCTTTAAAGGATTTGCAGCCACAACTTCCATTGGTGCCTGACATTCTTGATAAGTGTGATCAAAACTGCCACATGTGAAACAAGGTTTTGTATTTATCACAAAGTCTTCTCCTAATTGGTGAGACTTTTGGTCATTCCAGTTTCTTTGATTACCTCTGACAGACCTATACATACCAGCATATTTAACAGTGGACTTAGAGGACTTAGATCCTGTTTTAGATTTTGGTGAACTACTCTTCGAACTAGAATCACTACCAAAAATTCCTTCTCTTGAAAAGAGAACAGGGTTATCAATTTTCCATTGTTTTAAAGCAATCTGTTCCTTTTCAAAGTCCCTAACAATACTAGTTTTCACTAGTGGCTCTTCTGTTTCAAGACTATTGGGTATGTAAGCACTCAAGTCAAATTCAATATCTTCCTGTTTTTAGAAACAGGAGAGACCAGTCCAAGACAAGTCCTTTCTAGGAAAAGGTGCATGAATATTGGCAGGAGGTGGTGGTATGGTAGCATGCTTATTTTTAATCCCAAAACCTGTTTTGTCCCTAGGAGATTGACCAATTTCAACTACTTTAGTTAAATCTTAAGAAGCTTTTCCAAACTTTTCTACAGTTTCATCATCTATCTTTTTATTAGATTTAAAAACTTCAAGTTCAGCAGTCAACTCCTTAATGGAATCATTATTTTCCTTAGCATCTCTCTCTAGAATTACAATGTGATCTCTATAATCACTTTCTCTTTGTTTATACTATCTTATGGTAGATTCTAACTGTTCTAAAGAACGTTTGTAATTATCAAGGTCATTGTCACAATTAATATAATCAACTTTTATCTTTCTTATTTGATCATTCAATGACTCACTATTTTTCCAACAAGCTTTAGTATAGTATGAATCATCGTATACCTCATTGTTTGAATTGGAGCTTGACATGGCCATAAGAGCAAAATCTTCCTCTTTTTCCTCTACAACCAATGCTTGATTTCTTTCAACACTCTCTGTCATGGTACTCCAATCCCATCCACCTGCTCCATCTATCCCCTGCATTTCCACCATGGCCTTAGCACTAGAATCATCATCCCTTCTTTCCTTCCTATAGTTGTTTTCAGTCCTAGGTCATCAGCATTCCCTAGCAAAGTGACCTTTCTTGCCATAGTTGTAGCATTCAACCTTTGTTTTGTCAAATCCGGCTACATCAGAAGGATTGATGGAGGTCTTCTTTCCATATTTCTTGTAAAACTTGTTGGCTCTCATACTAAGTAGAGCCATGTTCCACTTGATGTCCATTTCCTCCAGTCCTTGCTTAGAGATTTGACTCAGATCTTCATGTAACACAGTAGATCCTTGTGGCCCTTGGGATGCTATAAAGGCACAAGAAGTGTCAAGGCTAAAAGTTGCAGGCCTTTCTTCATCATAAGATGATCCAGATCTGGTAGAAGGGGAATGAGTAGCAGGGCCAACTTCAATTCCACTACATTTAGAGATCCCACTGCTTTGAGATATGAATGCCATGTTAGCAGGGGAATCAGTGGTTCCACTTGAATTGGTGGGAATTGTTCCTTTTGACTTCATCTCATTGACAACAGGTTCAAAAACTTTCAAGTTATTGTATATGTCATCAATGTTCTTGTTATCTAAGTCATCCTTATTCTGCCAAATAGCTTTGTAGACGAACCATTCTTTCTGAAGACTATTAAGAAACCTGGTATTCACCTGTTCTCTTGTCACTTCAATTTCAAAGAACTCCAACTGAGCCACCATATCTTGAAGCCTATTGTAAATAGCACCAATTGATTCATCACCAATTGCTTTGAAAGAAACAAATTCATCAAGCATTTGATTCTTCTTCTTTTTCTTTGTGGCTTCATTTCCTCCAAAAGTTATGCCTATGGCTTCCCCGAGTTCCTTAGCTGTTTTGTACTTTCTGAATCTTAGCTGATGTCAATCAGGTAGAGCCAACAGCAATGAACTGTGAGCTCTAACATCATACCTTCTGGCCAGTATTTCCTTGTCACAAAGAGCAGCAGATTTCTTCTTGACTTCACCACCTTTGGAACTTTCAGCTTTATCTTCTCCCATACCATCTTCTACCGTCATTGTTTTAGGGAATTGATCACCAAACTCTATGATCTCCCAGAGAACATAGTGTTCCATTTTGAGGTATTGTTGGATCCTGAACTCCCATAATTCGAAGTTTTCAGGATCCAGCATGGGTAGTTTGATGTTGTTGTGGTTATTGTTGTTTGAGGAAGAGTCTAAAGACATGGTTGCAGTGAGGGTTTTGTTCTTGGTTTAGTCAAAGTTTCTTAACAAGCTCTGATACCACTTGTTGATCCCAAACTCAGATCTTAAACCTTTATAGCTTGTTTAAGGGTTGTGATAGAAAGAATAAATTCAATCTAACACTAGAGAAACTTTGCAATACAAAGTAACTAAACAAGATGCGGAATATAGTGTTTAGCACAAGAACAAATGATTAAAGAAAACGTTAAACTTTAATATATCAATGATATACGAATACCCAATAATGGTATTAGGGTTACAAAAACCTTAAAGTATGAAATGAAAGACAATAGAGAAAGACACACTTTGCATGATAACCTAGTGAGTCATTTTATAGGCATAAGGACTCACGTACAAGATTACTACTAACAAACTTGGAAAGTATCTCGGAGTAGTAACAGAAACGCGTAATAATCTATTCCAAGTTTATCTCTAGCGGCAGGGCCTTTGACTTCAGCAAGGGAACCAATCCCCTGCCTTTGTTATTCAGCAGGGGGAACTTACTCTAGTAGGGGGAAAAATGACCAACTAGCAAGGGTAACTAATATACTTATATTTATTCCCAACAATTGTTATTCTGCTGAGGTCCATTTTGGTATTCAGCTCGGATCTCATCACGAATTTGAGGTAACATGGCTGGTATAGCTGCCTGAATAGCAGCAGTAATAGCAGCTGCATTGGCATCATTCTCATTTTCATGTCTGGGTGGCATCTGAAATGAAAAAGTATAAGTTGATAAATCTGTTAGATACTGGAGTAATAAATCTGGATACGCATGGTGTAGTTCATGAAGGCATAGCCAACAAAATATGACATGAATACTGGTGAACGCCTATGGTCAATTTACAAAATGACAATTTACTGAAACATGAATCTGACATGATTAAGGATGAACGCCTATGGTCAGTTCATCTATACAGATCTAAACGGGCAAGGGTGAACGCCTATGGTCAGTTCACCAAAATGAAAAGTTCACTGAAAAGACATGCGACTAAGTATGGCCAGTCCTGTACCAACCGTTTACTTAGTTAAAATTTAGAAAACCCGACAGATAAAATACATGAGTAACATGGAAGATAACGACGCCAAAATACAGGAAGTTCTTGGTGACTACCCACTAATCACAGGTCAAGTTTTAGAGCCTACAGGTCGAACCTTGTGCTGTGATAATATAATTGTAACACCCCACTTGGATAAATGGATCGTTACCTGTATTTATGGCGTGTCATCAAAGCATGCAAGGCAATGTATTAACATTAACCGACCATAACAGAAATATCGGAATCAAACATCGGTAGTCCAAACATAAGCTCAAAATATAAAGATAAATAAAAAGGACGAAACAATGTCCAAACAACCGAAGTAATGTATATGTGCATAAATTAAAGGAGTCTGGATAGCTCCCATCTGATGCACGTACTCTCTTAGAAGTCCTAAGATCGTCCATGTGTACCTGCCGTTTGGAAACATGAAAGGAAACTATGGCTGAGCAATAGGCTCAGTGAACGGATATGAAGCATGATAATATTATACGGGAGTAGAACTGATAACAAATACTGAACTAAAACTGAAATGACAAAATGGAGCAAACTGTGTAAAATCTGATGTGTTTGATTTATAAATAATAAAACTGGTTTACCAACTGTTAAATCTGAAAACATGCATTTATTGTATTTTAATTGCCCAAAGCTTATATAGGTCATGTGTTGTAACAACTGTGCATGAATAACTGGAGGGGTGACCTCGTCATGCTGTAGAGGGGTGACCTCTAAATAATGTGTTGGGTGTAGGGATCAGCTCCAATGTGAAGGATGTAGAGCACACATCACATTCACCTAATAACCGTAAACTGATAAGCCTAGGATGCATCCATACGCCCCACTAATAATACTGATAAAATGGCCAAGCTGAACTGAGTGGAACGTTGCGGGATATCACTCTCTCGCAGGTGAGTCATGACACCGGTGTCTCAAGTGTCATGGTTACGGTACCTCCCTCACTAGTACATAACTGGTCATGCTTGTATATAAGGCTCGGGCAATTTAACTTAATTATAAAATTGATTTTTGATAAATCTTATAACATATAATTGGGGAAAACATTTGGCTGCAGACGGGAATCCTAATCATGCACAAAAGGAAGTCCTTACTGAAAGGACGGGAAATCTGTACCTCGTGTCCAGTAAACGACCGAGATCAACTGATAGAAAGTCTACTCTGATTTTACGCGAGCTACATGAATAAAGGACGCGAATAAGTTAACTGATATTTGTTTATTTAATTTACTGATCTTATTGGCTTCTCCTTTATTTATTTTATTTCTGAAATTTTGTACGTATATTAACTATATAATAATTCTTTCTAATATATTATGTCCTTCGAATAATTATGATACAAACGTGTTTTGACGTTATATTAATACTATAAAAAATAACTCCTTAAAAAGGTTTCTAAATTAGAAAGTTTCTAAAATAATTTAATTCATATAATGAAATTATACCCTTTTAAAACATTATGAACTATTTTAATTAAATTTATTTAAAATACAATTTTAAATATTTATAAAACAAGTATTAAAAAGGTATAATATAAAAATCTTTATTTTATTATTATAATTATGCCCCGAGCCTACCGAGATACCCCTTCGCGATCGCACTAAAACAATTCAACCAAACTATATAAAATCTGCCTAAATGAATTAGTGACAAAAATCTGTGTCACTAAAAGTGTCGCTAAAAACTGAGTTTTTAAAACTGTCAATAAACAGATTATGCGACAGAAATTATTGTCACCAAATTGTCGCTAATTTTAGAAGTAAACCCTTTTATTTTCTGATTAAAAGTTCCCACTGCCTTCTTTTGGTTCCCCCCGTTTTCTGACTAAGACCCACCGAGACTTCTAAGTCTCGGTTGCCACTGTTTTCAGCAAACACCCCCTGATGAGCCATTAGTTCCCACTGTATGTAAACCCAAACACCCATTTTTAACATGCGACCCCCCTGTTGGGGTTTTTGTTGGTTGTGGCTTGGTAAAACCAACACCACGACCCTAGTGTGGGTCACGGCTGCCACAAACACCCTGGCCGAGACCTGGTGTCTTGGTATTCAGGCCTTAAACAGAACACATCACTCTTCTTTTTAATATTAAACCATGTTTATTTCTTAGATTCGTTTGTATAAAATTAAACCATAAAGATTCGTGACAGAAATCATGAAATCAAAAGGAAAAAGATGATACCGTCATGAGATTGATAGAGAATAATGAACACCCGTGAATTACTAGAAGAACTAGGCCGAATGTTTCCTTTCTTTGTTGTTTACCCGGCGGCCACACAAAATAGAACACAAACCCTAGTTTTTGTTTTTTATTTTTACGTATGAATGAATGAGGGGGGCTGTGTTTGTTTTGTGTAATGTAGTTGTGGGACGGGCTGGGCCAAAAGCCCATATGCCTTCTTTGTTTAATAAACCAAACGCCACCTTAATATACATAGCTTTTCGTTTTTATTTTTCGTATTAAAGTTATTCACGTATTTTCGTATTTAATTCTCGCCTTTTAATTTTCTGAATGCTAAATAATACATACGTAATAATTATTTTTCTAGATAACTATATGTAGTTTATTAAAATCAAAATTGCGTATTTAATATTATCATTTTAAATACGGGTTTTACAATTCTTCCCCTCTAAAAATAATAATTCGTCCCGAATTAAGGATACGACCATACTGGGTTTTACAATTCTCCCTCTCTAAAAATAAAAATTCATCCTCGAATTAAGGGTACTTTAAGCTGGGGAATATATCTGAAATAAACGACACATGCACTGACAGAACGTGAAAGCTTAAACATATAAGCTGAAATACGTATAACTAAAAAACATACCTGAATTAAAACTGGAAGTGAGGATAAGAAGTCTGTATAGACTCCTCTATTTCCCAAGTGGCCTCCCGCTCGGTATGGCTACTCCACAGGATCTTGACGAAAGGAATGGTCTTCCTTCTCATAACTCGATCCTGGCGATCTAAAACTACTTCGGGTTCTTCAATATATGATAGGTCCTCCCGAATATGATCGAGTGGATAATTCACTTTGTGAAGCTCATGATAGTTGTACCCTCTGAGTAATGATACATGGAACACATTGTGAACGTGTGAAAGCTGAGGCGGTAACGCCAACCGATATGATACTTCACCGACACGTTCAAGAATATGATCGAGTGGATAATTCACTTTGTGAAGCTCATGATAGTTGTACCCTCTGAGTAATGATACATGGAACACATTGTGAACGTGTGAAAGCTGAGGCGGTAACGCCAACCGATATGATACTTCACCGACACGTTCAAGGATTTCGAACGGTCCGATGTAGCGAGGGCTGAGCTTGCCTTTAAGGCCAAAACGTCTGACACCGAGTGCGGGTGATACCTTGAGGAACACACGGTCCCCAGTCTGAAATGATAGATCTCTGTGATGCTTTTCGGTTTAACTCTTCTGACGAGTACGCACCTCCTGCAGCTTTGCCCTAGCAATGGCGACCTTTTCATTGGTCAGTATTAATTCTGGTCCCTCAATCAAACGTTCTCCAACCTGATCCCAACAAATAGGGGCACGACATTTTGTGCCGTATAACATCTTGAAAGGAGCACGCTTGATACTGGCATGCCAACTGTTGTTGTAGGAAAACTCGACCAAGCAAATATAGTCATCCCAGTGTTAGTCCATTCTAATGCATAGGCGCGTAGCATGTCCTCTAAAGTCTGGATGGTACGCTCTGACTGACCGTCCGTCTACGGGTGGAAAGTTGTGCTGAGCTTGAGTCTAGTTCCCCAAGCTTTATGCAAACCTCCCCAGAAGTGAGAAGTGAAACGTGGATCTCTGTCTAATATAATTTCAGAAGGTGTACCGTGTAATCGGACAATCTCCTTGGTGAATAGATCCGCTAATCTACTGACAGCGAAATCTTTACTGGTAGGAATGAAATGTGCTGACTTGGTCAAACGATCGACAATAACCCAGATTGCATCATGTCGCCGCTGAGTATGTGGTAATCCGGTAACAAAATCCATAGAAATCTTGTCCCATTTCCACATTGGAATATCTAATGGCCGTAGAAGACCGCTGGTACGCTGATGTTCTATCTTAACCTGCTGGTAGGTTAGACATTTAGAAACAAAGGTGGCGACATCCTGTTTCATGCCGCTCCATCAGAAATGCTGCTTAAGATCGTGGTACATCTTAGTGGAACCTGGATGGATAGAGAACGGAGAGCTGTGAGCCTCTGTCATTAAGACTTCTCTGAGAGCAGGGTCTTCTGGAACGCAGAGTTTGGTTCCCTGCCATACGATACCATCGTCATCGATACGAAATTCAGTCTGCTGGTCAATGTTCTGGACAATTGCCCAGATTTCACCATCATCCTTTTGTGCGGCTTTAATCCTAGAGAGTAAATCCGGTTCTACCTTCAAGCTAGCCTAGTAACCTCTCTGTCCGCGTACTAAGAGCTCAATATCATATAGCTCTAAGTCCTGAATAATTTCCTCCTGAATCTTGATGCCATTTATCATTCCTGACTATCTGCTAAGGGCATCTGCTACTACATTTACTTTACCTGGGTGATATTGAATATTACTGTCTATAGAAATGTAAATCTTGCTTATGTTTTAGAGAGAGAAAGAGATAGAGAGATGGTAGATTACAAACAATTCTAGAGAGAGAAACAAGAGTGAACTATGTGAAAAATGATTAACCACACACCCTCTCCATCTAAGGAGAGGGTTTATATACCCAAGCCTTGTAATGGGCTTGGGCTTACATGTTTGGGCCGGCCTACACATGTTGTAGGCTAGGCTTGGGCTTGTTTGTTAAATAACGATGTCTAGACTACGAGCTACTACTTAGTATATTGTCGGAGTGACCGAATCTTCCTAAATACGTAAAAACGTATTTCCAACAATCTCCCCCTAAGGGAGGTCACTCCAAACAAGGGTGTTACCCTAGTTACAATAATAAAATAAACCTAGCATACTATGCTCGTCTTGAGCTCGTAGTCTTCGTCTTTCTTTTTCATTTTCTTTTCTGGTGAACATGCTGATGTGATCTTTGATATCAGTCTTGAGCATTAATCTCTTGCCTTGATCTCGTGCATCCATCACTTGTGATCTCCGCCTCTTCGTGACACCATGTCCCACATACTTATACCTTTTGTAATTCTTGAAAGCTTTAGAGTTCAATACAGCGGAATACTTAACTTTTAGGCTTTCTTGAATTAGATGAGATATTAAGTGTATAAAGTATAAGCATGCGGGGACGACTTCTTCTCGGATTCCGCAACGCCACCGTCTTCAAATGCCGCAACATAAGTAGACACGAACGAAATGGCTTTGAACATTTCATTCTAATTCTGTAGCATTTTACCTCCGGTCGGTGAAGACCGTTTGACGATATAAAATATCGTACTTGTGACAGGTAGATTAATTAAAAATCTCCTTGACAAGATTTCGCGGGTAAACCCGTTCTCTTTACTCGACCGTCCAAATCTGACTGCGAACGTAAAGAGTGAATCATTTGGATAAAATTATCCGCATGATTGAAGCCGTCAATTCTGATTCCTGGAACAAGTTTGATTCGTTAAAGAATCGCACCATCGTTGCTTTCCAGTTGTCACGAGCTTGATTCATATTGAATCTTGCAAGTTACCTACCAAGTGTTGTTTGATGTTAACACTAGAAGGATTTCCACTCATCACTGTGAACACTAAGGTATCACTCTGAGTGTTCTGGCAAGATCACTGAGATTTTGCGTAGAGGCCTGGAACGTGTTTAAATTCAGTTAAGAATTAAACCACTGTTGCTTTCCAGTTATCACAAGCTTGATTCATAAAGAATCACACAAGTCACCTACCATGAGCTTTTTGATATTCGCTCAAGAAGGATTTCCATCTTCATTGTAAATACTTTCGTATTACTCAGATGTTCAGGCAAGATCATGAAGATTTTGCGTAGGACTCTTAAAATCTTTCTTACTTTTCACAGTGTGTGAAAAAGCAAGGAATTATGGAAGTGTGTCCTAATGAGATATTTGATGATCTCAAATGGCTCTAGACTCGATCGTACACTTTGGATTTTAGTGATCGGAGGCTGGAGAGGAGTGCCACCATTTCAATACCAATTTATTCGGAGTGAATAAATCGATAGATAACGTGTTGTCTCCGTGTGATTAAAACAAATACCTTTTAAGAGATATCTAAGTTAGCTGGGATGGGTTGTGCATTGCATCACTGGGTCCATGATGTCTATCTTCAATATCGAGCATCATTAAATGATCTCAATAGCATGTGTTTTGACCCGGTTTCTGCCTAAAGTTGTAAGGAGGGCTTCTTTCTTTACACCCTTTATCTTTACAGTTCTTTTTCATTCTTCAACCCCTTCAATGCTTACCAATACGTCATAACTATCACCTTGTTGTGATTGTTCCAGTGCTAACTTAAGTACTTGGTCGACATTCAGCTACGTTCACAATCTTTCTCCAACTTTCCTAAGGACTACTATTTCTAGCTATGGAATGTCCTTGGGAAGATTCCTCCGGTTCTGGAAGAATCATAGGACTTAACCTATCCTACCATCCTTATGTCACCACAATCTTTATCATCGTGAAATAAATGGGTTTTGGGTAAGTATAAATCACCATGAAATCCATTTTTGATATGAAAATCCATTTTGCTCCCCCTTAACATATGCCACGATATTCGAAAACATTTCACACATGTCGGGATGAGCCAGCACATTAAGTCAAACCATTTGTGATAATATCCCATATTAAATCACATTTTCTCCCCCATATTAAAAATAATAACCCAATCGATGTTTTTAATATCAATTAATTTAATGAAGTTTTAACAAAGGTTTTGGGAAGAAAAATTCAAGTCCGTTTAATCTTCATGATTCCAAATGTATGAAATATGATACCGACTTGTAACATGATCACATATTCACCATATTAGAAAAGAATTGACAAGGTTGGACCTGATAGATGAGAACATCATATGATAAGATCAAATGGTTCTTGTCAGCATATGTTGGTCGCCTCGTCACATCTGAAGTCATCTCTTGACACCACGTGTACGATTGGTATTGTTGTCTTGACACCAACTTGTTGACTTGGCACTTTCGGCATCAAAGAATCTGAATGCTTGACAGTTGCTCCCCCTCAATTGTTGACCCGTGTTCTATTGAAAGAGCTGTAGTCATCGGTTGAGTAGTCGCATCGTCGAGTATGTTGAAACCAATTGTAGATTGCTATGGTTGTAGAGACGATAACTTCATAAAAACAAGACTTCTCTTGTTTTAACATATAAATGCACTAAGGCGTACATAGATTTGTGTTAGACCAAGTTATAAAGTAAACTTGATCCCTTACAAGGTTTTAAAATAAACCTTGCCTAAGAAAATTAATTCCCGTTGTGAGCCAAAGCTTTCATAAGAAATACTTGACTTTAATGTGAAAACCGGGTTGCAGCCAGAAATAACTACAAGCCATAAGGGCATGTTTTATGAAATATTTACAACTTTTGTACGAACTCTATTTATGGCGCCGTGTCAATATTAATCGACATTTCTAAGGCCGTAAATATTATCGTACCAAAAGATATGCCTTTGAAAAATAAAGTAAAATATTTTTGGAATTTTTATGAAATTTTTCAATTTTTATGGTTTTTATAGGGTTTTATATTTTTGTATTTTGCTTTTGTGGATAAAAATATAAACAATATATACAGATGATCACCAAGGATAAGGAGAATAGTTAACCATCACTGTTCTTTCGCTTCATCTGCCAATTCCTTTAGAGTCTCAGGCGAGAAGGTTCTCATTCCTAGCTTGTCGGCCAAATATTCAATTCAAGCGCGATCTAAAGACTTCGTGAAAATATTCGCCAATTGATACTCAGATCGGACAAAGTAAAGCTCGATCACTCCATTTTCCACTTGCTCCTTGATGAAGTGGTAGCGAATGTCAATATGCTTCGACCGGGAGAATTGAACATTGTTGCAGCATAAGGAAATTGCACTCTTGTTGTCGCAGTACATCGGAATTTTGTTGAAACCTAGACCATAGTCGGTTAATTGCGATCTCATCCAAAGAATTTGGCCACAACAACCGGACATAGCTATGTATTCTACTTCCGTACTTGAGATTGCAGCATTTTTCTGCCTTTTCGATGCCCAACTGATTAGTCGATCTCCTAGTAGTTGCAAAGTTCCACTCGTGTTACGCCTTGTATCTTGACAACCCGCGTGATCCGCATCTGCATATGCCATAAGTGCAATCGAAGAGTCCTTCGAATACCAAAGTACCCGATTAATGGTTCCTTTAAGATATCGAAAGATCCGTTTAACAGTAGCTAAGTGTAACTCAGTAGGCCTAGTTTGATACCGAGCACACATGCATATAGCAAACTGAAGATCAGGTCGACTAGCTGTAATATACAGAAGAGTACCGATCATTCCACGATACAGTGTTGGATCAACAGCAACTCCATGTGGATCTGCATCAAGCTTAGTTCGTTCCACCATTGGAGTATCTACGGGGTCGCAAGATTCCATTTTATATTTCTTAAGCGATTCAAGGGCATACTTGGATTGATTGATAAAGATGCCTCTAGGACTCTGAGATATCTGAAGACCTAAGAAGAATGATATCTTGCCCATCATTGACATCTTAAACTTGGAAGAAACGAGTGTCCCAAACTCATCCGATAAGGTTTGGGTCGAGGCTGCAAATATAATATCATCAACATATATTTGTACCATAATCATATCTTTACCTCGTTTCTGAATGAACAACGTAGGATCCACTTTGCCTTTAGCGAAGCCTTGCGAAATGAGGAATTGTGACAATAGATCATACCATGCGCGAGGAGCTTGCTTCAACCCATAGAGAGCCTTCTTAAGCTTGTACACATGATTAGGATATTTAGGATTCACAAAACCATCCGGCTGTTGAACATAGACCTCTTCCTTTATTTCACCATTAAGAAATGCCGTCTTCACATCCATCTGATAGACGATCATATTCATATGGGCTGCACAAGCAAGGAATAGTCTAATAGCTTCCAAACGGGCAACAGGTGCAAAGGATTCCATAAAGTCGATGCCCAATAATTTCTTGTATCCACGAGCTACTAGTCGAGCTTTGTTCTTCAATATTCCGCCTAACTCATCGAGTTTCACCTTGTAAATCCATTTCAAAGTGAGTAACTGCACTTGATCCGGGCATGGGACAAGTTCCCATACTTCAAGACGTATAAATTCATTAAGTTCTTCTTGCATAGCTTCTATCCAACATGATTGAGTAAAAGCTTGTTGCCATGTCTTAGGTTCAACTTCAGTGAGAAAAGCATCAAAGTGACAAAACATTGCACTTTCTTGTAACTGACTTCGTGTGGATACCGGACGATTAGGGTCACCAATAATAGAATCTATAGGATGATCCTTTGTCCACTTGCTGTCATGTTCACGAATCCGTGGATTGGAGTAAACTGTAGTAGGAGCTTCCTCTGAGGTGGACGACCCAGCTTGATTAGGGTCGGGAATTGGTACACCAAAGAATGGAAGTTCACGCATTTGAGCGAATTCCAAATCGTGATCATCATCATCCTCTTCATCATCAATAGGCATGACGTGGGTAATTGATTCGGGTGTTGGTTGAGAATTACTAGATGATGGTATATCTTGACCAATTGTAGGTGCAGATGTGTCTGATTGTGCTTCGGTTGCTGAAGCGACAACTTCGGTTATCGGAGCTATTACCTCAGGTTCTGGAGCAACAATAGTTGGAGGAGTAAAGAATTCATCAAAGAACGGTTGAAACAACGTATCCCATTCAGTCCTAGAAGGTGGGGTAAATGATGAGGAAGTAGGGTTGTTTGGGACAAGACCAGAACTAATGTTACTGGGTCCCATTTCATGAAGTGCGGGTTCAGAGCTGCTTTGCTCAGAAGCCATTGCTGTCAGCTCATCAAAATCAACATTCATAGTTTTGAGGATCTTGCGAGAGTTATGGTTGTAGATTCGGTATGCCTTCTTTGCGGGTGCGTAACCAATGAAAATACCAATATCAGCCTTTGGTTGAAGTTTTCCCAAATTGTCACCATCATTATTTGGATAGCAAAGAGAACCAAATACATGAAGATATGATAAATCTGGTACTTTTCCATGGAGAAGCTCATAAGGTGTTTTACCATGGAGTTTACGAACTAGAGACCGGTTTTGGGTGTACACTGCTGTAGATACTGCTTCTGCCCATAAAAACAATGGAGCCTTTGCGTAAATTAACATCGTTCGAGCAGATTCCATAAGTGTGCGATTTCGCCTTTCAACGACACCGTTTTGTTGTGGAGTGCGTGCAACAGATGTTTCATGAGATATGCCAACTTCTTCATAATAATCACGCAAGATTTGATTCACAAATTCGGTTCCATTATCTGTACGAATGCGTCGGACAGTAGTGTTGAGACGCACTTGAATCATCTTGAGAAATCCGATGATGAATTTAGGTGCCTTATTTTTTGCTTTAAGAAATTTCACCCATGTAAACCGAGAGTAATCATCGACAATGACGAGGATGTACTTTTTGCCACTAAGACTTTCAACACGCATTGGCCCACAAAGATCCATATGCAAAAGATAAAGTTTCTCTTGGTTGGTGTCTTCCGTCTTGGGTTTGTATGATTTCTTAGTGCTTTTCCCCATTGTACACGCGGAACACAAATGATCCTTGTGAAATGATAGTTTAGGAAGACCACGAACAAGTTCGTTTTTCGCC
Organism: Glebionis coronaria; assembly: GCA_025667525.1. Taxonomy (NCBI): domain Eukaryota; kingdom Viridiplantae; phylum Streptophyta; class Magnoliopsida; order Asterales; family Asteraceae; genus Glebionis; species Glebionis coronaria. The sequence goes on from JANFOE010000396.1 coordinate 62,601, forward strand.
AAGTGATTAATAGCGTCAAAGTTAAGATGAGATAACCGTCGATGCCATAACCATGACTTAGTCTTCGATGCTTTGGAGAGAAGACATACGGGAGAAGCGGCCATCATGTCTTGTAGAGACAAAGTATACAAATTATTCCCTCGAGTACCTTTCAATAAATCAACCCCTTCCAAATTACGAATGAAGCAGGTATGCTCTCGAAAAGCAACTTCTAGATTTGCATCACAAAATTGTCCCACAGAAAATAAGTTGTGACCGAGACCTTCCACATAATACACTCTTGAAATAATAACATTCCCAATATGATATTCACCATAACCCATTATCTTTGCAATATGATCATTTCCAAATCGAACCGTACCAAGAAACTTGTTGACGAAATTTTCTGAGCTGAGAGCGATCTTCGGTCATATGCTTGGAGCTACCAGAGTCCAAATACCAGAGAACAATTTGGACCACCTGTTTTCAAAAACAACAGTAGACAATGCATTGGAAACTATTGGTTCCGGAGTGTTAGCAGATACAGATAAAATATTATCAGAATTGCTAACATTTTTGTGACCCTTAGATTTCCTGCGTTTTCTAATGTGAGTCTTAGCACTAACAGGTTTTACTGTTCCAACTTTCTTAGGTTTTGGATTATTCGCGGTCACTACAGTGGGAGTAGACCTATTTAAAGGGCACTTGGTTCCTACAGTAGTGTCTGTGTTCCTAGTTAAAGGACACGCTTGTGTTTTGGTAGCCTTGTGTGACAACCGTGGTTTTGGGTTTGTCACTTGGTCTTACTTTTAGGTTATTTTATGTGTGCTTACTTAAATTGTGTGTTTACGTGTTTATTTTGTGTGAACGAGGTTGGTGTGGTTATCGTTTATGAGTATAGAGTACTCATAAGTAAATCGAGGAACGGTTATTTCATGTGCATGAGCTCACAAGTAGTGACTATGAAATGAAAATGGTGATATTGTGGTGTTTACGTATACGTATAAGTATTATAGTAATAGTATTTTTTTAGGATTTACGGTTTAGCATTTAGAGGTCTCGGGTGAGGTAATTATCCATATGAATATTCTTCGGGATGGTTTTAAGTCATTTAGGACTTAGTTGTAAATTTTATTTCAAAATTTGAGATTTTTTATAAAAGTGTATATTTTACGTCTTTTACGGTAAAACGCGTAAAATTTGACTAGTTTTACGGTTTTGAGGTTTTGGAGGCTTTAGGAGCTGAAATAAATTAAGGTAAATTAAGTTAATGTTAATAACATAATATTAAATAATAAAAAAAACGAAATAGGGGTGTTTGGGTCGGTTTAGACGCACCAAAGAAAAGAAAAGGGGAAAAAAGGGAAAAAGGGAACCGGGCTTTTGTATATGGGCCAAGGACTTGTTAGGAAAGTATAGAAAGCCTTATTTTTATCAAAACACTTCATAAAATCCCTGAAGATCAAGTATAGGTCGACATCCATGGAGAAAATTAGGGTTCTTCATCAAAAATCTTGTTTTCCAAAAAAATCTAAGGTAAAATCTTCAAATCCTTTTCAATTAAATTGTTTTTATGATTTCTTTAATCATTCTTATGATGGATTAAGGGTTAGGGTTTATATAAAAACAGTAGATTAATGATGTACTAATCATAGTATGATGATCATATAATCTAGGGCTTGTATTAGAAGGGTTATAGGTGATTAATTAGATCAATTTGTTTAAAACCCGTTTTTAAAAACTGGGCAGAATTTTGAGTCTATTATTTTGATCATATCTCGAGTTCTAGGAACATTCAAGATGCGATCAAATTAGCCCTGGGTAGGTAATTGAGTTGGCTTTCTAAATCAAGAAACGAGAACTAAATTGGAGGTCGGGAAGTGGGTCAAAAACAGGTTACAACAGTCGGAGGTCAAAACAGTTTTGAATTCAGCCTGTTTTCTTTTTAAGTTTTGGGTTGTTTGGGGTATTTAGGGTTGCATTGGGATCTTCTCACGAACATGAGAGATGCTTTATATATTGTAGTAAGGATCTGCACTTGGGCTAAGATTGTGGTTTAGGGTAAGACCCTCTAATAGTAATGAACTTTTCATACGTTTAAAATCAGTGAATTCTGGATAGGTAGCAACATATACACATATATCTGGGCCTTAACAGTAGCTTTAAGGTTAGGGCAAGTGGGAGGTTTTAGATAACATGTATAAAAGTGTGAATATTCCTTTTACAGAAACCATGGGTATGTTTAAGTGGACGTTTGACTTAAAGTTTTGAGACCTAAAATTGAGACTGTTTTGTGTAAAATTATGAACGGGATAGCTATTAAACTTAACCAAGTAGGGACTTGTTAAGGAAGGGTAATGGGGTGATTAGAGCTTAACAATTAGGTAATTATACGGGAATAGACTAGATGTCCATCATAGGTTGATGAGCCATCTTAGTGATTGGTTCGTGTATTGATTTCGTGGTTTTGGTTTGTTAGCTTGTTGCTAGTGCGAGGACTTGTGAAGAAGCTATCAGGTGAGTTTCATAGTCCCATGTTTAATATTGATTTTGAATTCCAGATGGGATGGAAGAGACACTGTGTTGAGTTATTTTCTAAATTGATGCTGTGAATGTGTTTATGATTTGAGATGGACTTGTGTGTACATTATGTGATTAACTGCTATGTGATTCTTGATTGTGTATGATTTGGATCGGGGGACACGTGCCATCTCAGTTATTATGGTTTGACAAGGTAGTGGCCTTGTGGTTTGACAAGGTAGTGGCCTTGTGGTTTGACAAGGTAGTGGCCTTGGGATAGGTACATAGTGTGGTCATCTATGGTACCATGTTGTTTGGCAAGGTAGGAGCCTTGGATTTTGGTTTGGAATGATTGATCTTGAATGCTAGTTGTTAATACATAATTGTAGCACATTGTCCATATGTTATTGTGTTGATGGTTGTTATTCACAGCTTGTAATTGATTTAGCGTTGGAGTCTAAACCTATGACTCTCACCAACTTTATGTTGACGTGTTTTAGTGTCTCTTTCAGGTGATACTATGGTTAAGCATGAGAACATAAGTGGCTAGGATTGGAGAAGCTTAGGAATGCATATAGAAGGAGAATCCCCGTTTCCTTCTTAGTTTTTATTTGTTCTTTTAATAAGTAATACTGTGGCACATATATATTTGTTTGGTTATGTTATTTGTTTGTCTTGGGTAAGCGGTAGGACTGTTACCTACTTACCTAGACTCCTGAGTCTGATGAGATATTGTCATGACTTTGTGTCTCCATTTTATGACATTTCTTATTTCATATAGTTATCTCTATAGACACGCCATGTTGTGATGATATCCATACGTCACGCCCCATATTCCGCCATGGTGGGGTGTGACAGAATGGTATCAGAGACAATGGTTATAGAGAATTAGGTTGCCTAGTCGTGTAGCCTAGTCTATAGCTTAAGGGTCACTGCATATAGGCGTCATAGGAGTATGTGTGCATTTTATAGTAATTGATGTGTTTGAATATTATTTTCGCAGTATTTGTTAGGTTATGAACTACTATGGTTCATACTTAACTACATGTTATTTTCTTTACGAGTTTTGATTAGTGCGGGTGGAACCATGGTCGTATACGCTAGTCATTGTTGGATTTCGCTTAATTATGTTTTCATGTTCTTTATACATTTTGAATTTTGTCTACGCTGGTTCAGCTGGACTACGAGTTTATGTGTTTTGTGCATTGGCTATGTTATTTTAATACATGGGGTTTTGGATCTTATCTTGTGTGGTTATGTGCTTGTGAGTTGTTGGATTATGTGTTATGTGTAGCATTAATTTCTTATAAGTGTCATCATAGGAGGGAGTACATTGGTGAAAAGGAACATGTATAATTATGGAGGCCTACATAATTATATATGTGCCACAACACCACTGGACTTTCAAGTATGATTGCATGAAAGAGAGTTAATACATGCTTGTATAGTAAATGTTGGATGGATTTGAGTGTATGTACGCTTATGCCTATGTATGTAAAATTATTTTCTACTTACCGGTTGTATTCTTGGGATGGTTGCTAGCTCGTTTCTCTTTGAGATGTTCAACTTCTGTAGTAGCGCATTTCTCGGGTCCTCATTTCACGTGTTTGTTTGTACGGTACTTTAGGCGTGAAGGATTTTGAGATGGTGGAGATTTCTTTTTGGGGTAACGATGTCTTTTGTTTCGATTTATTCATGGTAAAAAATAGAACTTGCAAATTGGGAAAAAAATAGTTGTTGGTAGTCGATGAAAAAGGAAGTGTCGGGATCATGTTTCAAATAAGGTGGAAAATAAATTCTTTAACATATAAGCATGACTCGGTTATTTTAAAATATTTTGGTTTTGATTACCTAAAGTTATTGTTCTTAAGTTAAAAAATTTGTTCTTATTTAGTGAAATATGTTAAAATCATGTAATTAATAGAGTTTTAATTTTCTGGAATTAAAATAAACTAGGTTCTAGTTTTGGTAATTAATGGGGGGGTTTTAGGGTTTAAAAAATCGTTTTTTTTTTTGTATAAATCGGAGTAGGCAGAAACTGTCGCTAATCTGTCAAAATATGTTGCTAACTGTCAGAAACTGTCGCTAATGCCTAGGCAGATTTTGAGAAAATCGTTTTGGTCATAACTTATTCGTTTTTAAAGGTTTTTGGGTGATTCAAAAGCCTAAAATTATGTACTCGGGACATACTTTTCAAATATTCAGAAAGTTTCGTAATTGGAAGTCAGTAGCTTGGTCGAATTAATTGTACAAGTGTTGAGTTCAAGGTTAATTTTCGGACAACATGGTTTAAACTCGTGTTTTGGGTATTTTGCGGTAATGAACACTTGGAGGGTTAACATAGAGATGAGTTGGGAAGGAATTTGAGAGTTCTTTAGACCTTATTATACGTGGTTATATTTTGATGAGTTTTGATTTATGGTATTTATGAGTAAGACTGAAATCGGGGTGACAGTTTTAAACCCGTTGAGTTATGTGACGGCTCCTAACTTGGTTTCAAGACAGTTCTAGTTTGATGAGTTGCGAGATTTAGTTAGGTTGGTTACATAACTTTATGGTTTTGATAAGTTTCCTCGCGGACGGTTAAGGCTCATGTGTTGTTGGTTGAGATTATTTTCGTGTAAACTGAGTTCACGTTTGAACGTGAAGGTTTTATCAGGGATATGCATCCTCGTTTGTTTGCTGAGAATAAGTTTAAGTTTGGGAGTGAATCTCGGGACGAGATTCCTATTAGGAGGGAGTGATGTGACAACCGTGGTTTTGGGTTTGTCATTTGGTCTTACTTTTAGGTTATTTTATGTATGCTTACTTAAATTGTGTGTTTACGTGTTTATTTTGTGTGAACGAGGTTGGTGTGGTTATCGTTTATGAGTATAGAGTACTCATAAGTAAATCGAGGAACGGTTATTTCATGTTCATGAGCTCACAAGTGGTGACTATGAAATGAAAATGGTGATATTGTGGTGTTTACGTATACGTATAAGTATTATAGTAATAGTATTTTTTTAGGATTTACGGTTTAGCATTTAGAGGTCTCGGGTGAGGTAATTATCCATATGAATATTTTTCGGGATGTTTTTAAGTCATTTAGGACTTAGTTATAAAGTTTATTTCAAAATTTGAGATTTTTTATAAAAGTGTATATTTTACGTCTTTTACAGTAAAACGCGTAAAATTTGACTAGTTTTACGGTTTTGAGGTTTTGGAGGCTTTAGGAGCTGAAATAAATTAAGGTAAATTAAGTTAATGTTAATAACATAATACTAAATAATAGAAATAAAAAAAAACGAAATTAGGGGTGTTTGGGTCGGTTTAGACGCACCAAAGAAAAGAAAAGGGGAAAAAAGGGAAAAAGGGAACCGGGCTTTTGTATATGGGCCAAGGACTTGTTAGGAAAGTATAGAAAGCCTTATTTTTATCAAAACACTTCATAAAATCCCTGGAGATCAAGTATAGGTCGACATCCATGGAGAATATTAGGGTTCTTCATCAAAAATCTTGTTTTCCAAAAAAATCTAAGGTAAAATCTTCAAATCCTTTTCAATTAAATTGTTTTTATGATTTCTTTAATCATTCTTATGATGGATTAAGGGTTAGGGTTTATATAAAAACAGTAGATTAATGATGTATTAATCATAATATGATGATCATATAATCTAGGGCTTGTATTAGAAGGGTTATAGGTGATTAATTAGATCAATTTGTTTAAAACCCGTTTTTAAAAACTGGGCAGAATTTTGAGTCTATTGTTTTGATCATATCTCGAGTTCTAGGAACATTCAAGATGCGATCAAACTAGCCCTGGGTAGGTAATTGAGTTGGCTTTCTAAATCAAGAAACGAGAACTAAATTGGAGGTCGGGAAGTGGGTCAAAAACAGGTTACAACAGTCGGAGGTCAAAACAGTTTTGAATTCAGCCTGTTTTCTTTTTAAGTTTTGGGTTGTTTGGGGTACTTAGGGTTGCATTGGGATCTTCTCACGAACATGAGAGATGGTTTATATATTGTAGTAAGGATCTGAACTTGGGCTAAGATTGTGGTTTAGGGTAAGACCCTCTAATGGTAATAAACTTTTCATACGTTTAAAATCAGTGAATTCTGAATAGGTAGCAATATATACACATATATTTGGGCCTTAACAGTAGCTTTAAGGTTAGGGCAAGTGGGAGGTTTTAGCTAACATGTATAAAAGTGTGAATATTCCTTTTACAGAAACCATGGGTATGTTTAAGTGGACGTTTGACTTAAAGTTTTGAGACCTAAAACTGGGACTGTTTTGTGTAAAATTATGAACGGGATAGCTATTAAACTTAACCAAGTAGGGACTTGTTAAGGAAGGGTAATGGGGTGATTAGAGCTTAACATTGAGGTAATTATACGGGAATAGACTAGATGTCCATCATAGGTTGATGAGCCATCTTAGTGATTGGTTCGTGTATTGATTTCGTGTTTTTGGTTTGTTAGCGTGTTGCTAGTGCGAGGACTTGTGAAGAAGCTATCAGGTGAGTTTCAAAGTCCCATGTTTAATATTGATTTTGACTTCCAAATGGGATGGAAGAGACACTGTGTTGAGTTATTTTCTAAATTGATGCTGTGAATGTGTTTGTGATTTGAGATGGACTTGTGTGTACATTATGTGATTAACTGCTATGTGATTCTTGATTGTGTATGATTTGGATCGGGGGACACGTGCCGTCTCAGTTATTGTGGTTTGACAAGGTAGTGGCCTTGTGGTTTGACAAGGTAGTGGCCTTGTGGTTTTACAAGGTAGTGGCCTTAGGATAGGTACATAGTGTGATCATCTATGGTACCATGTTGTTTGGCAAGGTAGGAGCCTTGGATTTTGGTTTGGAATGATTGATCTTGAATGCTAGTTGTTAATACATAATTGTAGCACATTGTCCATATGTTATTGTGTTACTGGTTGTTATTCACAGCTTGTAATTGATTTAGCGTTGGAGTCTAAACCTATGACTCTCACCAACTTTATGTTGAAGTGTTTTAGTGTCTCTTTCAGGTGATACTATGGTTAAGCATGAGAACATAAGTGGCTAGGATTGGAGAAGCTTAGGAATGCATATAGAAGGAGAATCCCCGTTTCCTTCTTAGTTTTTATTTGTTCTTTTAATAAGTAATATTGTGGCACATATATATTTGTTTGGTTATGTTATTTGTTTGTCTTGGGTAAGAGGTAGGACTGTTACCTACTTACCTAGACTCCTGAGTCTGATGAGATATTGTCATGACTTTGTGTCTCCATTTTATGACATTTCTTATTTCATATAGTTATCTCTATAGACACGCCATGTTGTGATGATATCCATACGTCACACCCCATATTCCGCCATGGTGGGGTGTGACACCTTGGTACTCCTAGTTAAAGGGCACGCTTTCTTCGCTTTAGCGGGAGTGATCCTAGTCAAAGGGCACGCATTTCCTACTATAGTGAAAGTTCTACCAGTGGGGCGCCACATCCAACCAACTTGGGTTAACACTTTCCCAGTCGGTTTCCATTCTAATCCATTTTTCCGGGCATGCATCTCATTCACATGGTCAATAAGGCAAGAATCATGACGACTAGAAAACATACATTCATTGCAATTCCAACATTTCAAATTAGAATTCACAATAGGCTTAGAACGCTGCACAACCGCAGAGCCTTTAGGTTTAGCTACATGATTCTTTTTATTCAAAACAGAAATAACATTCATAGGATGGGCTTCTACTTTCTTCTTCACTTGACTACTAGATGGGGGCAAGATCCTAACATTCTTCTTGTTTCTTTTAAGCTTAGATCTTTGAGCCTTAGTAGTGGTGCTTACTCCTGTAAAAGGCAACACGGGAATATTAGAAGCTGGTTTTGATTCCGCCTTATCTTTAGTGACCAATGTTTGAGAAGGTTTAGTCGTAGGGCCCTTATTAAATGGTGTGACGGTTATAAGATTCCTTTTGATTGCACTAGAGGACGATGCTGAGACAGTGGCTGCGTTATCCACAAAATTCTTACCTTTTAGAGTACGAAGTGTTTCCTTTAACTCAGCCAAGACCAGATTCTTATCACAAATTTGTTCATTCAAATCAGATATTTCCATCGACATGCGGGCTTTACTGAATCGAAGAGTCGTGTATCTTTCTGTTTTAAGTTATCTACTTTGGAAAAAATCTTGGAAACTCGATTATCTAGATCAAGTTTAAAATTCTCAGCGGCCTCAAGTACGTTCACACAGTTAAGCTCCTTAGATTTCTCTATTTCTATCGGCAAAGATTTAGCAACTTTGTCACTTGGCTGGCGCTATTTTGATTGTAAATTCAATCGAAAATTCTTTTCAAAGTTTGCATCATCGATATTAACACCTTCGAATGACGTTTCAAATATTTCTTGAATAAATTGTTGCTTGCATTCAAGCGAAATACAATGTGTTTGAATCTCATCAAAACGTTTTGAAAGCGAAGAATATGAATCTTGAAGCTTTAAAAATTCAGCGTCAGATTCGTGACAAGTACTATCTACCACATTATCCACAGATTCAACATTATGCACAATAGAATCATTATCAACACTGTTATTCACACAGACGGAGACTATATCATGAGACATCACTTGCTTCAGAAGCTGATCATTTTGGCGTGAAACCCGTTCTATTTCAAGTAAACTGTTTTCATAAGCATCATTCATTTCATTGAAAACACGTCTAACTTCTTCTATTTCCAAAAGCAAATCTTGATCAAGATTACTAAGACAAGCCTTAACATTCTTTACAAACGGAACAATTTCATCTCGAAACGCAGCTCTAGTGTGCTCAAAGTTCCATTCACCTTACGTTATGGCCGAAGCCGTCGTACGTTCCAAAATGACCTTGTCAAAATCGGCTAAGTGTTGGTGTACCGCATTTAAGTTAACGGACGCCTTACTTACCGGCGGAATTAACTTCGTTAAATCCGTTTTGACAAGTGTAGGAGACGTACTAGGAGGGTTTTCATTTGATAAACTTTGGGGCACAAGAACTGTCAATTCAGCTAATTCCTTTTGTAAGCGAATGCGGGTCTTTTTAGACAATTGATCTTTGTTATATTGATCATAATCAATTGTTTGGAATTTTGAAAGCATTTTAGAATGAGTTTCATCCGCAAGTGACTGTGTCTCCTCAGAACTACGAACAAAAGGTGTTTCTTTCGATTTTCCAATTATGGTCATATCATAAAGACCGGGAATATATTCCTGAGCTTGTTTTGCATAACCGGGATTAGGTGGTAAATCTTGAAGACGCGTAAGTTCGAGATCTTTAAATGATTTAGTTAAAAGATGAACCTTTTCTGTGGAAGCGTATTGTTTTAAAAGCTGTTGTTCTTTGAATTTAAGAAGTTTGGTAGCATTAATTTCCGATTCAAACTTTTTAGACTCGAGAGTTTCGAAATCCATTTTAAGTTTCTGAAAATCATTGACAACCAACTCTTTTGCTTTTAATTCATTGGAAAGATTAGCTTTTAATGATTCTATTTCTTTCAAGTGTTCAATCTTTTCAAAACGAAATTGGTCAAATTCAGATGATGTTATTTTCTCTGCTTGAGGGACCATTTCAAAAGTTTTGAACTTTTCTTTATGCAACGCAAGCTCAGCAGTTAGGGTGGAATTCGTATCTAAGGATTGTCTGAGGGTCATATGCATTTGATCAATAATATGTTTAGGCACCATGACCAAATCATGTTGAGCATAAGATTCCATACCCGTCGTAGCATTTGGTTGAGGTTCACTCAAATGTGTAGGATTGGGTACCACATCATTTGAGTTACTAGTTCCCGAATGCTGTTCGAGGTTGTCATTTTCATGCCCAACTTGATGTTGGTTATCATCAATATTATTAGATGTGGTTGGTACCTCACTGACGACATCAGAACCGTAGTGAGAGAGATTAGCAACGAGAGCAGCTTGGGCAGAGTGAATGTCATCACAATCCGAATCATATGCGTCAAGATCATCTGCTTGATAAGCTGCATTAGAAGTAGAAACGACTGCAATGCCTTCAGTATCTGCTGCCCCTGGGTCTACAAGAAATGCTAACTCCTCTGAATCCAAAATTTTCCCCTTAGACTGAGCATCAACCAAATACATCTTCTCACGAAACCATGCATCATCCCTCCTCCTTTTCGGTTGAGTGCATTCCCTAGCCATATGACCTTGTCCTCGGTAATTGTAGCAAGTCACAACCTTTTTAGGACCAATAGGACTTCCATTTCCACTAGATTGAGAATTCACAGCTTGAGTGTTCCTAGTCCTTGTAGGAGGTCCATATGAATTTTGCCTTCCCTGAATAGGTTGCACCGTCACTTGACCATCTTGAACAGTGGCTTGTTGTCGAGGATTTGAAGAGGTGCGGAGCTGATTGTTTGTTGGTGGAAATCCTCTAGTTGCAACAAGTTTTGACAAGTAGGCAGTGAGATGGTTTAGTACATCAGCTGGCGTATCATTTGGAGAAAAGACCGGTGCTTGGATTGGTGGAAGTTCATTAGAGTAGAAAGCTTGTACTGGTTGTGCTTCTAATGGAAAATATCCTTGCTGAGGAGTATAGCCCATTGGAGAGGTGTTGGCTTGTGATGGTGATGTCTGATATGGTGGTTGCTGTGGAAAAGATTGTTGATGAACACTTTGTTGAAATGCTTGTTGTGGCATCATTAGTGGTGGATAAGATGGTTGTTGTGGTTGCTGATAGTTGTGTGGTGGTGTCTGCTGCAAGTATGATGGTTGCTGATAAGTATAAGCCATGTTTTGTTGAAAAGCATACATTGCAAGTGGATCATGAACTTGAGGTGTAGACAACCGAGCCTCGATCACATGGCATTCGTGTTGTTGAAGAAAATCTTGAAGTTGATCCACATTGGTGTTATGCAAGTCCTTAGCCAATTTAACATCCGTCACGTATTTTTTCCATTCTGGAGGAAGAGTGTTCAAATACTTGGTGTTCAATTGAAAGGTAGGAATTGCCATGCCATAGATATTAAGCTCATTCAACAATAGGGTAAATCTCAGATAGTAATCATTGAGAGTCTCCCATGGCACATAGGAAAACTTATCAAAAGTATCATAAAGCTTACACTCTTGTTCTTGTTTAGTTAACGAGGTGCCTTGCATTAGAACCCGAATTCTATCCCATAACTCTTTGGCAACTTTATGTTTGCTGACGAGTTTGTAGACATCTGGAGGAAGGGCTTGGAGAATGATGTTTGTAGCATACTTATCACACTTGTCTTGAATCTTCATATCTCCAGTCAACTCACCCGTTGTGCGAAGACGAGTAGTCGTACCTTCCGTTACTGTACCATAATCTAATGGTCCATTGAGCACCGATGCCCAAATGAGATGTCCATTCTCTTTTTTCAACATGTAAAGTTCCATTCGGGAAGTCCAATCCTCGTACATAGACTTCTCCAACATTGGTGGACGATTATCCGTACCCGAGAGGATGGACTTATCCGTAAGAGATGTGTACTCCATTTCAATAACTTAAGATTTACAAAGTTGATCGAACAATGAAATAAGGTTAAATGTTTTTGTATTGTGGTGAGTTAAAGTCGAGAAACAATGTTAAAATCCCCTAAAATATGTTCTCGAAAAACCAAAAATTCCAAGTCAAAATTACACACGATTCGAAATTTTTTAAGGAATAATTTTTGGATTGTCAGAATGTGGATTTCTGTCGGAATACTCTTTTCTGTCAGAATGTTGCTGGTATCGAAATATCACTATCGGAAAGTCTAGATCAGAATGTCACACTATCTTAATGTCCAGATCGGAATGTCACTATCGGAATGTCCATATCGGAATATCACACTATCTGAATATCCAGATCGGAATGTCACTATCGGAATGTCCAGATCGAAATGTCACTATCGGAATGTCCAGATCGGAATGCCACTATCAGAATGTCCAGATCGGAATGCCACTATCGGAATGTCCAGATCAGAATGTTGCTAAAATAAAATGGACAGAGTGACGACACAAGAATCCTTAAAGCCGTCGGAATCCCAGATCGCAATGCCAGATCGGAATGTCACGTCGGAATAAGGTGTTTAAATCCAATGATCGCAAAGTGGAACCAATAGGTTATTGCGATCAAACCACCCTCACGTTGTACTTTCCGATGGAAACCTTGCAAGAATTTTGGAATGTTGAGAAACAAGAAATTTTGCAACTTTCGATCCAAAAAACGTGAGTTTTAGCGAAAAACCAATATACCCAAGATACTACGACACGATTAAAGACTGTATTCGACTTTAGAACACAAACAAACACGAAAAAAATTTGATGATTCGGCAAAGAAAACTCAAAAACCTACGATATGCTTAAGAAAGCATACACAACACGAAAACCAACCTATATTTCATCCCAAGCTCTTGATACCATTTGTAGAAATGTAAATCTTGCTTATGTTTTAGAGAGAGAAAGAGATAGAGAGATGGTGGATTACACACAATTCTAGAGAGAGAAACAAGAGTGAACTATGTGAAAAATGATTAACCACACACCCTCTCCATCTAAGGAGAGGGTTTATATACCCAAGCCTTGTAATGGGCTTGGGCTTACATGTTTGGGCCGGCCTACACATGTTGTAGGCTAGGCTTGGGCTTGTTTGTTAAATAACGATGTCTAGACTACGAGCTACTACTTAGTATATTGTTGGAGTGACCGAATCTTCCTAAATACGTAAAAACGTATTTCCAACAGTGTCATAGTCTTTCAGCAGTTCCAACCATCACCTCTGTCTCATGTTCAGCTCTCGCTGCGTAAATATGTACTTGACACTTTTGTGATCGGTGAAGATATCACACGACTCACCGTATAAATAATGCCTCCAGATTTTGATGGTGAAAACGACTGTTGCGAGCTCCAGGTCATGCGTAGGATAATTTTTCTCATACGGCTTTAGCTGACGCGATGCATAGGCAATGACTTTCCCATGCTGCATAAGTACACAGCCTAAACCCTTTCTTGAAGCGTCACTATAAATCTGATAACCACCTGTACCAGATGGGAGAGTAAGGATCGGTGCTGAAACTAAACGATGCTTGAGTTCCTCGAAACTCTTTTCTCTCTCCTCAGTCCATATAAACTTTTCCTCTTTATGCATAAGTTTGGTCAACGGTAATGCCAAACGTAAGAAATTTTCTACAAATCTGTGGTAATATCCCGCTAACCCAAGAAAACTACGGATTTTTGTAACAGATGTCGGTCTCGGCCACTTAGTGATAGCATCAACCTTTGCAGGATCCATGGTGATCCCCTCTGTAGAAACAATATAGCCTAAAAACGCCACTTTATTCAGCCAAATCTCGCACTCAGAAAACTTAGCATAAAGCTTCTCTCGTCAGAGAATCTGCAAAACTGTACGGAGATGATCCTCATGTTCCTCTTTAGATTTGGAGAAAATAAGGATATCATCGATGAATACAATCACAAACTTGTCTAAGAATTCGTGGAAGACTCGGTTCATCAAGTCCATAAATACTACAGGCGCATTCGTGAGACCGAATGGCATAACAACAAATTCGTAATGACCGTACCTCGTGCGAAAAGCAGTTTTGGATATGTCCTGCTCTTTTACACGCAACTGGTGGTATACTGATCGTAGATCGATTTTTGAGAAGTGCTTGGCACCCTGAAGCTGATCAAATAAATCGTCAATACGAGGAAGTGGATAACGGTTACGAATGGTGAGCTTATTCAGCTCACTGTAGTCAATTCACAGTCGCATACTACCATCCTTCTTTTTGACAAATAATACTGATACGCCCCACGGTGACAAACTCGGACGGATGAAACCTCTTTCAAGAAGTTCCTTAAGCTGATCTTTCAGTTCCTTAAGCTCTACCGGAGCCATACGGCATGGAGCTTTAGATACTGGTTCTGCACCTGGAATGAGATCGATACTAAACTCTACCTCTCGTATGGGAGGTATGCCTGGGAGTTCCTCTGGAAAGACATCTGGAAAATCTGACACGACTGGCTGATCATGAAGTGAAGGTGTCTCGGAAGCAGTGTCATGAACTGTAGCTAGAAAACCCTCACAACCATGGTATAATAGAGTACTGGCCTGTAAAGCTGAAATGATCTGAACATGTTTTCCTGGTAGGAAACCCCGGTGAATATACTCTGGTGTCTGGACATCACCGAAGATGACCCAGTGAGCATGACAATCTATGGTGGCACGATGGACTGACAACCAATCCATACCTAGAATAATATCGAACTCGCACATATCTAGAGGGAGGGCACTGACTGGACGGATTTTATCGTCAAACTCAAGAAGGAGATCCTTGTACACCTGGGTAATGAGTATAGAGTCTCGCATAGCTGTAGATATACTAAGTATACTGTCTAGTGGCGTAGGGGTCATGTTTATTCTAACAGCATATGAAGTAGATATAATTGAGTGTGTGGCGCCTGTATCGAAAAGAACGCAGGTAGCATGTCCGTGTATAAACAAAACGCCAGTAATAGTACATGTGGTCTTATTTGCTTGCTCACGGGTAGTAGTGTAGACGCGACCAGTGGTTGGTGGTAGTGGTGGTGGTGGAGGTAAAATATGAGGAATCTGGCCTGAGGTACCGGTAGCATCCCCGCTCTTGCAATCCCTCTTCATATGGCCCGGCTGACCACACTTGTAGCAACCACTCGAACCACGACGGCAAGATCCCGGGTGTTTCTTCCCACATGTGATGCAAGTGGGATAAGAATACCCGGTAGAAGTAGCTCTGGTTTGCTGAGAACCTGATTTACGAAGATATACACGTGTCACGATTCTCATAATATAATTGAAATAAGGCTGTTTGGCTGAAATTTAAAAGTTACGAGAATTTGCTGGTCTGGTAGACTGTTGACCTCTATAGTTTTGATCACGCCCTTGTCCGGCATCTCTGTTGGCATACATAAAGTCAGAGTCTGTTTTACACGATGGTTTAATGTTTTGAGCTTAAGGAATCACCTGTAGTTGCCAGATGAGTTTGAGCTGTCGCGGTAGTTATCATCACCGTTTCTCTTATCTGATCGATTGCGGTCATAAGACTGACCGTGGTTTCTATAGTTCTGCTGTGGAGTAGCCGATTGAGATCGGTCTCCTCCTCTGTGCCTGCATGATTATAATTTTGATAAGACATGATATAAATTTAATGAGTAAAATCAGAGTTAAATTGTTTAAGTATGTTGAATGAGATATACCTCTTCTCAGGACGCTCTACATTCTCAAGCTCATCCCTCTCGAAAAGTAACTCAATATCACAAGCTGCATTAGCTACTTGTGACACATTAGTGAACGTGGCACTCATCAGCCTATCTACAGTCCTAGAGTGAAGAGCCCAGCGAAATTCTTTCTCTTGCTCCTCCGCGGTACCCGCAGCCTCTCCTAAGAATCCAGCCATCCTGAGATATCGGTGCATGAACTCTATACTATTCTTGCCATAATTCTGACGAATGACGTGAAAGTCCATCTTCATTTTAGCTTGTTCAGCATGCGGGAAAAACTGGTCATAAAACATTGCCTTGAACTGTGTCCAGGTCAATGTAAGCACCCACGCATCTCCCCCATTTGACAACTTCTGAGACCTCCACTAATGTAGAGCATGACCCTCCAGTTTGTAGACTACAAGTCTAACCTTGAAAGCATCACCACAACCCATAGCCCCAAAAAATTTCTCTACATGATAAATCCAGTTTTCTGCATCTGTTGGATCCATAGTCTGTTCAAAAGGTCGGGGTTTCTGTTTGTTAAACAAATCTAGCCAAGTGGCTAAAGTGGCAGGTGGTGGATTGGGAGGGTTGTTATTCTGCTGAGGTCCGTTTTGGTATTCAGCTCGGATCTCATCATGAATTTGAGGTAACATGGCTTGTATAGCTGCCTGAACAGCAGCAATAATAGCAGCTGCGTTGGCATCATTCTCATTTTCGCGTCTGGGTGGAATTTGAAATGAAAAAGTATAAGTTGATAAATTTTTTAGAACCTGGAGTAATAAATCTGGATTCGCATGGTGTAGTTCATGAAGGCGTAGCCAACAAAATATGACATGAATACTGGTGAACGCCTATGGTCAGTTCACAAAATGAAAATTTACTGAAACATGAATCTGACATGATTAAGGATGAACGCCTATGGTCAGTTCATCTATAAAAATCTAAACGGGCAAGGGTGAATGCCTATGGTCAGTTCACCAAAACGAAAAGTTTGCTGAAAATCACATGCGACTAAGTATGGCCAGTCCTGTACCAACCGTTTACTTAGTTAAAATTTAGAAAACCCGACAGATAAAATACATGAGTAGCATGGAAGATAACGACGCCAAAATACAGGAAGTTCTTGGTGACTACCCACTAGTCACAGGTCAAGTTTTAGAGCCTACAGGTCGAACCTTGCGCTCTGATACCATAATTGTAACAACCCACTTGGATAAATGGGCAGTTACGTGTATTTATGACGTGTCATCAAAGCATGCAAGGCAATGTATTAAACATTAACTGACCATGACGGAAATACCGGAATCAAATATCGGTAGTCCAAACATAAGCTCAAAATATAAAGATTAAGTACTGGAAGAAAAAGGACGAAACAATGTCCAAACAACCAAAGTAATGTATGTGTGCATAAAGAAAAGGAGTCTGGATAGCTCCCATCTAATGCACGTACTCTCTTAGAAGTCCTAAGATCGTCCCTGTGTACCTTCCGTTTGGAAACATGAAAGGAAATTACGGCTGAGCAATACGCTCAGTGAACGGATATGAAGCATGATAATATTATACGGGAGTAGAAGTGATAACAAATATTGAACTAAAAATGAAATGACAAAATGGAGCAAACTGTGTAAAATCTGATGTGTCTGATTTATAAATAATAAAACGGGTTTACCAACTGTTAAATCTGAAAACATGCATTTACTGTATTTTAATTGCCCAGAGCTTATATAGGTCATGTTCTGTAACAACTGTGCATGAGTAACTGGAGGGGTGACCTCGTCATGCTGTAGAGGGGTGACCTCTAAATAATGTGCTGGGTGGAGGGATCAGCTCCAATGTGAAGGATGTAGAGCATACACCACATTCACCTGATAACTGTAAACTGATAAGCCTAGGATGCATCCATACGCCCCACTAATAATACTGATAAAATGGACAAGCTGAACTGAGTGGAACGCTGCGGGATATCACTCTCCCGCAGGTGAGTCATGACACCGGTGCCTCAAGTGTCATGGTTACGGTACCTCAGTAACTAGTACATAACTGGCTATGCTTGCATATAAGGCTCAGGCAATTTAACTTAATTATAAAACTGATTTATGATAAATCTTATAACATATAATTGGGGAAAACATTTGGCTGCAGACGGGAAATCCTAATCATGCACAAAAGGAAGTCCTTATTGAAAGGACGGGAAATCCGTACCTCGTGTCCAGTAACCTACCGAGATCAACTGATAGAAAGTCTACTCTGATTTCACGCGAGCTACATGAATAAAGGACGCGAATAAGTTAACTGATATTCGTTTATTTAATTTACTGATCTTATTGGCTTCTCCTTTATTTATTTTATTTCTGAAATTCTGTACGTATATTAACTGTATAATAATTCTTTCTAATATATTATGTCCTTCTAATAATTATGATACAAACGTGTTCTGACGTTATATTAATACTATAATAAATAACTCGTTAAAACATAAGGTTTCTAAATTAGAAAGTTTCTAAAATAATTTAATTCATATAATGAAATTATACCCTTATAAAACATTATAAACTATTTTAATTAAATTCATTTAAAATACAATTTTAAATATTTATAAAACAAGTATTAAAAAGATATAATATAAAAATCTTTATATATTGTTATAATTATGCCCCGAGCCTACCGAGATACCCCTTCTCGGTCGCACTAAAACAATTCAACCAAACTATATAAAATCTGCCTTAATGAATTAGTGACAGAAATCTGTGTCACTAAAAGTGTCGCTAAAAACTGAGTTTCTAAAACTGTCAATAAACAGATTCTGCGACAGAATTTATTGTCACCAAACTATCGCTAATTTCAGAACTAAACCCTTTTTTCTGATTAAAAAGTTCCCACTGCCTTCTTTTGGTTTCCCCCCGTTTTCTGACTAAGACCCACCGAGACTTCTAAGTCTCGGTTGCCACTGTTTTTAGCAAACACCCCCTGATGAGCCCTCAGTTCCCACTGTATGTAAACCCAAACACCCCTTTTTAACATGTGACCCCCCCTGTTGGGGTTTTATTGGCTGCGGTTTGGCAAAACCAACACCACGACCCTAGTATGGGTCACGGCTGCCACAAACCACCCAGGCCGAGACCTGGTGTCTTGGTATTCGGGCCTTAAACAGAACACGTCACTCTTCTTTTTATTATTAAACCATGTTTATTTCTTAGATTCGTTTGTATAAAATTAAACCATAAAGATTCGTGACAGAAATCATGAAATCAAAAGGAAAAAGATGATACCGTTATGAGATTGATATAGAATGATGAACACACGTGAATTACTAGAAGAACTAGGCTGAATGTTTCCTTTCTTTGTTGTTCGGCGGCCACACAAAATAGAACACAAACCCTAGTTTTTTTTTGTTTTTACGTATGAATGAATGAGGGGGGGCTGTGTTTGTTTTGTGTAGTGTTAATAAGTGTGTAAACACTTATCCTTTTGCCACTAAAATCAAGGAAAAACAAGACCTAATCATGTGTTTAATGTCGTAAATGTCGGAATTATGCGTGGTTTTGTGTTTTGTGTGTTAAATAGGTACAAATGATCAAAAGAAGAGAAAACACGGGATTTCACGGTCAAATGTTAAAGAAAAGTCCAAAAAGAGACGAAGACAAAGTCAAAAGATCAAAAGTGTGCCCAAGTTCACGAAAATCGGCTAAACCGACATGGTTTTGAAGAAATGATCAAAGAAAGCCGAAATCAAGTTCGTTTTAGTGGCTTTAATCATTTGCGGAGTTAAACGGGCTTGCGGGTCCCACATTTAAGTTAATGGGCTCAAAGGCCCATTGGAAGTTTTATTCTACTTATATAAAAGCTATTTAGCCCATTTAAAATACCATAGCCCATATACACGGATGAATTAGTGATCAAATTGGGCTTCAAGCCCAACCATTTGCTAGTGAAACGAAAAGAATAAACAAAGTTTGCTTGTCATAACTTTGGGAAGGATAAACACACGGTTTGTTTTCAACTCACAAATTACTCTCCCACGTGTCCCAATACCCATTCACACAAGCCCACTCTACTCTCACCCTCATACGTATTTACCTACCCCCATTAAATAAATAAACTTTCAATTACCCACCGACACTCACATTAATAAAACGAGATTTTTTTTTACCCTCTCTCTCCCATTATTTCGATAACAACAAAGGAAAACAAAACATTACTGTTTATCTTCCTTCTTTTCTCCCAAAAACACAGCCACCCCAACCTTATTTACCCAAACCCTAATCCAGTAAAAAGTCTAATTGATAAAGGGGTTTTAATCCCACGTGCCTTGCACGAGTTTGGGAATTAATTTCCCATTTTTTTCGGAAGATGAAGATGGGATGCTGTGCTACGTGGCTTCGTTTGATTGGGTCTAACACCTCACTCTCCTAATTCCACCAATCAGCTATCTCCAAAGAAACACAAACCACTCCACGTTGGCAATCCATGTGCAAAAGGCCAATTTTCCACCGTTGGATGAAGAAAGAGAGAAGAATAGAGGATTGAAGGGCTGTGATTTCACTCCGTGTTCACCAAGGAAGACTAGAAGGTTCGGGGATCCTTATAAAAACCCCCTCTCTCACATGTAATTGAGAAGCTTTTCTTTATTTTTAATTTCAGTTTTTTTTATTAAAATTAGGAGTAGGGTTTAGATTAGTTTTAATTTCAGCAAATTAGTTTTAGTTTAATATTGTAATTTCAATTTTCCAGTCTTGTAATTTGATTTTTTTTAAATTAATGAAAAGTAAATTCCATATAAATTCTGTCTCGTTTTTAATTTCGTGCAATTTTAATTTTATTTAATCTGCTTTGATTTTTTTTTAATCTTACTGTTCGAAAGTTATTATCAGTAAAAAAAATATATATATATATATATATAATAATATGAAACTGGATCGAGAAATCTGTTCGAGGCTTGTTTGTTCGAGTGGATCGAACGGATGATGATGATGATGTTTCGGTGGTGTTGATGCGGTTTGTTAAGACGGCTCAGCGCCCAGTCTTCTTCCCAATGGTTTCGTCACCGGGTTCTTATTCCTTTTATTTTTCTTGCTTTGGATTGTTATTAGGTTATAAATCTGCTTTAGATTTGTTTGTTTGAATCTGCTTGAATTTGTTTTTGTTACTGTTAAGTTTATTTGATTTATTTGATTGAATTTATTTAGTTTATTAGGATTTACTTATTAGGATTTTAATCTGCTTGTTTTGTTTATGTTTTAGTAGATTATTTGTTTGCTTGCTTATTTGATTCTCCCTTTTAGCTTATTTGTTTTGATTTTTAGTTTATTTGTCTCAGCTTATTTGCTTTTTTATCTAGTAGCTTATTTAGTTTTAGCTTATTTGAGATTATTTGGTTTAAGGCTTATGTTGGTGTGCTTATTGGGGTTTATTGCTGTTATATCTCACTGCATAAAATTAACAGATCCAATTGATCTGTTGATTCTTTATTCTGTCCAAAAATTTATTTAGCAAAAAAAAATCGTCCTTGCTGGGTTTCGACCCCGTGACCTCACGCATAGCAACCAACGTCCCTTCCACTTGATCTAGCAACTCTTTTGTGTTGATTTATGCGACTTTTAATTAATATAGGAACTTTAAAACCTGGCAGTTTAAATTAATTAGATATTAATTAAGTTTTTAGTTTAATTAAGTTTTAATTAAAAGTTTTATTTAATTTCGTTTTAATTCAGTTTTTATAAAAAATAAAAAGATAAAAAAAAATATTTTATTTAATTTGTTTTTCAAATTAGTTCAAAATTAATATAGGTTTTACTTTAAAATAGTTTGTTTATTAAAATTAGTTTAAAATTTCTTTAGATTTAAATTAAAAAGTTTTTAGGCTAAAATTAATTAGGTTTAAAGTTTTAAAAATAGATTTCATTTAAAAGTTTTTATTAGCTTAATTTTTAAATTAGATTAGTTTTATTTGAATTATTTTATTAGTTTTTAATATTAAATAGATAAAACACAAAAAAAAAATAGATTTTACCAAAAACAAATCAAGTTGAAACGTAAAACCGGAAATCAAATTCGAGTCGAATCGAGGAGAAAACGATAAACATACAAAAAGGGTATGCAAAATCTCAGTTTCAAAATGGCGCCGCTGCCGCTTCGCTCGTACGATTGACGATTTTTCGTGAAGACGTTTGGATTTTGGGATCCGTTCATTCTTTGAACGTTAATTTTCTTGCACAAAAAATCAAAATTACAAAAAAATCAAAAAAAATTTAAAAATACAAAAAATTAAAAAATTAAAAAATCACAAAAGCAATTTCTTTCCTAAGAATTGCACCAAAAAAAAATTAAAAAAAAAAGCAAAAAGTAATACTTTTTCCTAAAAGTATTACACCAAAAATATTACGTATTAGTGTTAATTTTTATTTCGATTTCTTTCGATTTTTCTTGTATATATATATTTTTCTAAAAAAATACAAAAATATTCTTCTTTATCCTCTATTGTGTTTAATTCTTTTTCTCAACCCCTCTTATTTTTAATTCTTCATGGATTCGTCTTGCGTTCGGTGTGGGAGACCATGGCATGGTTTTCAAACATGTCAATGGTGTATTTGTGAGCGGTGTGGTTTTGATATAGACAATACACAATTTGGATTTTGTCCATTTTGCAATTCAACGAATTCGTACTTCTCCTCTTACAATACTTTCTCCCCCCCTCCCGTCTATGACAATCCCTATCCGCAACATGAACCGGGTTTTTCCCAATACCCGTGTTGCAATCATTGTGGGGGCCCTCACGATACTTCATATTGTCAGCCGATGGATTATTATGAACCAAATTCGTGTTCTAATTCTTCTCAACCGATGACTTCCTATGAGCCACATCCGTGCTATAATTCTGGTTTTCATAACTGTGAGCCCCCACATCCCATCCTCAATCATCAATCCTCTCATAGAATTCAACAAATCAATGCTTTGAATGAAGAAAGAAAAGCCCTTCTTTTGGAACTTCATGACGGCTTAATTCGACTGACCGAGACATTGGAGGAGCAACAACGACAACGACAAGAGCAAGTATCTAATCTTAGTGATTATACTCCGCCTCTTGCGCGCTCTTTCTATTATGATGATGATGACGATGAGAATACTATTTCATGGAATGATCTTTGTGCTCAATGTCCTAGTGCAATTGTAATTCCTTCTCTCGACTTGCCGGCTCTCGAGCCTAAGGATTCTACCACTCCTATTCTCGATTCTTCCACTACGGAGCTCGATGCCTCTCTCATCATGGGGGATGAGGGTCTTATCACTATTCCTTGTGACGAGACTCTTATTCCAATCCAAAGTGAGCCTACGGTTGCTTCCGATAGTGACGATGAGTGTGAATCTCTTTCTAGTAATGATTCATTACCTCCCACTGACATCTTGGGAAACGATTCTTTGGCTTTCTCTAATCCCATTTTTGATCTTGATGATGATTTTACTTCTAGTGATGACGAGTCACTATCCGATGGAGACGTTCCGAAGGAAAATTTCAAGATTTATTCGAACCCTTTATTTGATTTTGATGACGCCTACATCTCTAGTGACGTGAATCCTCTCTTTGAAGAGGGGATTGAGGACATTGATAGCTCCGACTCTATTGCTATTGATGAGCATCCTTTGTTAGCCATGCCACCTCCCATCATAGAGGAGGTGGAGAGATTTGACCCTAGTTTCCATTTGATTCGGTCTGGTGAGGTGACGCGGGTGGTAGATATGTCCTCTGATATTTCTCATATTATGTTGCCACCCCGTCCTACCGCGTGCACACCCAAGCAAGTGATGTATCGCTTTTACTCTCCTCATTTCATACCGGGAAATGAGGATGAGTGCTTTGACCCGGGAGGTGACATTGACCATTCTTTGATTGATACCTTTACGGCTTTGCCGAATAATGACCATCCTATGTCTTTGGGGGATGACAATTTGTCTCCTTTACCCACCCCACCTCCCGTGGATCAAGACTTCACTTACTATTCTTATGTCGAGAGGACTTTTCTACCTTTTATGACTTATCCTCCTGTCTCTCATTTATTATGTTCCTCCGGGACCGAGGATAAGATTTTTGATCCCGGTATAACATTCGAGGCTTCCCCATGGACCATTTAATTCGGGGTCGAGTCAGGCTCGTGACTCGGTTAACAAAAACAAGCGCTTCTCGGGAGGCAACCCGATTATCTATCTATTATCTATTTTTTTCTATTTATTTTCTACCATAAGTGTAGGGGGAGCCGTGTACGTTGTTTGTTTGTGTGTTGTGATGTTGTGTGCAGGGACATGTGCTTTGATGATCCACTTTTGGTACTTTTGACGAGACCCGTGTTCCCGTGTTACCCTTGTACCTGGTTCCTTCGATAAGTTTTTGCTATTGTGATTCAATCTTGTATATAAATAAATGTAATCACTTTAGTTGTCCCATCCTTAGCTCGATTTTAAACAACGTACTCAATGTCCTAAGTGTAGGGGAGTTTATTCGCCCACATGCTTAAACATTGAGGACAATGTTTATGTTAAGTGTAGGGGGGCCTTCTATCGAATTTTAGTGGCCTTTTCCATGAATTTGACCCCATTTAACCGGAAAATTTTTAAAAATTTTCAACGTTTTTCAAATTTTTGATCTATTTTGGCCTAGTAGTATTTTTATTTATTTTCTTTCGCAATTTCCATTTCAAGAATAAAGTCAAAAATAAATAAATAAATAAAATGGTTTTAACAAGTTTAGATATCTTTGATATATTAGGCCCGTCGTGAATATTTTGACTCAACCCGAGTTTATTTATCCAAGTTTACTCTAGCTAGTATCCTTAACCATATGGACCTTAATTGGTTTATTAGGCTAAGCATCCACGAGTCTCATTCCTTGAGATTTTAAATTGTGGTGAACGAGAGATGATAGAGTTAATTATAAGTTCAGTATTCTTTCATTAACTTATGTGAGTTAGTTATGAGCTTTTTCTCCCATCACTTGTTAATAAATATATTTGCAATAAATAAGGTTGTACGATTTAAAAGGTTACTTAGCTTCTAGCACAAGATCGTTTAAAAGTTGCTCGGTATTAATTAGAGTTCATAGCCAAGGCATAACTTATTGAAACGGGACGCGAAGATTGGCTTATCCAAAAAGGCCCTAACAAGGCATGAGGATACCCGAGTCCAAAAAGGCCCTAACAAGGCATGAGGATTCACTTTTTGCTAAAGATCCTAAGATGATGTGAAGATCATTAATCCAAATCAATATGAAGGATCAAGACACACGACGAGAAGCAATTACTCCCCTAAAGATCATGGAGAAGTCTATCCAAAAAGACCCTAACAAGGTATGAGGATAAATAGATCCAAGTCCGAAAAGGAGGCGGATCGTTGTATATCAAAATCCTAAATAAAGAAGAGGATAAATGAAGAAGTCGTGGTCAACGTTTGAAGCATCTTTCACTCCTTATGAAGGTGTATACCCAAAATGAAGAGAAGACCATAATTTCAAGATCGTCTCTCAAGATTTGAAGTTTGAAGTACAAGCCAAATATCGGTCCGAGAAAGGTCTCAAATCGTGAAACGAGTTATGCCAAGATATGAACTTTATGAGGTTTCGAGAAGCCGTTTTAAAAGATTTTGTCCTTTAGCTAACTATTGATTAAATCGTCCCACTTTATTTTCGGCCTTAATAAATTATCGAAATAAGTCAAAAATGCATCCTCGTGATCATTCAAGACAAAAATAAAATACAAGAGATACACCGTAGGAATAAGGGAGTCTAAGTGAATAATTAAACCGCATGAGTAAGTGTTAGTTGTGCTAACTTATGTTAACAATGATCTCGTTTTTAAGCTTGGTATGGGGAACGTGAAACTTGAGGGTGATTTATATTCATGACACCAAAGCCCTAATCTAAGTCTTAGATTTCTTTACGAGTTTCTTCCATCAAATAATTTCCAAGTTAATAAATTGTTATCACTTTTGTTACCTTTAAAGTTTTTATCTTTCCGTCGTAGTAATAATAGTATATCTTAATAAAGGCCAAGATGGGTTATTAATGAGAAAAATGTAACTTAATGCTTTAACTATGCATTGCATGGGGTCATTGCAATGGTCAAGTGTAGGGGATTTAATAAGTGTGTAAACACTTATCCTTTTGCCACTAAAATCAAGGAAAAACAAGACCTAATCATGTGTTTAATGTCGTAAATGTCGGAATTATGCGTGGTTTTGTGTTTTGTGTGTTAAATAGGTACAAATGATCAAAAGAAGAGAAAACACGGGATTTCACGGTCAAATGTTAAAGAAAAGTCCAAAAAGAGACGAAGACAAAGTCAAAAGATCAAAAGTGTGCCCAAGTTCACGAAAATCGGCTAAACCGACATGGTTTTGAAGAAATGATCAAAGAAAGCCGAAATCAAGTTCGTTTTAGTGGCTTTAATCATTTGCGGAGTTAAACGGGCTTGCGGGTCCCACATTTAAGTTAATGGGCTCAAAGGCCCATTGGAAGTTTTATTCTACTTATATAAAAGCTATTTAGCCCATTTAAAATACCATAGCCCATATACACGGATGAATTAGTGATCAAATTGGGCTTCAAGCCCAACCATTTGCTAGTGAAACGAAAAGAATAAACAAAGTTTGCTTGTCATAACTTTGGGAAGGATAAACACACGGTTTGTTTTCAACTCACAAATTACTCTCCCACGTGTCCCAATACCCATTCACACAAGCCCACTCTACTCTCACCCTCATACGTATTTACCTACCCCCATTAAATAAATAAACTTTCAATTACCCACCGACACTCACATTAATAAAACGATATTTTTTTTTACCCTCTCTCTCCCATTATTTCGATAACAACAAAGGAAAACAAAACATTACTGTTTATCTTCCTTCTTTTCTCCCAAAAACACAGCCACCCCAACCTTATTTACCCAAACCCTAATCCAGTAAAAAGTCTAATTGATAAAGGGGTTTTAATCCCACGTGCCTTGCACGAGTTTGGGAATTAATTTCCCATTTTTTTCGGAAGATGAAGATGGGATGCTGTGCTACGTGGCTTCGTTTGATTGGGTCTAACACCTCACTCTCCTAATTCCACCAATCAGCTATCTCCAAAGAAACACAAACCACTCCACGTTGGCAATCCATGTGCAAAAGGCCAATTTTCCACCGTTGGATGAAGAAAGAGAGAAGAATAGAGGATTGAAGGGCTGTGATTTCACTCCGTGTTCACCAAGGAAGACTAGAAGGTTCGGGGATCCTTATAAAAACCCCCTCTCTCACATGTAATTGAGAAGCTTTTCTTTATTTTTAATTTCAGTTTTTTTTATTAAAATTAGGAGTAGGGTTTAGATTAGTTTTAATTTCAGCAAATTAGTTTTAGTTTAATATTGTAATTTCAATTTTCCAGTCTTGTAATTTGATTTTTTTTAAATTAATGAAAAGTAAATTCCATATAAATTCTGTCTCGTTTTTAATTTCGTGCAATTTTAATTTTATTTAATCTGCTTTGATTTTTTTTTAATCTTACTGTTCGAAAGTTATTATCAGTAAAAAAAAAATATATATATATATATAATAATATGAAACTGGATCGAGAAATCTGTTCGAGGCTTGTTTGTTCGAGTGGATCGAACGGATGATGATGATGATGTTTCGGTGGTGTTGATGCGGTTTGTTAAGACGGCTCAGCGCCCAGTCTTCTTCCCAATGGTTTCGTCACCGGGTTCTTATTCCTTTTATTTTTCTTGCTTTGGATTGTTATTAGGTTATAAATCTGCTTTAGATTTGTTTGTTTGAATCTGCTTGAATTTGTTTTTGTTACTGTTAAGTTTATTTGATTTATTTGATTGAATTTATTTAGTTTATTAGGATTTACTTATTAGGATTTTAATCTGCTTGTTTTGTTTATGTTTTAGTAGATTATTTGTTTGCTTGCTTATTTGATTCTCCCTTTTAGCTTATTTGTTTTGCTTTTTAGTTTATTTGTCTCAGCTTATTTGCTTTTTTATCTAGTAGCTTATTTAGTTTTAGCTTATTTGAGATTATTTGGTTTAAGGCTTATGTTGGTGTGCTTATTGGGGTTTATTGCTGTTATATCTCACTGCATAAAATTAACAGATCCAATTGATCTGTTGATTCTTTATTCTGTCCAAAAATTTATTTAGCAAAAAAAAATCGTCCTTGCTGGGTTTCGACCCCGTGACCTCACGCATAGCAACCAACGTCCCTTCCACTTGATCTAGCAACTCTTTTGTGTTGATTTATGCGACTTTTAATTAATATAGGAACTTTAAAACCTGGCAGTTTAAATTAATTAGATATTAATTAAGTTTTTAGTTTAATTAAGTTTTAATTAAAAGTTTTATTTAATTTCGTTTTAATTCAGTTTTTATAAAAAATAAAAAGATAAAAAAAAATATTTTATTTAATTTGTTTTTCAAATTAGTTCAAAATTAATATAGGTTTTACTTTAAAATAGTTTGTCTATTAAAATTAGTTTAAAATTTCTTTAGATTTAAATTAAAAAGTTTTTAGGCTAAAATTAATTAGGTTTAAAGTTTTAAAAATAGATTTCATTTAAAAGTTTTTATTAGCTTAATTTTTAAATTAGATTAGTTTTATTTGAATTATTTTATTAGTTTTTAATATTAAATAGATAAAACACAAAAAAAAATAGATTTTACCAAAAACAAATCAAGTTGAAACGTAAAACCGGAAATCAAATTCGAGTCGAATCGAGGAGAAAACGATAAACATACAAAAAGGGTATGCAAAATCTCAGTTTCAAGTGTAGTTGTGGGACGGGCTGGGCCAAAAGCCGATATGCCTTCTTTGTTTAATAAACCAAACGCCACCCTTAATATACATAGCTTTTCGTTTTTATTTTTCGTATTAAAGTTATTCACGTATTTTCGTATTTAATTCTTGCTTTTTAATTTTCCGAATCCTAAATAATACATAAGTAATAATTATTTTTCTAAATAACTATAGTAGTTTATTAAAATCAAAACTACGTATTTAACATTTTTATTTTTAATACGGGTTTTACAAATACTCTATCGACGCCTTTGGTCAAATTCTTGGTGTGCCATCTGAGGGCACTTGTCGTTTCACGGGTAAATGGAATCTTGAGGCTCTTCTTGAGTCCAACGATTTTCCTCCAAATGACCACTTGGAAGTTGACCTTGACTTCATCCTTGACAACATTTCCAAAGAGCGTAATGGAACCGTTGTAAGAAGCCTTCATACTAAAAGACGTTCCGTGAAACGTCATGAGGTTCTCTTAAGCGACCTTAATGATGATATGGTCCAATGGGCCAACATCCTTAGGGAAAATGTGTTTTGTCTTGGTGGTAACCGGGATCATGTTCCGGCATGTTTAGTGCATATGATATTTTGCATCTTTACCGAAACCAAGTACAATTTAGCATATTTTATCACTCAACGGATCAATTATGCTATCTCCAAGCTAAAAACAAACCTCCCTTATGTCATGCTCCTTACTCGCCTCTTAAAAAGGGTTGTTCGTGACTTTCCTAATCTCAATCTTTCTCGCTTTCAACCGGTTCAACGGGTAATGTTACCTATTCAAGAGGTATATGAAAGAAAGCCTAGAAGTGATAGAGGTTCAAGAAAAGCCGACCAACAAGAGTCTGATGACGAGGACACTTTTATGCCAACAAGTGATGGTGATGGCATAGGTACAAGTGCTCATTTCGGCTCTTCGAGTAACTCCCACCCATCCACTAACTCATTCATGGACGGGTTAGAAGACCTATCTCCTCCTCCTCACCATGCTACTAGTGAAATTCTGGAGAACCTTAGTCTTGAGGATGTTTATCGGTCAAATCTTAGAACACAAGGTCAGTTACATGATCATCGAGTTGAGTCAAGAGGTGGATTCAAGTACTTGGGAAAATTGATCAAAGGACTTGGCAAGAAGAAGAGATGATGACTTGGATTTGATTCATGATGAACATGTTGTTGGACATGTTTTGTGGTGTTGAACTTTTTTTATTATGTTTGATAAACTAATACTTTGTGTTTGGATTAATTAGTATTTTTATCCTTAATTAACTATGTAATCGATCTTTCGATTTACATAGCTTTGTGCATATTATGTGTTTGTTATCTTTCTAGATTTTGATTTATAGTTAACTTTGGCTTGCTTTTTACTTGTGTGAAATATGGGCTAACCAAAGTTTGAGGAAGTGCAAATTTTTGACACCACTGGTCGCGGTTCCATATCGAATCTGTGGTACCTTAGCGATAAAGAACCACGGCCCTACATAAGGAACCGCCTGTCACTGCTTTGACAGAATCTTTGGTTTACACTATTTTCCTTAATCTGTGTAAAACTTTGATAAAATTTTGCAAAAACCTGCACTTTCCTAAACTAGGCTACCTAATTTCATTATTCACCTAAAATGATTTTAACCCATTACTAGTTTGGATCATTCCCTTATCTTCTTAAACCCTCTCTTATTGATTGTGTTCTTCATCCCTTTAACTCTTTTTTAAACCTCAACACACAACCACGGTGTCCACTAGAACATCCAATTCTTCCAAAACTTCCTCTTCTAAAAGAAGCCTCAAAATTAAGATTAAGTTACCTAACATTGGTTCTTCATCTTTTCACACTCCTAGTCCTCCTTTAGATGGGATTTCTCAACCTCAACCTCTACAAAGCATTCCCTTTGTCCTTGAGCCTTTGGTTACCTCTCCTTTTGTGACAACCCTAAATTTTGAGATTTGCCATTTGTGACTGTTTGACTTTGATTATGTGCTGAGTGTGCGTTTATGTGTTATATGTTTGTGTTTGAGACTTTGACTTGGGTTCAGACATCGTTTATGTAGTATGTGATACGTTATATGATGATACATTGGGAATAGTTTGTGCTCTTGAGTTCACATGGATGTGACTATGAAGTGATATGGCATTTTTGAGGTCATTTTATGTGTATGTAAATAGCTGTATTATAGTGTTATTTTACTTGTCGCGTGTACGTATTTAATATGGTGTACGTAATGTTATTACGTAATTATATATTTATGCATTTTAGTGTGTAGGTTATTAGTTTCTGGTTAGTTTAAAAGTCCGTTAATTTATTTAAGAGTCGTAGATAATAAAATTTTATAGAATAAAATTTTAGAAATGGTTAAAGGTTTTAATAAAAAAAATGTGAACATATGTTTTAACTAGTTTTTAAAAGTTTAAGGTTTTAAAAATAATTAAATAATAAATATAAATTTGGAAAATATATAGAAAAAACGAAATTAATAAATATTAAATAAAAAAGTTATTTTTGATAAATTTTTGATATAATCGGTTGAAAAAAATAAAAGAAAAGAATGGGTAAAAGCCCATTAGGATTTGTGTTGTAATTAGGAAAGGCATATTGTAAAGTATAAATACCACACTACAAACAAAAAGATCAGATTTTTCTTTAAAAGAAGGAGACAACCGGTTTTATAAGAAAATTAGGGTTTCTTAAAAAAAACATGGTTTTGATCATCTAAAGGTATTGATCTTAATTAAATTCTTGTTCTTATTTAATTAGCTATGTTAGAATCATGTTAATAATCATATGATGGATTAGGGTTTTAAATTTTCTGGAATTAATATAATTTAGAGCTTGAATTTGGTAATTAATGAGGGGTTTTTAGGGTTTAAAATCGTTTTTTAGGGTTTAAATCGGATTAGTCAGGAACTGTCGCTAATCTGTCAGAATCCGTCATTAAACTGTCTCAGAAACTGTCGCTAATGTCTGGACAGATTTTAGGTGAAATCGTTTTGGTCATAACTTATTCGTTTTTAAAGCTTTTTGGGTGATTCAAAAGCCTAAAATTATGTACTCGGAACGTACTTTTCAAATTATTAGAAAGTATAGCCTATGGAGGTCAGTAGCTTGGTCGAATTATTTGTACAAGTGTCGAGTTCAAGGTTAATGTTTGTACGACAAGGCTTAAAATCATGTTTTGGGTATTTTGGGTTAATGGGCACTTAGAGGGCTAACATGGGGCTGACTTAAGAAAGGATTTGAGATGTATCCATCATAGGGATTGTTACATTGATAAAGGATTGGAGTCAATGCTGACGTGCTTATTACTATATTATGTGCTTTAGGTAATTGGTTGTTCGTGAGGAGACTTTGAATTGCTTTCGCAAGGTGAGTTCATAGTCCCGTTTTCACTGAGTTTTTAAATGTTTTCTTCTAGTATGGGATGGAGATGACACTTGTGGTGTTATTAAAATATTTTGGTACTATATTTTTTATAAATGTTTGGACATAGATGTGTTATTGTGTGACATGCGTGCTTATGTGTTCTCATATGTGCTTTGATATGTGTTATGGTATGTGAATCTTGTTTGGGTTGTGATTGGCTTTGGTACATAGATGTATGGGTGTCTATGGGACCAGTTATGATGTGTGTGGAGTGTGGGGCACGATCCGTCCTAAGTACTTGTGCATCGTCTCTTCGGAGGCAAGATATCTCGACGGGGATATGGTTCATCTTCCACTAGTGGTGTGGGAAAGATCCGGATAGTGTGGTGCATTGTTCTTGTGTGTGTGACGGGATACTTCTTGATTGTTATAGTGTGGTGCATTGTTCTTATTGTGTGTTCTTGACTGATATAATTTTGCTTTGTTTGTTTTTGTATGTAACATGATTATCACATTATGGTCCATTGCTTTAACTTGTTTTCTTCAACTTATTTACAGCGGTTGACAAGGTTTCTTAAGATGTTTTGATAACTTAAACCTATGTTCTCACCAACTTTATATTGACAGATTTTAGTGTCATTTTCAGGTGGGATAGTTGAGAAGGATGATGTTAGAAGTGGCTAGAGTGTAGAGGCTGCTAGGATTACATAAAGAGAAATCCCTTTCATCTTAGTCTTTATTTAATGTTTGGATAAGTGATACTTTGTAGACTCCAATATGTTTGATGTACGTTATTTGAATGTCTTTGGTAAGAGGTAGACTTTTACCTATTTACTTAGACTCCTGCATTTTGTTGAGATATTGTCACGACATTTGTGTCGCCATTTATGACATTTCTTTTGTATTTAGTTTTCTCTATAGAGACACCGTTTGTTGTGATGATATCCATATGTCGCTCCCCATATTCCGCCATGGTGGGGTGTGACACCTTTTACTCCACGAAATTCTCCCATCTCACCCTTGGACACTATGCCTCCACTACCTCCTCCACCCTCAAACACTAATGCCCCTATCTTGGGCATTCTTATTCCCCACTTCATGGGTGGTCCTTACTTCTTTGGGTTCCTAGAATCTCATGGTACAAATTGCCCATGTTGTCTCTATAATAACTACATCATTCAAAACCTAAGGTTGGAGATGCTTGGTCTTTATAGAAGGTTGCATGATTTCTTGCTTGCCTTGTTCTCCATGCCTCCTCCTAGGAGATGAATGATGGTTTTCAAAATAACATGCTTTTTAAAGAAGTTCAAGCCAAAGAGGACTATGAATTCAAGACCTAGTTTTAGCTAACTTTGTAGTAGCTTGTTATCTTTTTATTTCTTGTATTTCCTTTCTTTTCCCTCATGATTTTCTCATGTGGATGAATTATGGATTTAGTTTTATGTATTTTAATCTATGTGATCACATTAATCAACTTCAATTTATTAAAAATTGAACCTAAATCTATCACAGCCTCTAAAAACTTGACTTAAAATTGGATCAAAATGCTATCTAAATATTTTGTCAAGACATTCTTTGTGAATGTGTTGCTTTTATGCAACCCTAGCATACTCTAGTGCTAAAAGAGGTAAAAATCCAAGATTTGCAAAATTTTGAAAAAGTCTTATTTTTCTCCAAAACTTTTGAAAATCAAGGTTTGTTGTCCTTTGGACGCAGCTCCTTAGCCCCCAGGCGGCTCCATATCGATATGGAACCGCAGGCTCCATTAAGGAACCGCGTACAGGAAAGCCGTTCTTGGCTTACTTTTGGTCTTTCTTCTTTGACCAGTGTCTTGGTTAAGATTCTTTTTTACCCAATTTGGCTAAACATTTCCTAAAACCTTTTATTTTCATTTCAAATCTTTGCCTTATCTATTTTCTTTAAATTCTTCCCTTTTGGGAGTTCTTCTCTTCATCCCTCATAATGTCTAATTCTTCATTTCCTAACCTTGACATCTCTTTGTCACAATCTTCTTAACCTAAAGCTTCTTCTTCTAAGCTTTCAAAGAAACCGGAAATTTTGGTTCGACCCGTTTGGATCAAAAAGAACAAGAATCCTCGTGATTCTTCTTCCAAAATCCTCCAAGAATTCCTCTTTCTCTCCGATTCAATAATGGAATGAGACTTACTCTATAAATCCAATTACCAAAAAAAAGGAAATTCTTCCACAACCACCAAAACCTTTCAACTCTCTTCAACTCAATGACCTATCTTCTTTCCCTAATCTCACTAGGCATTGTGAAAACATCTCTTATCCATTGTCTCCCTCTCCACCAACCTCTAATTTTAATAGACCTCCCCCATCTAACGACTTTGTTTTGCATCATGGTTCCTCGTGTGCTTGTTGTCGTTTTCAACAAATTGAACTTGATCATATCTATGACAAGCTAAATTTCCTTGAATTCCTCCTCACTAGACCTCCTCTCAAAGTTTTCGTTCCCGTGAACAAAACTTCGAATGATGCTTCGTCGTCTTTCTTTTCCAACTAAGGCACATTTTATACTTAGTTGTTTGAGTCAATAAAACTTAAGCAATCTTAGAAGATTATCACTATTAGAGTAGTTTATGCTTTGTGGTTTATTTTCCATATTTTTTGCTTTAAATATTCATATTGTGTGTATGAATATTTCTCTTGTATGTTATTTCATATTTGTGTAATATGAATGTTATGTGTGTTATCTTTCCCGCTAATTCTATTTCACACATTTGTTAAAGAGTTGATCATGGTTAAAACTTAAAATTAATTATGGGTGATTCCATAAGTTCTAAATTTTAACCCCTTGACATTTTAAATCATCTTTGATTGGTTTGGATGTTTCTTTTCTTCCTTTATTCCACCAATTGAACTATGATGTTGTCAATACACACTCTTTGGACATACTTAGCAAATGCTTGCTTCTAACTTGAGATTCCTTTTCCTTCTCCCTCTCAAGTTAGTTAGTAGGTAGTGCACATACATACATTGGTGTTTCTTTTCTTTCTTCTAAGCTTTATGTAGCATGTCACCTTAGCTCATTTACTTGGTTCCCCAAGCAAGGGGAAGTAAACACCAAAGGGGAGCTACTAGCAAAGTCCGGTTCTTTTCTTCTTCAAAGACTTGTGCTAACCTTTTTGCTTCGACAAAGGGGGAGAAATGGTAGTGATAAACTCGTTAATAATTCGAATAAACTTGTATTTTACGTAAATAAGTTTATAGTTTGTCGTAATCAAAAAGGGGGAGATTGTTAATGCAAAGCAATGCCTAAAAACATTGTTAGTATTAATTAATCTTTCTTAGTTTTGATCACGACAAATTACAAAGACATTTATTGTCAAACACAATCATAAAACGAATTATCTAACAAACACTATCATCAAGGTAATAATCATTACACCAACATATCTTAATCATGCTTAGTGATCATAAAAGTGATTAGCCTTAAAACTCACTTTTGTCAAATGTAACAAAAGATTTTTAATAAACTTTATTATTAAGAAAATGTTTTATTAAAATGAAAATGTAAATTTGAATATGGCATATTCCAAATGCCATAAGAATATCCTTTGAAGGTTTAAACAGCCTCAGATATTTCAAATTCACTAAAATACAAAAAGAAGCGAAGTCTACTCTCCGCGGTTCCTTAAGTGCCTACGCGGTCCCTTATCGATAAGGAACCGCCTGGGTAGCTAAGGAACCGCCCCCAGATAGCCTTTGGCATTTGTCTTCTATAAATAGTGGATCAAATCTGCATTTTCATTAACCCTTTTTGGACATCTCTTTCAGCCTTCTTTCTCATATCTAATCCTAGTCATTTGTAAATGATAACTTAATGTTCATCATTTGTTTATTTGTGTCTTGTGTAGATCCGATGTATTTGTGAATACTTAGACTATTTGTGTTCCTCCAAGCTATATGTGAATACTTGGATTAGAGTTGTGTCAATCCTTTGCATATGTATGTGCTTGTATTTGTATTGTGTAGATCCAAGCTACATGTGTGTACTTGGATATGTTTAGTTGAGTTGTAATAAGTTGTGTTAGTTCTCACTAAACTATAAAGTGATGTGGTTGTGTCTTGTGAGTTCTCACTAAACTATAAAGTGATATGTAGTTGTGTTGTGTGAAGTTCTCACTTAGCTTCAAAGTGAAGAGTCGTGAAGATTGGTTCTAGCTTTGGATTAGAACTCGACATCTAGCCTTATGTTGGAAAATCGTAAAGTAGGCAACGTTGTGAAGATTGGTTCTAGCTTTGGATTAGAACTCGACATCTAGCCTTGTGTCGTAAAACGGTGAAGTGGGCGACGTTGTATATATTGGCCCTAGCTAAGATTAGGTCTCGACATTTAGCTTAGTGTCGGAAAATAATGTAAGTGGCGTTGTAAGGTTTTCTCCACCAAGAAGGGAGCTTGTGGATATAGTGGAAATCTCGAGTAAGGTGTACTCGAGGAGTGGAGTAGGAACGAGGATAGAGCCTGTTGGAAATACGTTTTACGTATTAAGAAGGATCGGTCACTCCATTAATAGTCCATGTAATAGCTCGTAGTTTAGTTAATCTTCATTACTTATCAAACAAGTCCAAGCCTAGCCTACAACATGTGTAGGCCGGCCCAAAAGTGTAAGCCCAAGCCCATTACAAGGCTTGGGTATATAAACCCTCTCCTTTGATGGAGAGGGGTGTGGTTTTCTTATTTTACACATAGTTCCTTTTAACTTTCTCTCTCTAAAGTGTGAAATCCACCATTTCTCTATCTCTTTCTCTCTCTAAAAACATAAGCATAGATTTACAGATCTACAAATGGTATCAAGAGCTTGGGATGAAATATAGGTTTGTTTTTGTGTTGCGTTTTGTTTTCAAAACAATTCGTGGATTATAGGTTTGTTTTTGGCCGAAATCTTCAAAAATTTTTGTGTTGGATCGAAGTTTAAAGTAGTGTAACATAGGGATTCGTGCTTAAGAGTGTTCTTGGTATCTTGGTTTTCATTAAAACATCAGTTTTCTTGGATCAAAAGTGCGAAAAAAGGCTTTGTTCTTCATTCCGAAATTCTAGCAGAAAGATCCATCGGAAAGTACAAACTGTACTTGGGCCTCCATCGCAATAACTTAACCATCGGAAAGGGTTAGGTTTCTACATTGCGATCGTTGGATTTTTATCACTTATTCCGATCTGAATCATTCCGATAGCTATTGCGATCTGAGATTCCGACGGGTATAAGGAAGTATTTTAAGTCGTTACTCTGCTCGAATTTTGTCAGCTACTTTGCGATCTGGGTATTGCGATCTGAGTATTCCGATAGTTCATTGCGATCTGAATCTTTACGATAGGGCTTTGCGATCTGAACATTTCGACCGCTCTGCATTGCGATCTAGGCATTCCGATACCATCATCATTCCGACAGTGTTACATTACGATCTGGTATTCCGATCTGGTATTACGATCTGACATTCCGATCTGGCATTCCGATCTAGACATTCCGACAATCCAAAAATTATTCCATAAAAAATTTCGTGTGTAATTTTGACTTGGAATTTTTGGTTTATCGAGAACATATTTTAAGGGATTTTAACATTGTTTCTCGACTTCAACACAAAAACACTTAACCTTATTTCATTGTTCGATCAACTTTGTAAATCTTAACTTATTGAAATGGAGTATACATCTCTTACGGATAAGTCCATCCTCTCGGGTACGGATAATCGTCCACCAATGTTGGTGAAGACTATGTATGAGGAATGGGCTTCCCGAATGGAACTTTATATGTTGAACAAGGAGAATGGACATCTAATTTGGGCATCGGTGCTCAATGGACCATTAGATTATGGTACCGTGACGGAAGGTACGACCACTCGTCCTCGCACAACGAGTGAGTTGACTGGAGATATGAAGATTCAAGATAAATGTGATAAGTATGCTACAAACATCATTCTCCAAGCCCTTCCTCCAGATGTCTACAAACTCGTCAGCAAACATAAAGTTGCCAAAGAGTTATGGGATAGAATTCGTGTTCTAATGCAAGGCACCTCGTTAACTAAACAAGAACGAGAGTGTAAGCTTTATGATACTTTTGATAAGTTTGCCTATGTGCCAGGGGAGACTCTCAATGATTACTATCTGAGATTTACCCTACTGTTGAATGAGCTTAATATCTATGGCATGGCAATCCCTACCTTTCAATTAAACACCAAGTATTTGAACACTCTTCCTCCAGAATGGAAAAAATACGTGACGGATGTTAAATTGGCTAAGGACTTGCATAACACCAATGTGGATCAACTTCAAGCTTTTCTTCAACAACACGAATGCCATGTGATCGAGGCTCGGTTGTCTACACCTCAAGTTCATGATCCACTTGCAATGTATGCTTCTCAACAAAACATGGCTTATACTTATCAACAACCATCATACTTGCAGCAGCCACCACCACACATCTATCAGCAACCACAGCAACCATCTTATCAACCACCAATGATGCCACAACAAGAATATCAACAAAGTGTTCATCAACAATCTTTTCAACAGCAACCACCATATCAAACATCACCATCACAAGCCAACACTTCTCCATTGGGCTATACTCCTCAGCAAGGATATTTTCCAATAGAAGCACAACCAGCACAAGCTTTCTACTCTAATGAACTTCCACCAATCCGAGCACCGGTCTTTACTCCAAATGATACGCCAGCTGATGTTCTAAACCATCTCACCGCCTACTTGTCAAAACTTGTTGCAACTAGAGGATTTCCACCAACAAACAATCAGCTCCGCACCTCATCAAATCCTCGACAAAAAGCCACTGTTCAAGATGGTCAAGTGACGGTGCAACCTATTCAGGGAAGGCAAAATTCATATGGACCTCCTACAAGGACTGGGAACAATCAAGCTGTGAATTCTCAAGCTAGTGGAAATGGGAGTTCTATTGGTCCTAGGAAGGTTGTGACTTTCTACAATTGCCGAGGACAAGGTCATATGGCTAGGGAATGCACTCAACCGAAAAGGAGGAGGGATGATGCATGGTTTCGTGAGAAGATGTATTTGGTTGATGCTCAGTCTAAGGGGAAGATTTTGGATTCAGAGGAGTTGGCATTTCTTGCAGACCCAGGGGCAGCAGATACTGAAGGCATTGCAGTCGTTTCTACTTCTAATGCAGCTTATCAAGCAGATGACCTTGACGCATATGATTCTGATTGTGATGACATTCACTCTGCCCAAGCTGCTCTCGTTGCTAATCTCTCTCACTACGGTTCTGATGTCATCAGTGAGGTACCAACCACATCTAATAATATTGATGATAACCAACATCAAGTTGGGCATGACAATGACAACCTTGAACAGCATTCGGGAACTAGTAACTCAAATGATGTGGTACCCAATCCTACACATTTGAGTGAACCTCAACCAAATGCTACGACGGGTATGGAATCTTATGCTCAACATGATTTGGTCATGGTGCCTAAACATATTATTGATCAAATGCATATGGCCCTCAGACAATCCGTAGATATGAATTCCACCCTAACTGCTGAGCTTGCGTCGCATAAAGAAAAGGTCAAAACTTTTGAAATGGTCCCTCAAGAAGACAAAATAACATGTTCTGAATTTGACCAATTTCGTTTTGAAAAGATTGAACATTTGAAAGAAATAGAATCATTAAAAGCTAATCTTTCTAATGAATTAAAAGAAAAGGAGTCGGTTGTCAATGATTTTCAGAAACTTAAAATGGATTTCGAAACTCTCGAGTCTAAAAAGGTTGAATCGGAAATTAATGCTACCAAACTTCTTAAATTCAAAGAACAACAGCTTTTAAAACAATACGCTTCCACAGAAAAGGTTCATCTTTTAACTAAATCATTTAAAGAATTCGAACTTAAGCGTCTTCAAGATTTACCACCTAATCCTGGTTATGCAAAACAAGCTCAGGAATATATTCCCGGCCTTTATGATATGACCATAACTGGAAAATCGAAAGAAGCACCTTTTGTTCGTAGTACTGAGGAGACACAATCACTTGGGGATGAAACTCATTCTAAAATGCTTTCAAAATTCCATACAATTGATTATGATCAACATAACAAAGATCAATTTTCGAAAAAGACACGCATTCACTTACAAAAGGAATTAGCAGAATTAACAGTTCTTGTGCCCCAAAGTTTGTCAAGTGAAAACCTTCCTAGTACGTCTCCTACACTCGTCAAAAAGGATTTAACGAAGTTAATTCCACCGGTAAGTGAGGCGTCCGTTAACTTAAATACGGTTCACCAACACTTAGCCAATTTTGACAAGGTCATTTTGG
Source organism: Glebionis coronaria (assembly GCA_025667525.1). Lineage (NCBI taxonomy): Eukaryota > Viridiplantae > Streptophyta > Magnoliopsida > Asterales > Asteraceae > Glebionis > Glebionis coronaria. Next base: position 102,793 of record JANFOE010000396.1, read on the forward strand.
AACGTACGACGGCCACGGCCATAACGGAAGGTGAATGGAACTTTGAGCATACTAGAGCTGCGTTTCGAGATGAAATTGTTCCGTTTGTAAACAATGTTAAAGCTTGTCTTCGTAATATTGATCAAGATTTGTTTTTGGAAATAGAAGAAGTTAGACGTGTTTTCAATGAAATGGAAGATGCTTATGAAAACAGTTTACTTGAAATAGAACGGGTTTCACGCCATAATGATCTGCTTCTGAATCAAGTGATGTCTCATGATATAGTTTCTATCTGTGTGAATACAAGTGTTGATAATGATTCTATTGTGCATAATGATGAATCTGTGGATACTGTGGTAGATAGTACTTGTCACGAATCTGACGCTGAATTTTTAAAGCTTCAAGATTCATATTCTTCGCTTTCAAAACGTTTTGATGAGATTCAAACACATTGTATTTCGCTTGAATGCAAGCAACAATTTATTCAAGAAATTTTTGAAACGTCATTCGAAGGTGTTAATATCGATGATGCAAACTTTGAAAAGAATTTTCGATTAAATTTACAATCAAAACAGCGTCAGCCAAGTGACAAGGTTGCTCAACCTTTGCCGATAGACATAGAGAAATCTAATGAGCTTAACTGTGTGAACGTACTTGAGGCTGCTGAGAATCTTAAACTTGATCTAGATAATCGAGTTTCCAAGATTTTGTCCAAAGTTGATAACTTAAAACAGAAAAATACACGACTCTTCGATTCAGTACAGCCCGCATGTGTTGATACCACTGCACAGAATCAATCATTGATTGAACAATTGAATCGAAAGTCGATGGAAATATCTGATTTGAGGGAACAAATTTGTGATAAGAACCTGGTCTTGGCTGAGTTAAAGGAAACACTTCGTACTCTAAAAGGTAAGAATGTTGTGGATAACGCAGCCACTATCTCAGCTTCGTCCTCTAGTGCATATAAAAGGAACCTAATAGCCGTCACACCACTTAACAAGGGCCCTAGGACTAAACCATCTCAAACATTGGTCACTAAAGATAAGGCGGAATCAAAACCAGCTTCTAATATTCCCGTGTTGCCTTCTACAGGAGTAAGCACCACTACTAAGGCTCAAAGATCTAAGCTTAAAAGAAACAAGAAGAATGATAGGATCTTGCCCCCATCTAGTAGTCAAGTGAAGAAGAAAGTAGAAGCCCATCCTAGGAATGTTATTTCTGTTTTGAATAAAAAGAATCATGTAGCTAAACCTAAAGGCTCTGCGGTTGTGCAGCGTTCTAAGCCTACTGTGAATTCTAATTTAAAATGTTGGAATTGTAATGAATGTATGTTTTCTAGTCTTCATGATTCTTGCCTTATTGACCATGTGAATGAGATGCATGCCCGAAAAAATGGATTAGAATGGAAACCGACTGGGAAAGTGTTAACCCAAGTTGGCTGGATGTGGCGCCCCACTGGTAGAACTTTCACTATAGTAGGAAATACGTGCCCTTTAACTAGGATCACTCCCACTGAAGTGAAGAAAGCGTGCCCTTTAACTAGGAGTACCAAGGCTACCAAGACACAAGCGTGTCCTTTAACTAGGAACACCGACACTACTGTAGGAACCAAGTGCCCTTTAAATAGGTCTACTCCCACTGTAGTGCCAGCGAATAATCCAAAACCTAAGAAAGTTGGAACAGTAAAACCTGTTAGTGCTAAAACTATCATTAGAAAATGCAGGAAATCTAAAGGTCTCAAAAATGTTAGCAATTCTGATAATTCTATATCTGTATCTGCTAACACTCCGGAACCAATAGTTTCCAATGCATTGTCTACTGTTGTTATTGAAAACAGGTGGTCCAAATTGTTCTCTGGTATTTGGACTCTGGTTGCTCCAAGCATATGACCGGAGATCGCTCTCAGCTCCGAAATTTCGTCAGCAAGTTTCTTGGTACGGTTCGATTTGGAAATGATCATATTGCAAAGATAATGGGTTATGGTGAATATCATATTGGGAATGTTATAATTTCAAGAGTGTATTACGTGGAAGGTCTCGGTCACAACTTATTTTCTGTGGGACAATTTTGTGATGCAAACCTAGAAGTTGCTTTTCGAGAGCATACCTGCTTCATTCGTAATTTGGAAGGGGTTGATTTATTGAAAGGTACTCGAGGGAATAATTTGTATACTTTGTCTCTACAAGACATGATGGCCGCTTCTCCCGTATGTCTTCTCTCCAAAGCATCGAAGACTAAGTCATGGTTATGGCATCGACGGTTATCTCATCTTAACTTTGACGCTATTAATCACTTGGCGAAAAACGAACTTGTTCGTGGTCTTCCTAAACTATCATTTCATAAGGATCATTTGTGTTCCGCGTGTACAATGGGGAAAAGCACTAAGAAATCTTACAAACCCAAGACAGAAGACACCAACCAAGAGAAACTTTATCTGTTGCATATGGATCTTTGTGGGCCAATGCGTGTTGAAAGTCTTAGTGGCAAAAAGTACATCCTCGTCATTGTCGATGATTACTCTCGGTTTACATGGGTGAAATTTCTTAAAGCAAAAAATGAGGCACCTAAATTCATCATCAACTTTCTCAAGATGATTCAAGTGCGTCTCAACACTACTGTCCGACGCATTCGTACAGATAATGGAACTGAATTTGTGAATCAAATTTTGCGTGATTATTATGAAGAAGTTGGCATATCTCATGAAACATCCGTTGCACGCACTCCACAACAAAACGGTGTCGTTGAAAGGCGAAATCGCACACTTATGGAAGCTGCTCGAACGATGTTAATTTACGCAAAGGCTCCATTGTTTTTATGGGCAGAAGCAGTATCTACAGCAGTGTACACCCAAAACCGGTCACTAATTCGTAAACGCCATGGTAAAACACCTTATGAGCTTCTCCATGGAAAAGTACCAGATTTATCATATCTTCATGTATTTGGTTCTCTTTGCTATCCAAACAATGATGGTGACAATTTGGGAAAACTTCAACCAAAGGCTGATATTGGTATTTTCATTGGTTACGCACCCTCAAAGAAGGCATACCGAATCTACAACCGTAACTCTCGCAAGATCCTTGAAACTATGAATGTTGATTTTGATGAGCTGACAGCAATGGCTTCTGAGCAAAGCAGCTCTGAACCCGCACTTCATGAAATGGGACCCAGTAACATTAGTTCTGGTCTTGTCCCAAACAACCCTACTTCATCATCATTTATACCACCTACCAGGAATGAATGGGATACGTTATTTCAACCGTTCTTTGATGAATTCTTTACTCCTCCATGTATTGTTGCTCCAGAACCTGAGGTAATAGCTCCGGTAACCGAAGTTGTCGCTCCAGCAACCGAAGCACAATCAGACACATCTGCACCAACAATTGGTCAAGATATACCAACAACGAGTAATTCTCAACCAACACAAGTAACAACTACCCATGTCATGCCTATTGATGATGAAGAGGATGACGATGATCACGATTTGGAATTCGCTCAAATGCGTGAACTTCCATTCTTTGGTGTATCTATTCCCGACCCTAATCAAGCCGGGTCGTCCACCTCAGAGGAAGCTCCTTCTACAGTTTACTCCAATCCACGGATTCGTGAACATGACAGCAAGTGGACAAAGGATCATCCTACAGATTCTATTATTGGTGACCCTAATCGTCCGGTATCCACACGAAGTCAGTTACAAGAAAGTGCAATGTTTTGTCACTTTGATGCTTTTCTCACTGAAGTTGAACCTAAGACATGGAAAGAAGCTTTTACTCAATCCTGTTGGATAGAAGCTATGCAAGAAGAACTTAACGAATTCATACGTCTTGATGTTTGGGAACTTGTCCCATGCCCGGATCAAGTGCAGTTACTCACTTTGAAATGGGTTTACAAGGTGAAACTCGATGAGTTAGGCGGAATATTGAAAAACAAAGCTCGACTAGTAGCTCGTGGATACAAGCAATTATTGGGCGTCGACTTTATGGAATCCTTTGCACCTGTTGCCCGTTTGGAAGCTATTCGACTATTCCTCGCTTATGCAGCCCATATGAATATGATCGTCTATCAGATGGATGTGAAGACGGCATTTCTTAATGGTGAAATCAAGGAAGAAGTCTATGTTCAACAGCCGGATGGTTTTGTGAATCCTAATTATCCTAATCATGTGTACAAGCTTAAGAAGGCTCTCTATGGGTTGAAGCAAGCTCCACGCGCATGGTATGATCTTTTGTCACAATTCCTCATTACGCAAGGCTTCGCTAAAGGCAAGGTGGATCCTACGCTGTTCATTCAGAAACGAGGTAAAGATATGATTATGGTACAAATATATGTTGATGATATTATATTTGCAGCCTCGACCCAAACCTTATCGGATGAGTTTGGGACACTCATGTCTTCCAAGTTTAAGATGTCAATGATGGGCAAGGTAACATTCTTCTTAGGTCTTCAGATATCTCAGAGTCCCAGAGGCATCTTTATTAATCAATCCAAATATGCCCTTGAATCGCTTAAGAAATATAAGATGGAATCTTGCGACCCCGTGGACACTCCAATGGTGGAGAAATCTAAGCTTGATGCAGACCCACATGGAGTTGCCGTTGATCCGACACTTTATCGTGGAATGATCGGTACTCTTCTGTATATCACAGCCAGTCGACCTGATCTTCAGTTTGCTATATGTATGTGTGCCAGGTATCAAACTAGGCCTACTGAGTTACACTTAGCTACTGTTAAAAGGATCTTTCGATATCTTAAAGGAACCATTAATCGGGGACTTTGGTATTCGAAGGACTCTTCTATTGCACTAATGGCATATGCAGATGCGGATCACGCGGGTTGTCAAGATACAAGGCGTAGCACGAGTGGAACTTTGCAACTACTAGGAGATCGACTAATCAGTTGGGCATCGAAAAGGCAGAAAAGCGCTGCAATTTCAAGTACGGAAGCAGAATACATAGCTATGTCCGGTTGCTGTGCTCAAATTCTTTGGATGAGATCGCAATTAACCGACTATGGTCTAGGTTTCAACAAGATTCCGATGTACTGCGACAACAAAAGTGCAATTGCCTTATGCTGCAACAATGTTCAATTCTCCCGGTCGAAGCATATTGACATTCGCTACCACTTCATCAAGGAGCAAGTGGAAAATGGAGTAATCGAGCTTTACTTTGTCCGATCTGAGTATCAATTGGCGGATATTTTCACAAAGGCTTTAGATCGCGCTCGAATTGAATTTTTGGCCGACAAGCTAGGAATGAGAACTTTCTCGCCTGAGACTCTAAAGGAACTCGCAGATGAAGCGAAAGAATAGTGGTGGTAAAACTATTCTACGTATCCTTGGTGATCATTTCTATATATAGTTTATATTTTAATCCACAAAAGCAAAATACAAAAATATAAAACCATATAAAAACCATAAAAATTGAAAAATTTAGAAAAATCCAAAAAATATTTTTACTTTATTTTTCAAAGGCATGTCTTTTGGTACGATAATATTTACGGCCTTAGAAATGTTGATTAATATCGACACGGCGCCATAAATAGAGTTCGTACAAAAGTTGTAAATATTTCATAAAACATGCCTAAATGGCTTGTAGTTATTTCAGACTGCAACCCGGTTTTCATATTAAAGTCAAGTATTTCTTACGAAAGCTTTGGCTCACAACGGGAATTAATTTTCTCGGGCAAGGTTTACTTTAAAACCTTGTAAGGGATCAAGTTTACTTTATAACTTGGTCCAACACAAATCTATGTACGCCTCAGTGCATTTATTTGTTAAAACAAGAGAAGTCTTGTTTTTATGAAGCTATCATCTCTACAACCATGCTATCTACAATTGGTATCTACATACTCGACGATGCGACTACTCAACCAACGACTACAGCTCTTTCAATAGAACACGGGTCAACAATTGAGGGGGAGCAATGTCAAGCTTTCAGAATCTTCGATGTTGAACGTGCCAAGTTCACAAGTTGGTGTCAAGACAACAATACCAATCGTACACGTGGTGTCCAGAGATGACTCCAGACGTGACGAGGCGACCAACATATGCTGACAAGAACCATTTGATCTTATCATATGATGTTCTCATCCATCAGGTCCAACTTTGTCAATTCTTTTCTATTATGGTGAATATGTGATCATATTACAAATCGGTATCATATCTCATAAGTTTGGTATCATGAAGATAAAATGGACTTGCATTTTTCTTCCCAAAACCTTTGTTAAAACTTCATTAAATCAATTGATATTAAAAACATCGATTGGGTTAATATTTTTAATATGGGGGAGAAAATGAGATTTAATATGGGATATTATCACAAATTGGTTTGACTTAATGTGCTGGCTCATCCCGACATGTGCGAAATGTTTTCGAATATCGTAGCATATGTTAAGGGGGAGCAAAACGGATTTGCATATCAAAATGGATTTTCATGGTGACATATACTTACCCGAAACCCATTTATTTCATGACGATGAAGATTGTGGTGACATAAGGATGGTAGGATAGGTTAAGTCCTATGATTCTTCCAGAACCGGAGGAATCTTCCCAAGGACATTCCATAGCTAGAAATAGTAGTCCTTAGGAAAGGTGGAGAAAGAATGTGAACGTAGCTGAATGCCGACCAAGTACTTAAGTTAGCACTGGAACAATCACAACAAGGTGCTAGTTATGACGTATTGGTAAGCATTGAAGGGGTTAAAGAATGAAAAAGAATTGTAAAGATAAAGGGTGTAAAGAAAGAAGCCCTCCTTACAACCTTAGGCAGAAACCGGGTCAATACATATGCTATTGAGATCATTTTTAATGAGGCTTGATATTGAAGATAAGACATCATGGACCCAGTGATGCAATGCACAACCCATCCCAGCTAACTCAGATATCTATCAAAAGGTATTTGTTTTAATCACACGGAGACAACACATTATCTATCGATTTCTTCACTCCGAATAAATTGGTATTGAAAAGGTGGCACTCCTCTCCAGCCTCCGATCACTAAAATCCAAAATGCACGATCGAGTCTAGAGCCATTTGAGATCATCAAATATCTCATTAGGACACACTTTCATATTTACTTGCTTCTTCACACACTGTGAAAAGTAAGAAAGATTTTAAGAGTCCTACGCAAAATCTTCATGATCTTGCCTGAACATCCGAGTAATACGAAAGTATTTACAATGAAGATGGAAATCCTTCTTGAGCGAATATCAAAAAGCTCATGGTAGGTGACTTGTGCGATTCTTTATGAATCAAACTTGTGATAACTGGAAAGCAACAGCTGTTTAATTCTTAACTGAATTTAAACACGTTCCAGGCCTCTACGCAATATCTTAATGATCTTGCCAGAACACTCAGAGTGATACCTTAGTGTTCACGGTGATGAGTGGAAATCCTTCCAGTGTTAACCTCAAACAGCACTTGGTAGGTAACTTGCAAGATTCTATACGAATCAAGCTAGTGACAACTGGAAAGCAATGATAGTGCGGTTCTTAATTGAATTTCACTTGTTCCAGGAACATGAATTGACGGCTTCCAATCATGAGGATATTATTATCCAAATGATTCACTCTTTATGTTCGCAGTCAGCTTTGGACGGTCGAATAAAGAGAACGGGTTTACCCGCGAAATCCTGTCAGGAAGTTACTTAATTGAAACTATCCGTCACGGGTACGATATCTAATATCGTCCAACGGTCTTCACCGACCGGAGGTAAAATGCTACCGAATTAGAATGAAATGTTCAAAGCCATTTCGTTCGTGTCTACTTATGTTCCGGCATTTGAGGATGGTGGCGTTGCGGAGTCCAAGAAGAAGTCGTCCCCGTATGCTTATACTTTATGCACTTAATATCTCATCTAATTCAAGAAAGCCTAAAAGTTAAGTCTTCCGCTGTATCGAACTCTGAAGCTTTCAAGAATTACGAAGGTATAAGTATGTGGGACATGGTGCCACGAAGAGGCGAAGATCACAAGTGATGGATGCACGAGATCAAGGCAAGAGATTAATGCTCAAGATTGATATCAAAGATCACATCAGCATGTTCACCAGAAAAGAAAAAGGAAAAGAAAGACGAAGACTACGAGCTCAAGACAAAGCATAGTATGCTAGGTTTATTTCATTATTGTAACTCGGGTAACGCCCTTGTTTGGAGTGACCTCCCTTAGGGGGAGATTGTTGGAAATACGTTTTACGTATTAAGAAGGATCGGTCACTCCATTAATAGTCCATGTAATAGCTCGTAGTTTAGTTAATCTTCATTACTTATCAAACAAGTCCAAGCCTAGCCTACAACATGTGTAGGCCGGCCCAAAAGTGTAAGCCCAAGCCCGTTACAAGGCTTGGGTATATAAACCCTCTCCTTTGATGGAGAGGGGTGTGGTTTTCTTATTTTACACATAGTTCCTTTTAACTTTCTCTCTCTAAAGTGTGAAATCCACCATTTCTCTATCTCTTTCTCTCTCTAAAAACATAAGCATAGATTTACAAATCTATAGAGCCCTGTTACCGAACCACTATAAATCTTGGTGTCTTCCTACTAGGTTGTTTCTTTCCTTACTACACATTGTTAATGCATTAGAATTGAACCTAATCATTATGCAACTAGCTTTCAAATAAAAGATACTTTTTGCACTTACCTAATTGAAAGGAATTTTAATTAGGAGATAAACCGATGAGAAATATTCAACCCCCCTTCTAGTTTCTACAATATATATCTATAATATATATATGGGGCTAAGTTTGACATAAGAAAATAAAAGGCGTCATGTCATATCCTATGTGGCATTATTTCATTGGCTATTATTGTATTTCCATTATTGTATATTATATTTTTGGGTCGGGACTGTTACCTAATTAATCATATCTTCGATATTCTATAAAACCAATTCCTTAATTATTCTAAATCATATCAATCCGTATCTCCAAAATTTGATTTTTCTTTGACAACCTGCAACCAAAAAAAAATCGGGCTTCCTTAACATAATCATGTTTCATTGAGAAAAGGAGTAAAAAAATTTATCCTCAACCAAGTCTCCTAACTATGGGACGAGATATGAGAATACTTCTATATGATTATTCTCGTAAATCCTCATCTCATTCTTCTGTTTATCTATAGTTTGTTATTTGTTACCTAGGATTTTTTTGTTATGTTCCTCGGGTCTTCAAGAGGTTGTTGTATGGAATATTGGAAATACTCACAAAACCTTAATACATCTACAGGTAAGTGTTTCTTGAAACACGATTTTGCATGATCATATAGTTTTCTTGACAAAACCCTAATACATCATGAGGTACGTGTTTTAACCGCAACTCTTCACCTCTGTCAAGTGCTTTCGTATCCCTGTAATGGTGGGACTATTTTATTAGCGATCAATCGAGGTTCATACTTTGATGTCAATTTTTTTATAGGTGGGTGTAAATGGCTAACTACGATGCGTTTATATATGTAATCTTACGGCGGTATGAAAGTTAATCTTCATCTGCAAGGCTAAGTTTGTGTTTGTTTGTAATTCATTTATTGCACATAAATCACATAGAACGTAAAGGAATCATATGATTATCCCATGTTAATAATACATTGAGAATTGTTTCCTCTACCTTTTGGTTATGAGGCTGATTAGATATTTGGTTGTATACAGGTAATCTTAGGCGTGTTTTTTCTAAAGTGAATCAGGCCGAATCAAGAAGCTTGTGTATGTATTTATGCTCTTTTGGACTGGAAGGTAATAATCTTTCTGTTTTTTTATCTTTCTGTATATTGGTACTTACATGTCCAGGGTCATTTTTGTAGTCACTTGAAAAGTGTTTTTTTTAATGCGACTTGTTACTACATAAGCTGAATTATGCATCCCGTTCAGTTATGTAGGCCGATGAGAAGAACATGACAGATAAATGTTGCTGAATTATGACTTTCGAAACGCGTTTGTGGTTTGTGGGGAAACATACGTCCCTATACATAATTTCTATCTCTACAATATAATTTTGCACATTTTTTTATATGCATGCATTTGAGTGATTATTTTTAATCCTTTTCATTTGAGTATTTAAAGTAATTTATATCGTTTTAATGGTTCTCAGTAGTCAAATTTTTAGTACCTGAGTATAATTATTTTTAATAGGTTCATGATTATTAGTTTCTTCAAGAAGACTGAATGATAAGTAATCCGTTTTCGCGTCAAACATAAAGCATAATGTAAAACAAAGCTACTACTTCACCTCTTTATCTAATTAATTACTACATAAGCTACTTGGGGGTTCCTTGGGTAATCTTATTGAATTAAATTAAGTAATCAAGTAACGGCCTTTAGATTGACAGTTATTTGTTTAATCTGTTTTTTAACATACGCATTTATGGTAAACAAGCTTTATTAGGCCATAGGGTTTCTGTTCGAGCTAGATCGGAAGCTTCAATGGTACGTATGTAGTTCTTACTTTTACTATGGATTACTTATTTTCAACTTATAGTATACGGCATCAGGTGTTTCATGCATTGGATAAAGCCACGGGGATTGTCAAGTCATCATGCTAGAATCCGAACGCAGATTCAAGAAAATTTGAAACCCTTCTTATTGGAACTGGTATGTTTTCCGCTAGGCATAATTTTTAAAACTAATATGCAAGGATCTCTTATTTGGATATCATTTTTTAAAATCTCTGAACAGATTGCATTACCTGCTATTAGAGCCACATTTGGATCTCTTATTTACTCAAAGGAGTACCTTGCAAAAACATTTAAGATGTGGCGAAACATGTTAACATTTAAGAAATGGTGCAACTGATTAATGTCCACAATAACAGTCATTCAGAAACTAAACTTCGCTTTAGGTTGATTGCTTAATTGGTTAGACATCATAAATTTGTGAAACTAAATTATCTATAGTTTTCGATAGAATACTAACAACAAATTCTACGTAGACTATATTCATAATACCAAAACGTATTATAATATGGATAGACATAGAAATAGCCAATGGCAATGTGTTAGATGAACATGTTGGACCGAGTAATGCTATGGCACAAGTTTAGTGGGAATTTGTCTACATTTTGTTACATAACCTGTAATTTTTTAAGCTGTGTCATTGTAGACCAGTGTAAATGGAAAACATTTTTGGCGGATGAATACATTGTTGTTGAGAATCATGTTGACAATAACTATAACCTATGTGTTTGTGTGCCGATTGTCAAACATTCACATCGTTTAAATATGCGCTAAAGAAAGTTAGAAACTTTGCACATTACTGATATAAATTTTTTAAACTTCCTGTAATCACGAACCTATTTTGAACCCGTAACCGACTACCCATGTTGACAACTATATATATATATTAAAAAATATTTGATAACGTTAATGGTTTCTTAAATGTCATATTGAAGATATGTGTTACATTTTAGTTATAGGCACTTATTTAACGGTATGTATTTTGACGATAATTTGGAAGTTTGCACGTATGTGATCGACCAAACTGAAACAAGTTGCATGTCTAATTGGTTGTCATCAAATTTTATTTTAAATCAGGGTAAAATATTACTATGAATGCAAGGCCGTACCAGAACTTCTTTATTATTTTGTTTGATCCTCGGCTCATATATTCGTTCAATAAGGCCAAATATTGTTGTTTAGTCAGTGAGAATCAATTACCCGCAAAAAGTACGCCATTCTCATACATCCAAGTGACAGAGGATAAGTTGTACTACTGCTGCGCATACAGGTACCTGGACCATTTTTTTACCCATTCGAGTTCATCAAACATCGAGTCATGACATGTACTTATCTTTGAAAGGATCCTAGAATTTAGCACTATATGTAAAACAAATGCTTTATAGTGCTCTCTACAATTTGTCAACAAGATAGTGAAAAGTTTTCATACTAATTTTAATCAAATTCTTACAATTAAAACAACTTATTTACCCAATTTTCAACCATGTCTGCGATTTTAGTCTGATTTCGCAGGATATCTCTTCTGTTTTCACAAAATTTTACGTTTTGGTTGTTTTATATAGTAATTACTTGCAAATGTTGAAATATTCAAGTATCTTATTATTTCTGCACTTGTGCTTCGTAGAAATATCATCCATGGAAGCGATGGTCTTGAAACCACAAAGAATGAAATCAAACGTATTGAGATTCAAGTCCACTTTATTGTACTGGTATTAAATATATGCAGATTTGGTGAGTTTTTGAACGTCTTTTCTTACATGGTGATAGGTTAACAGAAATCGAGGTGGCAGAGCAAGTCATTCTTCATGGAGAAACTATGATGATTTCACCGAATACATTTGGTAATGAAACTATTCTTAATCTATGTTTATTCAAAAGGGTACTTTTGTATGGGTCAAAATGGGTAGTTATTGAATGGGTTGAATTGGGTCAAATTCAATAGCTGACTTACTATCATGTCTGTGTAAGCTGGTATGCAACCTTAACCACTGTCATAAAATTTTATATTTATGTTTATTGTCATTTTTATTATTTGGTTAGTATTTATATTATAAGTTATTGGAACTTGCTTTTGATCATATCCCTATATCAGGTTAGGGGAAAGAGTTGATTTCAAATTATCACAAGGCCAAACACGGGGCTGTTATCAGAGATCATATAGCTGGAAGAACGTCATGCTCACATCAAACAAGGAATTTTTAAATTCATGCTATCCACTAATTGGCTCAAAATCAGACTACTAAACAACCTTTTCTCACCGACCTATGTGCACAACTGTATCAAATGATTCACAATTTACATATGACCATAGTTTTGGTATTTGCATTACACACATATGCCTATTATCATACGTAAATGAAATTGCCTATTCATCACAAACAACATGTTATTGAAAAATGATTAGTTTCACTTGCAAGTTTGTTGGATGGGAAAATTATAGAATGACCAGACAAATAAAGATTATTCTTAACCCTTCACGTAATAGTGTAGGTAGAGGTGGCAAAACGGTCGGCCGGGCATGCGCGACGGGTTAAACAGGCAACGGGTTAAATGGGCGACGGGTCAAACGGGCGCGAGCTAAAACACTCATCAATAATGATCCAAAAACCACTCAAAACACTGTCAAATACATAATATTTAACTTTAAAATATCAGAATTACGCGTGTATTTGCGTTTCATGTGTTTTCAGGTAAGAAGATACATTTTTGAGCAAAGACGCGTTTTCAAGGACTTATTTGATGAAAAGACGAAGAAAATGACGAAAGAAGCTTTCAAGGACCTTACTTGCTAATTATTTATCGAGATCGAGGGCTTAAGTTGCGATTTCTACAAAGACGAAGGATGAAAAGAAATGTGCTTAAAAGTTTATATTACATTTGATGAAAGATTGAAATGGAGGGACTAAAAGGAAATTTGGAAAGAAAAGAAAAGTTAACTTTTATTTACTTGGTCATTGACCAAGACCCGGTCAAAACACAAACACACAACACGTCTTCTTCATCATTCAAGAGAGAGAAACGAAGAAAGACGGTTTCATCTTTCTCCTTCAACCATCAAACCTGCAAATCATTATCACGAAAGATCTAAGGAGAATCAAGTCAAGCCTATAACTACAAAAGTAATCCTTATCATCTCCTCTACAACATGGAAGCAGTTAATTCGATCAAGACTCAAAGGAGAAGAAACGCTCAAATTGAATCAAGAATGAAGAACGAGTTCATCATCCTCGTATTAAACACGTGGCACGATTTAATTGGAAGAGACACGTCATTGAAGTCACCACCTCCTCCCTCGACGGCTATAAATACAAGAGAAGATCCTCATTTGAGGCGGTTAGCTTAGGAGTAGATAACACAAAGTTAGTTAGATTTTTGTAGAAAAGTTAGTTAGATTTCTCTTACTCTTTTAGTGTGTGATAATTTCACACACTAGAATCAGTTAGATATTGTAACTGATTTAGTGATAATGTAACCGTATTCCAATTCAATAATCAATATACAGTTCGATTTCATCACACATATCTTTGATTTCTCATAAACCCTGTTACTTCAAGTTATTGTTCATCCATTTTTTATTCTGCTTATGCTCTTCATTGAAATACTGTTGGTTCGTTTTAGCGTTCTGAATTCTAGCAGTTATAATTGAAGTGGTTATGGAAGCTATAATGGGAGTTTAGAGGTTTTGATATAGTTTCAGTTCGTTTCAAGGTGCTTAAAGATCATATGTTCTTCATGAATAGTAGCTTGGTGAAGCTACTAAACTAGAGTTGATTCTCGAATTTTGATCACGATTTCCTGTTTTATTGAGAAGCTTTTGTTTCGATCCTTTATTAGTTTCATGGTGGAATCAGTTCTGCGAGTTTTCCGAGCAGTTGCAAACTGGTGATGTTAATGCAGAGTTGAGAAGTTTTAATGTACTGGATTATATAGAGCTGTGGTCTTGATCAGTTAGTGTGATTTAGCCAGTAGGAGATCTCTAGCAGATCAGCTTCAGATAGGGTTATCATTTGGTGGATTTTTCAGGTATCGTAGCAGTAGATCAGCAGGAAGTTGTTAAGCTGTCAAGAGCTTAATGAAAGTTCTCAAAAAGCTCTAATCATCTTAACTAATTCAATAAGAGTAGTGACAGAAAGTTTCGGTAGAAGATAATCAAATTCAGTGAGTTTAGTTCAGCAGTCATCATCTAGCGCATCGAAACAACGAGTTAGCCTTGATTCAGTTTCCTTTCGAAGAATTCAGAAAGTGCAGTTTAGAAGTTTACGTTAGGCTTTGCTGATAAAGGAGCAGTTTATAGTTTGTCTGGAACGATCTTTTCACGATTTGGTTCATAGCCTACTGGAAAGTTTAGTTGGTAATAGCTAAGCCGGCTCAGCGCCGAGCTTCGACTCAGCGGTCTTACTTTGGATGTCAAGGTCAAGCACGAATTCAAGTTTCTGCATTTTATTAATCTAGCTAGCTGTAGGATTGTAGTATTATCTTGCTTGATATATGCTTAGGATGTGTTGATTCAAGTTGTTTGTTAGCTGTTTCTGTTTTGTGATTTAGTTTAGTAATTTAGCTTTCTTTACATTTCTGATTTTTCTGAGTAGGAGTAATTTTGTTAGTGAATTCGATTGGAGAAGTTCGTCACAACAGTTTAATGAAGTTTTTAAAGAAAGTCAAAGTTTTGGAATGATACATTTTTCATTCTCTGTATTTTGTTAAGTCAGATAGTGGACATCTCATTTCATGATGGGTTGTTTAGTTTCACTAGTAGGATGTTGGGCTAGTTTGTAAACGTGGGTTGGAATTAGTGCTTCACAATTTACATTGTTAGAATTGTAAACGTGTAAACGTAAACATTAGAGTTGATAAAAGTTTTTTTTCATTTGAGTAAAATTGTACTTGTACTTTATGAAATTCAGTTTTTTTGTTGTTAATGTTGAAATTTCACTTGTATAAAAAATAGCTAGTTAAAAGTTAGTTAGAAAATTTGTTAAAATTAGTTATGTTGTTATTTTGCAAGTTTGTTATAAAATTGTTAGATTGTTGCATTTTGTTTAAACTTGTACTTTGTGCGTTAAATTTTGTACGTGCAATGTGATTTAGTGTAGTACGTATATGTAGCGGTATAGATATTATTTTACATTTTTAGGAGTTTTACACGCTTTGTGTGCCAAGTAGTTAATAATACCAAAATTGCTTCTTTAACCAAAAACAATTAAGTCCTTGCTTTAAACTGTTAAATCAATTCGGATTGAGTCGAGAAAAACGAACTAAAAAAGACAAATATTAAATGGCGCCGCTGCCGGTTCTTTTCGTGAAGATTAACGGTTTCGAGTGAGACGATTGGATTTTGGGATCCGTTCACTTTGTGAACGTTATGTTTACGTATTATAAATCAAAAAGATAAAAAAAATCAAAAAGATAAAAATACAAAAAAAAAATAAAAAATTACAAAAATCAATTCTTTTCCTAAAGAATTGAACCAAAAAAAATAAAAAATCCAAAAAGTAATATTTTTCCTAAAAGATTACACCCAAAAATATATATTATATCGGTTTTCATCGTTTTTACGTACATATAGTATTTTTCTTAAAAAATAAAATAAATACAAAAATATTTTTTATATATTATTATATGTAGATACGTATACATATACGAACAACCAATACACATATCTTCCATCACGCGTATCGATTAAATTCAATAAATCAAGAATAGATAAATACTTCCAATAGGAAATAATTCGAAGAATACAAACTACAAAGTAAATAGAAAGGCGATGTGCTATAAAATGCCATCTAAGGGTCAATAGGTACTTAAGTGCTTCGCGCCACCTAACCCCCCGTTCACTAGTGCGTATTCTTAGAAGGAAGGCTTTATTGGGGGTCTTGCACCCAAGTAGTAATTATATATATTATACTTTCTTGTGGATATTTCATATCGAACCTCGAAGAGGATAATCCTTTTCTCTTCAAAGTCGACCGAGGGCTACTCCCTCATTCCTCGTGTTAACTTACACGTGTACTCGCACACGTGTAAACATACCACCTTTGGTGTATTACTTCCTTCCCCGAGGAAGCTTTTAGACGTCATTTCACTTGTATATACATTCGACCATTTTGCCACACATGGATAATCGTCCTATTTTGGAGATATTACAAGAGGAGCATTATCGAGCTGTGTATGGGCCTTGTGCGACTTGTGGAGGACCGCATGGTGCAAATAATTGTCATCTATACGCGAGCGATTATGATCAAGGGTTTAATGAGGATTTTCAAAATCAAGAATTTTTAAATCAAGACGATTTTCAAAATGTATAATCAAACAACCTTTCACAATCAAGGCATTTATCATTTTATCATTTCTTGAGTAAAGACGCTTTTAAATTTGTAATGCAAGCACTTGAGACAATGAAAGAGGCAACTGATCCGAACATCTTAGGCTTGAGCACATACGTCTTGCAACTCATGAGACCGAACGATGCTTTACCTGATGATGAGCCTTCTTTGAGAGTAGATGTTGAGGATGATACACTTAATGATGTTCCTATTATAGACCCTTCCATCTCTCCACCGACTATACTTGAGCCATACACACCTTCATCGCCTTTACCTCACATGGGACCCACCGACTCTTTAACCATGGGGGACGAGCCTCTTAGCACTAATACAAACACCAATTCGGATGAATTAACCTCTTCTAGTGTTGAGAACCTTATCCCAATCCAAAGAGAGCTTGAGAGGGTTTCCAATGAACCATGTGATGAGATTTGTGTTGATACCTCTTCTCCTCATGATCACATTGAGATTTCATCACATATTTACCTTCATGCTACTACTAGTGATTTTGGTGACTTTGATCTTGATGAATTGTTTAAAGAAAGGGATAATGAGATTGAGGAAGAGTTTGTGAAAGACTTTCCACAAATGGAGGATGATGATTGTGATTCTAGTGACGCGTCTTATGCTATATCATCCAATGATTTGTCTTGTCAAGATAACATTCCTAATTTGGATGAAGAGTTTGCTCCTATAGAAAAAGTGGATCCTTCTCCTCTACCACCATATGATTCTTGTGATGAAACCTTTGATGATCCTTATGATAGTGATGAGTCTTTTACTTCTGATGATGATGACTCCATTTCTTCTATGACTCCTTCACCTATTCCTCTAAGTGATTTTGTGATACATTCAAATCCTCTTTTTGAGACATGTTTTGATAACCCACTTTTTGAGGAGTGTGAAGAACCTAATAATGAGTCTATAGAAGAAGAACCCTTGATTGATCATCCTTCACTGGTTTTTGAGGATACACCTATTGATCATATCATCCCTTTGAGTGATTCTCTCATTAATACACCTCCTTTTGAGCCTTATGTTCCCACCCTCCCACCCTTGAAGTTGGTTATTGATGAATATCCTTTCCTCTTAGAGATTGATACTTTTTCATCTAAGGCACCTTTAGAACTCCAAACCTTTAATATGGACTCTTTTATGGAGATTGATGCCACCATAGAGGATACTCTTGCACATTTTGATATAGAGGTCGACGATAGTGTTTCTAATTTGGAAGAGGAGGTTCGTCTTATTACTATATTGCTTTTTGGGAACATAGAGCCTACACCTCCTCTACAAGACACTATTAATTTTGATCCTCCTTTCGCTATGCCTTCTATGGAAGATTATCCACCTTTTGATGATGATGATGAGCCTAATATGGATATACTTGTTATGAATGTTTTGATACCTACACCTTCCTTGTCTCATGATGCTTTGATCACTAAGGGGGAATCTTATATGGTTGATATGAGCTCATCTTCTTATTTTCCCATGAAGGGAAAGGTTTTTGATCCTGGGATACGTATGTTTAGGAAAAATTGGTTTTCATCTACTCCACTTAAGAGTGTCATTTCGATTGATATGGACTTCTTGTATGAGCTTACTTTGGTGATGCTACCTATTTTGGAGTTGTTCGAATGTAGAGATGGAAACTATGTATTTGATCCTGGGGTGATTTCTATATGAGAGATTTCGTATGTTGGACAAACTTGAGACACGTTGGACCGTTCCATTTATCGAGGCGGGTATTGTAAATCTTATAGTAAATGGCAACGTGCTAAGTTTGAGTGTATCATGTGAGATGTGCTTCAAAGTGGATATCATTTATCCTCCATGATGGTTTCCCCAAGGACAACCTAATTCGGGGCCGAGTCGAGCTAGCGACTTATGGTTAAAAAAACTCAAGCAATGAATAACTAGGTTAGAAAACATAGAGTAGATTTTCAATAGGTCAGGTTTAATTAAAAGGATGTTATAGTAGAGTTGAAGTGGAGGGGTGCCTTTCTTCGTCTTTTGGTGTTTGCTTCAAGGGTTGCTCTCTCACATTTCATGCTTGGAGCTTATGGAGGAGGCCCGTGTATCTGGTTCACTTTGATTAGTTTTTGCTATTGTGATATTCAACACTTGTTCTTAAAATGAATACCCTTTAGTTGTCTCTTCCTTAACTCGAGTTAAGCAAAGTTATCAATGTCATAAGTGTAGGGGAGTTTACTCCAATGCTCTTAAACATTGAGGACAATGTTTATCTTAAGTGTAAGGGAGACTTCTATCGAAGTGACCTTACCTAGACCATTGCCTTAACTTCATGATAACTCGGAAATTAATTTTTCAAACATTTTTTCGAATTTTTAATCTACTTTGGCCACCAAAAATATGCATTCATAATTTTTGCATCAATCATTTTTCATTTGCATAACACATTTGCATTGTATATATTTTTCTTTTATTTTTCATCAAAAATATATAAAAAAATAAATATAATAAAAACATGGTTTTAACAAATTTAGACTTCTTTGACATATTAGGCCCGCCATGGATATTTTGACTCAACCCGAGTTTGCTTATCTTAGCACTCTCTAGCTAGTATCCTTAACCATGTAGTCCTTCATTGGTCTATTAGGCTAAGCATTCACCAATCTCATTATTTGAGATTTTAAACTTGTGGAGAATGGGAAATGATAGAGTTGAAGCAAGTATAAAAGGGCTACATAAACTTCATGATAATTACTTGTGGCTAAACCCTTCTCTTCTTTACCTCTATTTTCTTCGCATGTATATAATTGTTAATAAATAATCAAGAACAGTTTTAATCGGTTTGTAGTCTCTTATGCATTTTTTACTAATCATTCATGGTTGATATAAGTACGTTTTAAGATTCTAAGTTAGAACGTTTTATGTGTACAAGACTTATGTCATGCTTAATATTTAGCGGGTGTTTTTCCTTTTATTCTTTTCTACTTTCTTAGTGAGGAATAAAGAAAAATAAGAGCGGCTTATGAAAAAACTGAGTGGCTAGAAAAAAAAAGAGAAAAAGAAAAAAAAAGTATATATACAAGACTCCCAAGAGGGGCAGTGTGGTGTTAATTATAGTGACTATTGAGTTCCAATATTACCTTGACGGGTTGCGGGGATTCAATAGATTGCTCCAATCCAATATTACATTGACGGGTTGCGGGGTTGAAGATCCAAAGTCTCAAAAATATGGCAGATGTAAATTATTGTGTGAGTTTTATTTTTCTTTCCTTAGCGAGTGTGTAGCTACTTATTAAAGCATGACATGAGGATTTTACACATAAGGCGAATGACTTATTACTCTTGAAACAGACTTTTATTAATTGTGAGCGGTTTTTCAAGTAATGGATGAGAGGATTACTTAGGATTAAAACCGTGCTTCCATATTTTTGGATTTTACATTTCTTATATTTCACGCTTTAAATAATGACGAATTTGCCCACAAGCAATTTGCTCAAATAATAACCCGTTCCACATTTAATTGTCATGAATAAGTTGATGCACTTTTTACTTGTGAATACAATGATCCCATTTTTAAGCTTGGTATGGGGAAAGTGAAACTTGAGGGTGATAAATGTCCATGGTACCCAAGCCCTAATCTAAGTCATTGAGTCTTTATGAGTTATTTCCATCAAAACCATTTATAGATTCAAAAATATATAAATAGAACTGTTTTCTTTGCATTGCATTGTAAATATTCAAAACCATTCATCATGTAGTATAGTTTAGTTTATTAAACCATAAAATGGCCAAGGTTGGTTAATTATGAGAAAAGTGCACTCTAGAGCTTTAAAATGCTGCATTACATGAGGTCATGGCAATGGTCAATGAGAAATGATACCGATTTGTAACATGATCACATATTCACCATATTAGAAAAAAATTGACAAGGTTGGACCTGATTGATGAGAACATCATATGATAAGATAAAATAGTTCTTGTCGGCATATGTTGGTCGCCTCGTCACTGCTGAAGTCATCTCTTGACACCACGTGTACGATTGGTATGGTTGTCTTGACACCAATTAGTGAGCTTGGCACTTTCGGCATCGAAGATTCTGAATGCTTGACAAGTGATCCCCCTCAATTGTTGACCCGTGTTCTATTAAAAGAGTTGTAGTCGTCGGTTGAGTAGTCGCATCGTCGAGTATGTAGATACCAATAGTAGATTGCTATGGTTGTAGAGATGATAGCTTCATAAAAAACAAGACTTCTCTTGTTTTAACAAATAAATGCACTGAAGCGTACATAGATTTGTGCTAGACCAAGTTATAAAGTAAACTTGATCCCTTACAAGGTTTTAAAGTAAGCCTTGCCCAAGAAAATTAATTCTCGTTGTGAGCCAAAGCTTTCATAAGAAATACTTGACTTTAAGGTGAAAACCGGGTTGCAGTCCGAAATAACTACAAGCCATATAGGCATGTTTTATGAAAAATTTACAACTTTTGTACGAACTCTATTTATGGCGTCGTGTCAATATTAATCAACATTTATAAGGGGGTAAATATTATCGTACCAAAAGACATGCCTTTGAAAAATAAAGTAAAAATATTTTTGGATTTTTCTAGATTTTTCAATTTTTATGGTTTTTATATGGTTTTATATTTTTGTATTTTGCTTTTGTGGATAAAAATATAAACAATATATACAGATGATCACCAAGGATACGGAGAATAGTTTACCATCACTATTCTTTCGCTTCATCTGCCAATTTCTTTAGAGTCTCAGGCGAGAAGGCTCTCATTCCTAGCTTGTCGGCCAAAAATTCAATTCGAGCGCGATCTAAAGCCTTCGTGAAAATATCCGCCAATTGATACTCAGATCGGACAAAGTAAAGCTCGATTACTCCATTTTCCACTTGTTCCTTAATGAAATGGTAGCGAATGTCAATATGCTTTGACCGGGAGAATTGAACATTGTTGCAGCATAAGGCAATTACACTTTTGTTGTCGCAGTACATCGGAATTTTGTTGAAACCTAGACCATAGTCGGTTAATTGCGATCTCATCCAAAGAATTTGAGCACAGCCACCGGACATAGCTATGTATTCTGCTTCCATACTTGAAATTGCAGCGCTTTTCTACCTTTTCGATGCCCAACTGATTAGTCGATCTCCTAGTAGTTGCAAAGTTCCACTCGTGCTACGTCTTGTATCTTGACAACCCGCGTGATCCGCATCAGCATATGCCATAAGTGCAATCGAAGAGTCCTTCGAATACCAAAGTCCTCGATTAATGGTTCCTTTAAGATATCGAAAGATCCAATTCACAGTAGCTAAGTGTAACTCAGTAGGCCGAGTTTGATACCGAGCACACATACATATACCAAACTAAAGATCAGGTCGACTAGCTGTGATATACAGAAGGGTACCGATCATTCCATGATACAGTGTTGTATCAACGGCAGCTCCATGTGGATCTGCATCAAGCTTTGTTCGTTCCACCATTGGAGTATCCACGGGGTCGCAAGATTCCATCTTATATTTCTTAAGAGATTCAAGGGCATACTTGGATTTATTGATAAAGATGCCTCTAGGACTCTAAGATATCTGAAGACCTAAAAAGAATGATACCTTGCCCATCATTGACATCATAAACTTGGAAGACATGAGTGTCCCAAACTCGTCGGATAAGGTTTGGGTCGAGGCTGCAAATATAATATCATCAACATATATTTGTACCATAATCATATCTTTACCTTGTTTCTGAATGAACAGCGTGGGATCCAACTTGCCTTTAGCGAAGCCTTGCGTAATGAGGAATTGTGATAATAGATCATACCATGCGCGTGGAGCTTGCTTCAACCCATAGAGAGCCTTCTTAAGCTTGTACACATGATTAGGATATTTAGGATTCACAAAACCATCCGGCTGTTGAACATAGACCTCTTCCTTGATTTCACCATTCAGAAATGCCGTCTTCACATCCATTTGATAGACGATCATATTCATGTGGGCTGCATAAGCGATGAATAGTCTAATAGCTTCCAAACGGGCAACAGGTGCAAAGGATTCCATAAAGTTGATGCCCAATAATTGTTTGTATCCACAAGCTACTAGTCGAGCTTTGTTCTTCAATATTCCGCCTAACTCATCGAGTTTCACCTTGTAAACCCATTTCAAAGTGAGTAACTGCACTTGATCCGGGCATGGGACAAGTTCTTATACTTCAAGACGTATAAATTCATTAAGTTCTTCTTGCATAGCTTCTATCCAACAAGATTGAGTAAAAGCTTCTTGCCATGTCTTAGGTTCAACTTCAGTGAGAAAAGCATCAAAATGACAAAACATTGCATTTTCTTGTAACTGACTTCGTCTGGATACCGGACGATTAGGGTCACCAATGATAGAATCTATAGGATGATCCTTTGTCCACTTGCTGTCATGTTCACGAATCCGTGGATTGGAGTAGACTGTAGAAGGAGCTTCCTCTGAGGTGGACGACCCGGCTTGATTAGAGTTGGGAATTGGTACACCAAAGAATGGAAGTTCACGCATTTGAGCGAATTCCAAATCGTGATCATCATCATCCTCTTCATCATCAATAGGCATGACATGGGTAGTTGAAACAGGTGTTGGTTGAGAATTACTTGTTGATGGTATATCTAGACCAATTGTAGGTGCAGACGTATCTGATTGTGCTTCGGTTGCTGGAGCGACAACTTCGGTTACCGGAGCTATTACCTCAGGTTCTGGAGCAACAATAGTTGGAGGAGTAAATAATTCATCAAAGAACGGTTGAAACAACGTATCCCATTCATTCCTAGTAGGTGGTATAAATGATGATGAAGTGGGGTTGTTTGGGACAAGACCAGAACTAATGTTACTGGGTCCCATTTCATGAAGTGCGGGTTCAGAGCTGCTTTGCTCAGAAGCCATTGCTGTCAGCTCATCAAAATCAACATTCATAGTTTCGATGATCTTGCGAGACATACGATTGTAGATTCGGTATGCCTTCTTTGCGGGTGCGTAACCAATGAAAATACCAATATCAGCCTTTGGTTGAAGTTTTCCCAAATTGTCATCATCATTATTTGGATAGCAGAGAGAACCAAATACATGAAGATATGATAAATCTGGTACTTTTCCATGGAGAAGCTCATAACGTGTTTTACCATGGCGTTTACGAATTAGTGACCGGTTTTGGGGTTTACACTGCTGTAGATACTGCTTCTGCCCATAAAAACAATGGAGCCTTTGCGTAAATTAACATCGTTCGAGCAGCTTCCATAAGTGTGCGATTTCGCCTTTCAACGACACCGTTTTGTTGTGGAGTGCGAGCAACGGATGTTTCATGAGAAATACCAACTTCTTCATAATAATCACGCAAGATTTGATTCATAAATTCGGTTCCATTATCTGTACGAATGCGTCGGACAGTAGTGTTGAGACGCACTTGAATCATCTTGAGAAATCTGATGATGAATTTAGGTGCCTTATTTTTTGTTGTAAGAAATTTCACCCATGTAAACCGAGAGTAATCATCGACAATTACGTGGATGTAATTTTTGCCACTAAGACTTTCAACACGCATTGGCCCACAAAGATCCATATGCAACAGATAAAGTTTCTCTTGGTTGGTGTCTTCCGTCTTGGGTTTGTATGATTTCTTAGTGCTTTTCCCCATTGTACACGCGGAACACAAATGATCCTTGTGAAATGAAAGTTTAGGAAGACCACGAACAAGTTCGTTTTTCACCAAATGATTAATAGCGTCAAAGTTAAGATGAGATAACCGTCGATTCCATAACCATGACTTAGTCTTCGATGCTTTGGAGAGAAGACATACGGGAGAAGCGGCCATCATGTCTTGTAGAGACAAAGTATACAAATTATTCCCTCGATTACCTTTCAATAAATCAACCCCTTCCAAATTACGAATGAAGCAGGTATGCTCTCGAAAAGCAACTTCTAGGTTTGCATCACAAAATTGTCCCACAGAAAATAAGTTGTGACCGAGACCTTCCACATAGTACACTCTTGAAATTATAACATTCCCAATATGATATTCACCATAACCCATTATCTTTGCAATATGATCATTTCCAAATCGAACCGTACCAAGAAACTTGCTTACAAAATTCCAGAGCTGAGAGCGATCTCCGGTCATATGCTTGGAGCAACCAGAGTCCAAATACCAGAGAACAATTTGGACCACCTGTTTTCAATAACAACAGTAGACAATGCATTGGAAACTATTGGTTCCGGAGTGTTAGCAGATACAGATATAAGATTATCAGAATTGCTAACATTTGTGTGACCCTTAGATTTCCTGCGTTTTCTAATGTGAGTTTTAGCACTAACAGGTTTTACTGTTCCAATTTCCTTAGGTTTTGGATTATTCGCGGGCAGTACAGTGGGAGTAGACCTATTTAAAGGGCACGTGGTTCCTATAGTAGTGTCGGTGTTCCTAGTTAAAGGACACGCTTTTGTTTTGGTAGCCTTGGTACTCCTAGTTAAAGGGCACGCTTTCTTCGTTGTAGTAGGAGTGATCCTAGTTAAAGGGCACACATTTCCTACTATAGTGAAAGTTCTACCAGTGGGGCGCCACATCCAACCAACTTGGGTTAACACTTTCCAGTCGGTTTCCATTCTAATTCATTTTTCCGGGCATTCATCTTATTCACATGGTCAATAAGGCAAGAATCATGACGACTAGAAAACATACATTCATTGTAATTCCAATATTTCAAATTAGAATTCATAGTAGGCTTAGAACGCTGCACAACCGTAGAGCCTTTAGGTTTAGCTACATGATTCTTTTTATTCAAAACAAAAATAACATTCCTAGGATGGGCTTCTACTTTCTTCTTCACTGGACTACTAGATGGAGGTAAGATCCTATCATTCTTCTTATTTCTTTTAAGCTTAGATCTTTGAGCCTTAGTAGTGGTGCTTACTCCTGTAGAAGGAAACACGGGAATATGAGAAGTTGGTTTTGATTCCGCCTTATCTTTAGTGACCAAAATTTGAGATGGTTTAGTCCTAGGGCCCTTATTAAATGGTGTGACGGCTATAAGATTCCTTTTGATTGCACTAGAGGACGATGCTGAGACAGTGGTTGCGTTATCCACAACATTCTTACCTTTTAGAGTACGAAGTGTTTCCTTTAACTCAGCCAAGACCAGGTTTTTATCACAAATTTGTTCCCTCAAATCAGATATTTCCACCGACTTTCGATTCAATTGTTCAATCAATGTTTGATTCTGTGCAGTGGTTTTAGCACATGCGGGCTTTACTAAATCGAAGAGTCGTGTATCTTTTTGTTTTAAGTTATCAACCTTGGACAAAATCTTGGAAACTCGATTATCTAGATCAAATTTAAAGTTCTCAGCGGCCTCAAGTACGTTCACACAGTTAAGCTCCTTAGATTTCTCTATGTCTATCGGCAAATATTTAGCAACTTTGTCATTTGGCTGACGCTGTTTTGATTGTAAATTCAATCGAAAATTCTTTTCAAAGTTTGCATCATCGATATTAACACCTTCGAATGACGTTTCAAAGATTTCTTGAATAAATTGTTGCTTGCATTCAAGCGAAATACAATGTGTTTGAATCTCATCAAAACGTTTTGAAAGTGAAGAATATGAATCTTGAAGCTTTAAAAATTCAGCGTCAGATCCGTGACAAGTACTATCTACCCCATTATCCACAGATTCAACATTATGCACAATAGAATCATTATCAACACTTATATTCACACAGACGGAAACAATATCATGAGACCTCACTTGCTTCAGAAGCTGATCATTTTGGCGAGAAACCCGTTATTTCAAGTAAACTGTTTTCATAAGTATCATCCATTTCATTGAAAACACATTTAACTTCTTCTATTTCCAAATACAAATCTTGATCAAGATTACTAAGATAAGCTTTAACATTCTTTACAAACGGAACAATTTCATCTCGAAACGCAGCTCTAGTGTGCTCAAAGTTCCATTCACCTTCCGTTATGGCCATGGCCGTCGTACGTTCCAAAATGACCTTATCAAAATCGGCTAAGTGTTGGTGTACCGCGTTTAAGTTAACGGACGCCTTACTTACCGGTGGAAGTAACTTCGTTAAATCCGTTTTGACAAGTGTAAGAGACGTACTAGGAGGG
The DNA here is from genome assembly GCA_025667525.1 of Glebionis coronaria. Lineage (NCBI taxonomy): Eukaryota > Viridiplantae > Streptophyta > Magnoliopsida > Asterales > Asteraceae > Glebionis > Glebionis coronaria. The sequence continues at coordinate 129,641 of JANFOE010000396.1, forward strand.
TTTTCATTTGACAAACTTGGGGGCACAAGAACTGTTAGTTCAGATAATTCCTTTTGTAAGCGAATTCGTGTCTTTTTAGAAAGTTGATCTTTATTATGCTTATCATAATCAATCGTATGGAATTTTGAAAGCATTTTAGAATGAGTTTCTTCCGCAAGTGACTGTGTCTCCTCAGTACTACGAACAAAAGGTGCTTCTTTCGATTTGCCAATTGTGGTCATATCATAAAGACCGGGAATATATTCCTGAGCTTGTTTTGCATAACCGGGATTAGGTGGTAAATCTTGAAGACGCTTAAGTTCGAGTTCTTTAAATGATTTAGTTAAAAGATGAACCTTTTTTGTGGAAGCGTATTGTTTTAAAATCTGTTGTTCTTTGAATTTAAGAATTTTGGTAGCATTAATTTCCGATTCAAACTTTTTAGACTCGAGAGTTTCGAAATCCATTTTAAGTTTCTGAAAATCATTGACAACCGACTCTTTTTATTTTAATTCATTGTAAAGATTAGCTTTTAATAATTTTATTTCTTTCAAGTGTTCAATCTTTTCAAAACGAAATTGGTCAAATTCAGAACATGTTATTTTCTCTGCTTGAGGGACCATTTCAAAAGTTTGACCTTTTCTTTATGCAACGCAAGCTCAGCGGTTAGGATGGAATTCGTATCCACGGATTGTCTAAGAGCCATATGAATTTGATCAATAATATGTTTAGGAACCATGACCAAATCATGTTGAGCATAAGATTCCATACCCGTCGTAGCATTTGGTTGAGGTTCACTCAAATGTGTAGGATTGGGTACCACATCATTTGAATTACTAGTTCCCGAATGCTGTTCGAGGTTGTCATTTTCATGCCCAACTTGATGTGGGTTATCATCATTACCAAGATTTGTTGTGGTGGGTACCTCATTGACGACATCAGAACCGTAGTGAGAGAGATTAGCAACGAGAGCAACTTGGGCAGAGTGAATGTCATCACAATCCGAATCATATGCGTCAAGATCATCTGCTTGATAAGCTACATTAGAAGTAGAAACGACTACAATGCCTTCAGTATCTGCTGCCCCTGGGTCTGCAAGAAATGCTAACTCCTCTGAATCTAAAATCTTCCCCTTAGACTGAGCATCGACCAAATACATCTTTTCACGAAACCACGCGTCATCCCTTCTACTTTTCGGCTGAGTGCATTGCCTAGCCATATGACCTTGTCCTCGGCAATTGTAGCAAGTCACAACCTTTTGAGGACCAATGGGGCTTCCATTTCCATTAGCTTGAGAATTCACAGCTTGAGCATTCACAGTCCTTGTAGGAGGTCCATATGAATTTTGCCTTACCTGAATAGGTTGCACTGTTACTTAACCATCTTGAACAGTAGCTTGCTGTCGAGGATTTGAAGAGGTGCGGAGCTGATTGTTTGTTGGTGGAAATCCTCTAGTTGCAACAAGTTTTGACAAGTAGGCAGTGAGATGGTTTAGTACATCAGCTGGCGTATCATTTGGAGTAAAGACCGGTGCTTGGATTGGTGGAAGTTCATTAGAGTAGAAAGCTTGTGCTGGTTGTGCTTCTATTGGAAAATATCCTTGTTGAGGAGTATAGCCCATTGGAGAGGTGTTGGGTTGTGATGGTGATGTCTAATATGGTGGTTGCTGTGAAAAAGATTGTTGATGAACACTTTGTTGAAATGCTTGCTGTGGCATCATTGGTGGTGGATAAGATGGTTGTTGTGGTTGCTGATAGGTGCGTAGTGGTGGCTGCTGAAAGTATGATGGTTGTTGATAAGTACAAGCCATGTTTTGTTGAGAAGCATACATGGCAAGTGGATCATGAACTTGAGGTTTAGACAACCGAGCCTCGATCACATGGCATTCGTGTTGTTGAAGAAAAGCTTGAAGTTGATCCACATTGGTGTTATGCAAGTCCTTAGCCAATTTAACATCCGTTACTTACTTTTTCCATTCTGAAGGAAGAGTGTTCAAATACTTGGTGTTCAATTGAAACGTAGGAATTGCCATGCCATAGATATTTAGCTCATTCAACAATAGGGTAAATCTCAGATAGTAATCACTGAGAGTCTCCCCTGGCACATAGGCAAACTTATCAAAAGTATCATAAAGCTTACACTCTCGTTCTTGTTTAGTTAACGAGGTGACTTGCATTAGAATACGAATTCTATCCCATAACTCTTTGGCAACTTTATGTTTGCTTACGAGTTTGTAGACATCTGAAGGAAGGGCTTGGAGAATGATGTTTGGCGCATACTTATCACATTTGTCTTGCATCTTCATATCTCTAGTCAATTCACCCGTTGTGCGAGGATGACGTCACTGTACCATAATCTAATGGTCCATTGAGCACCGATGCCCAAATGAGATGTCCATTCTCTTTGTTCAACATGTAAAGTTCCATTCGGGAAGTCCAATCCTCGTACATAGACTTCTCCAACATAGGTGGATGATTATCCGTACCCGAGAGGATGGACTTATCCATAAGAGATGTGTACTCCATTTCAATAAGTTAAGATTTACAAAGTTGATCGATCAATGAAAGAAAGTAAATGTGTTTGTTGTTGTGTGTAGAAGCCGAGAAATAATGTTAAAATCCCCTAAATTATGTTCTCGATAAACCAAAAATTCCAAGATGAAATTGCACACGATTTGTTAAAAATTTTCAAAAACACGTTTTTGAAAAATCTTGGAATACTTGTTGCCCTATCGCAATGCCTAAAAGGAAGGCTGTCGCAATGTCCAATCGCAATAATTCCTATCGCAATAATCCAATCGCAATAAATCCTATCGCAATGTTCCAATCGCAATAAGTCCTATCGCAATATCCAATCGTAATAATCCAATCGCGATACCCTGTCGCAATACCCTGACGCAATACCCTGTCGCAATACCCTGTCGCAATATCACAAAAACAATCATGTCGCAATATGAGTCGCAATATGGATCGCAATAACAAAGAACTCCAGTCGCAATCTGGATCGCAATAACAGAAGAACTCCAATCGCAATCCCAATCGCAATATGGATCGCAATGTAAAACCCTAGATATTGCGATGGGAGTTGTCGCAATAGTACAAGCTGTTTATGAATTTTCCACTTTTCTCGGACAAAACACACCAAATTCGAGATTTTAAGCCAAAAAATGATCCAAACACCCAAAAATTTTGTGTTTTTAGCCAAAGTAAATATACCAAATCTCTACCACAACTATGTAGAAGATTTGTATCAAGAAAAAACCATAAAAAAACACAAACAAAAAAAATTGGACGTGGGTTTGTATAGATCAAAAAGCTAAAAAAATCAAGAACACAAACACATAAACAATACAATCATCCCATGGCTCTTGATACCATTTGTAGGATATGTAAATCTTGCTTATGTTTTAGAGAGAGAAAGAGATAGAGAGATGATGGATTTTACACACTTCTAGAGAGACAAACAAAAGATTACTATGTGTAAAAATGAAAACCACTACCCTCTCCATCTGAGGAGAGGGTTTATATACCCAAGCCCATGTTATGGGCTTAGGCTTACATTTGGGCCGGCCTACACATGTTGTAGGCTAGGCTTGGCCTTGTTTGTTTAATAAAGATATCTAGACTACGAACTACTACTTAATATATTATCGGAGTGACCGAATCTTCTTAAATACGTAAAAACGTATTTCTAACAAAAAAGTATCATTTATCCGAGAATTGTCACTTTATCCGAAAAAGAGCAAATATTCCAAAAAGGTATCAATTATCCGAACAAGTGACTTTTATCCGAACAAGGGCTTTTATCCGAAGATAAGTTTTATCCAAAGGTAGGGTTTATTCCGAAAATGAGCAGGATTCCGAAAAAGTGAGTTTATTCCGAAGAAAAATTAGTGTTTTCGGCCTTGGAATTTTTGGTTTCTGGAGAGACAATTTTTAGGGGATTTTAACATCTTTTCTCGACAACATCAACCACACCTCATCACAACACATCCACTAAGATCCTAATCCATTCACAATCATCGACAATGTCTAACAACAACATCAGCAACGCGACTGCCAATGAAATTCGTTTGGAACAAGGTGGCAACAGTAATCCACCTGTGCTCACTGTCGGTTGCTACGTTCAATGGAGATCTCGTTCTCTCAGATTTCTCGACGGAAAATAGAACCGAACTGCTCTTTGTCACTGCCTTGAGATTCCACCTCCAGTTTTTGAATTCAGACCCATTACCACACAAGCAGAGGATGGTACTTCATCAACTACACGAGCTATGGAGAATATCGATACATGTCCTGCTGAGAAAAAGAAACTCCTCCAAGCTGAAGTTGATGCTGTTAACTACATACTCACTAGGATTGATAACGATATTTATTCCACGGTTGATGCATGTCCTAATACTATGGAAATGTGGAATGCAATTCATCGATTGAAGCAAGGTGAGTCGATCAATGTTCAAGATCTCGAGACTATTTTACTTTGGGAGTTTGGAAAATTCACATATGAAGATGGTGAATCCATTGACTCATATTACTCGAGATTCTACAAAATGATGAATGAGCTTGTCAGAAATCAGTGCACCATCTCTAATCATCATGCCAATGTTCAGTTTCTACTTCAACTTAAACCGGAATGGCAAAGGTTTGTGACTTTGGTTAAACAAAGGGAAGATATCAAGACCATATCCTATCACAAACTTTATGATATCTTGAAACAACATCAGAATGAAGTGAATGAACTAAGGGATGAAAAGGCATAACGGTATGCTAACTCTATTGCTTATGTGGCTGCTACTTTAACAAAACCCGTTCATCGTCAACAACCACCTACTCATCCCTCAAGGTCATCTAGCTCATCCACCAAACCTCTAGCTACTGCTAAAAACAAAGCAAAAGCAATTGTCCCTACTCCACCTCCAAAGTATGACACCGAGTCAGGTGGAGACAGTGGTGATGAACAAACTTCAAGGGACAATAAGATTGAGGAACTCATGTCTTTACTCACCACAACTTATAAGAAGATCTACAAACCTACCAACAACAACCTCAGATCATCATCCAATGCTAGATATAAAGAAGTTGATCATGCACCTAGGTATGATCGTGATACTAGGTATGATAATCAAAGGATGCCGAATCAAGTTGGGGCTAGAGATACTGTAGGCACTCCGGTTGTGCAGAAGACTGGGATTCAATGCTTCAATTGCAAGGGATTTAGGCACATGGCTAGGTTATGCAAGAAGCCAAAACGGGTTAAGGATTCTGGCTATCACAAGGAAAAGATGTTGCTGTGTAAAAAAGAAGAAGTAGGAATTCCACTCACAGCAGATGAAGTTGACTGGCGCGATGACACGAATGATGAAGCCGATGATCAAGAGTTGGAGGCACATTATGTGTACATGGCAAAGATTCAAGAAGTGATTCTAGAGACTGCTGATACTTCTGGACCTATCTTTGACATTGAGCCAATTGAAAAGGTACCATCATATGATAACTATAATGTGTTTTCTAATGAACGACGGCATCCTGAGCAACCTGAAAGCATCAATGACACATATGTAATGGACACGGAGGATAGCAATATCTCTACGGATTCACAACATATGTGTAATGATGACGGTAATGTTGCTCAGGATACTGACTTGGATGAGGACCGTTGTAACACCCCCAAATTTACACAATTCAATACAGCGGAAGACTCGTTGGTGTTACGGGATAGCACATTACTCACATCATAGACAACGCTTAAAAATCGCGTCGTTTAATAATAAAGCATTTCCATTCATAAATATTAAATTTACATAGGTCCCAAGTCATTGTATTTCATACAAGTTTTTACAAAGCATTTGAATGGAAATTATTATTTAAGTGCGGGCCATGAATTCTTGTTGTCTTCCCGAGAATTACCTTCAAGTATCTGAGATAAAACATGTTAAAAGAAAAGGTCAGCGAAAACGCCGAGTGAATTCATAGAGTTTAAATAAATCCATCAATATAACATCGGTATAAAATTATTACCGAAAATCATTTTTGTACAAATCTTTGTAATAGGCTATAAAATAGCCAAAGTTATTTTATACAAATCCTTATCAAAAATCATAATATAGGCTTTCGCCTTCAAAATCATTATACGAACCAATGTCATAAAAACATCATACAATACGTTTTATAACGTTGTATAAAGTTAAATAAAAACCGTTATATGGATATGGTTATATAAAACCAAAACACGAATACAATATCAATAATAAGACCCCGTATTGCTAGTCAGGCAATACATCGTAATTCAGTGCGTATAGCAGTATTTCGTTATTTTTGGATTATTATAAGCCGCATGACATTGTTACCTTACTACACCAAACAACGGGTAGCTAACCCGAAACTCATTTGTCCATCTAAATTAGCGTGTCATCACAATAATCATGCTTGTGTAAATCTTCTCATACATAAATTCGCTTACCAATCAATGTGGCACGACGGGGATCAACCGTCAAGGCGTGAACTGGGGTGATCGTCCCCAAATAGTACTATTATATGCATAAGCGTCTACCAAATCCCGGTAGTTCACAATTCATGCTAATGGGACTTTTAGTGACATAACCTAACTTTAATAATCCATTTTATTTCATACATCGGGTCATATAATCATTCATAGGGTCATACAATCTTTCGGGTCCAAATCAATAAACAAACAATCGGGACAACTAGTGTCCTATTTCATATAAACTAACATGTTATCTCCCTCGCGGGTTTATAAAATATTTCATAAAAACATTTAAAATAATGCGAGGCTATGAACTTACGTTGATGTGGGAAAGCGGGTTATCGGCAATTCGGATGTACGGTACGTGCTTCAATCACGGAAACCTATATAAATAATAATCGGACTTAGACTTTTGTCCAATGACTTTATAAAAATAACAAATATGTATACATAAGATGATTTTATATATATTATGATGATCAAGTGGGTTTATATATCTTTACTCATTCATTATAGTGTTTATGTATTGGTAACGTTTTTATACTAGTTATACTAGTTCAATTTAATTACATTTTGAGGCCCAATAAGCCTATTACAAGCCCAATACTTTTCATTAGCCCAATTATACTTTTAATATCAGTATTATACTTTACATGTTGGGCCCAAATGGGTTAAGCCCAATAAGTAAGTTTATAAGTGTTTTACCAACTAGTCGGGTTTATAGTCCAATAAGGCTACTTTGGCCCGTTAATGTTTACATGTTATAATGCTCGGGTTTTATCGGTTTTTACTTGTTATATAAGTTTATACATCAGTATGTGAGTTTATAAAAGTTTACATTAGACGGGTCCGACCGTCTAAGTTTTATTTGACAAAAACGTTAATCTTTCGGTTTTAGCCGAAAAGACGTAAAACTTAGGTATATAGTTTTATAACTTGGAAAAACATTTATACTTGTAATTTATATATCATGTCCCATTTTAATATCAATATATATAACTCTTTATTTATAATTATTATTAGCAACTAGTGGTTTTTATATATGTATATTTTATAAATACAAAATTTTGAGTGCTTATATTATATACTATTTATTTTATCAAATCTGTCCTAAATGTTCAATCCACTAAAATGTCCATATCTAGAGTTCTATATGGAGATAGGACCTCAAATTTTTATCACAGAAACTACATGATATGTGCTTCATTTTATTCCTTTATAGCTACTGATGAATCAACCTCTAAATATTTTAATAAAGTCGTCCAAAACAGTGTAGGCAGATTTGCACTCTAAACTTGTTTTGATCATATCTCACTCATTTTTATGATTCCATTGCATGGCCAACTCTCACATGTGTATGAAATCTAATTGATAGGTGTGTAAACACCCATCCTTTTTACCACTTAATTACAATAATAACCGAGCCAAAACGTGTATTTTATGTCGTAAATGTCGGAATTATGCGTGGTTTGTGTTTTTGTTGTGATTTAGGACGAAATTGTGGAAAAGGGAGAAAACACGGGCATTCACGGGCTTTTATCGAAGAAAAAGACGAAAGACGAAGTCGAAAGATCAAGAGTGCAAAAAGAACGGAAGTCCAAGACCAATTCTGAAAATTTATCGAAGAAAAAGTCAAAAGACGGAAGTTTACTAAAAGCCGAAGAACTCGAGTCTTATTTATGAAGAAGTTTCAAGACGAGTTTAAAGAAATCACGAGACAAAGTCATTAAAGTCCAAGATTTAAGAAGATTAAAGACTTAAGGACTTAATGGTGCAATTAAGGAAAGAAGAAAGATGGGAGGAAGCTTCCTAAGCACCTCCCTAATCTCCCCTATAAATAAATTAGGATCTCATTTCACTTTCTCTTGTTGGCTAGTTTGACAAACTATGCTCTTCCACTTTAATTTTTGCACATTTAAATTCATGTCCATTTACATTAATTGTCTTGCACCTTAAATACATTTAATTTCAAGTAAGTTTCCTTTTAATTCTTGTCAATCTTTACTTTTTCTTATCAATCTCCTATCTACCTTTCTTTATTTGATCTTAATCTTCATGCTTTATTGTTTATGTTCATGTTTTTTATTTTCATTTATTTAATTAAGTGGGTTTTGATTATTTTGATTAGTTTTGTTAGTTTGATTGATTTGGATTATTTTTTTATGATTAGTAGATGTTATTTGTTTAGTTTGATTTAATCTTTTGTTTGATTTTGATTGATCTAGATTAGATTCGTGTTATTTTTCTTGTCCCGTGTTCTTCACTGTTCCTGTTTTCCCCAGGTATTCCGAATCAAGGAATTCAAGCAGGTGTTCCGAATCAAGCAAATATTCGGGGTGAAGAATTTGTTCTAGATTAAGTCGTTTATTCGGAATATTTGATATTCTGGATCAAAAGGCTCATTCGGAACATTCCGAACCAAGAAGAGATTCCGGATCAAGGTGTTCCATCCGGAATCTTCATCATTCCGGATCAAGGCTTTGTGAAGAAACATTCCGGATCAAGGAAGATATTCCGGATCAGTGGAAAAGGTGGTTCATTCGGAATATTTGATATTCCGGATCAAAGCTTTATTCCGGATCAAGGAGATATTCCGGATCAAGGAGTTTCATCTGGAATCTTCAACATTCCGGATCAAGGACCAGCAAGGAAAATATTCCGGATCAGCAACATTCCGGATCAAGACTTAAGTATTCCGAATCAAGACTTTATTCCGGATAAGTGACATATTCCGGATAAAGGATTTATTCCGGATCAAGGTTTTTGGTAAATATTCCGAGTGAAGAAGAATCATTCCGAACGAAGGTGACATTCCGGATGAGTGATTATTCCGAACGAAGGTTTATTCCGGATGAGCTATTTTCAGTTTCTTTTTAGTTTCAGCTTTTAACTTTCTGTTTTTAATTTTCAAGTTTTATTTTTCCCGCCTTGTTCCTTAGTTGCACTTTAAGTTTATTTGCCTTAGATTTATTTTTGCCTTGCCTTAGTTTTAAGTTTTAGTTGCGTATTTAAGTTTGCCTTAGATAGATTTAAGTTTGCGTTGTTTACTTTAATTGCCCTTTTAATTTTCGTCACGCTTTTAAATTCTCGCCATTTATTTTAAATTAGACTTAGATTTAATTGTATCAAATGGCACCACTGCCGGCTCTTTTCGTAAAGATTTACGGTTTTCTGTGAGAGACGCGTTGCTTTTTGGGATCCGTTCACTCGTGAACGTTATTTTTCGTGTCAAAAATTTTCAAAAAATCCCAAAAACATTTGAAAAATCATAAAAAGCATTTCTTTTTCAAAAGTTTTGCACCAAAAATATTCCTCTTTATCCTCTATTATGTTTAATTCTTTTCTTTACCCTTCTTATTTATAATTCTTCATGGATTCGTCTTGTGTACGGTGTGGGAGACCATGGCATGGTTTTCAAACATGTCAATGGTGTACTTGTGAGCGGTGTGGTTTTGCTATCAACGATACACAATTTGGATGTTGTCCATTTTGCAATTCAACAAATTCATACTTCTCCTCTTACAATACTTTCTCACCCTCTCCCGTCTATGACAATCCTTATCCTCAAGATGCACCGGGTTTTTCTCCATACCCGTGGTGCTATATTTGTGGGGGCCCTCACGATGCTTCTTCTTGTGATCCGTCGAAGGTCTTTGAGAAAGTTCCGTGCTATCATCCCAGTGTGTATAACTTTGAGCCCCCACGTCACACCGTCAATCATCAACCCTTTTGTGCACTTCCTCCTGAGCAAATGGCCACACTTTTTGACACCTTTCAAAAAGTTCAAGAAGCTTGCAACAAGATCATGGAGAAATGTCAAGCGGATCGGCACCAAGAGCAAGTATCTAACCTTAATGCTTATACTCCTCCTTTTGTGCCTCCATATTATTATGATAGTGATGACGATGAGATTCCTATTTCTTGGAACGATGAGAATTCTATTCCTTCGCCCGACTTGTCGGCCCTGGAGCCTAAGGATTCACCCATCCTAGGGGATGAGGATCTTAGCACAATTCCTGCAAAGGAATCCGACGAATTCATAAAGTTTAGTGCTGATAACCTTGTCCCAATTCCAAGTGAATCTGAGTTGACATTCGACAGTGACGATGAGTATGATGCACTTTCTTCTGATGATGTTCCTTCCACCAACACTTTGGGAGATGATTCTTTGGCTTTCTCTAATCCTATTTTTGATCAAGATGATGATTTTACTTCTAGTGATGACGAATCACTATCCGATGAAGACGTTTCGAAGGAAACTTTCAAGATTTATTCGAACCCTTTATTTGATTTTGATGACGCTTACATATCTAGTGAGGTGAATCCTCTCTTTGACAAAGGGATTGAGGACATTGATAGCTCTTATTCTCCTGCTATTACTTTGTTACCCATGCCCCCTTCTATCGCAGAGGTGGAGAGTTCTGACTCTACTGGAAAGGTACCGCAGGTGGAAGGTAATTCTTCTCTTAATTCTCCTACTATATTGCCCCCTCATCCTACTGAATGCACGCCCAAGCGGGTGATGTATCAATTTCACTCTCCAGGAAATGAGGATGAGTGCTTTGACCCGGGAGGTGAAAATGACCATTCTATGATTGATAACCTTACGGCTTTGCCAATTGGTCAGCATCCATTGTCTTTGGAGGATGACGATGTGATTCCTTTACCCACCCCACCTCCCGTGGATCAAGACTTCACATACTTCTCGTATGTTGAATGGACCTTTCTACCGTTTAAGACTTATCCTCCCGCCTCCCCTTTGTTGATGTCAACCGAGAACGAGGAAAAGGTCTTTAATCCCGGTATTACATTTGAGGCTTCCCCATGGACCATTTAATTCGGGGACGAGTCAGGCTCGTGACTCGGTTAACAAAAACAAGCGCTTCTCGGGAGGCAACCCGACTATCTATCTATCTTTTTCTTTGTTTTTACCATAAGTGTAGGGGAGGAGACCCGTTGGTGTTTGCTATTTCCTCTCTTCTCATATTCGGGGATTCGAGCGCTCAATGATCTACTCTTGATGATTTTTGACGACCCGTGATTCCGTGTTCCCATTTTCCCGGTTCTATCCTAAACTCTTTTCGATTCACTATTTTATATTTTCCAATATTAAAATAGGAATCTCGTTAGTTGTCTCTTCCTTAGCGAGATTTAAACAATGCACAATGTCCTAAGTGTAGGGGAGTTTACTCCCACATGCTTAAACATTAAGGACAATGTTTATATTAAGTGTAGGGGGACTTCTATCGAAGTTAAGTGGCCTTTTCCTTGTATTTGTCCTCATTTTAACCGGAAAATCAATTTTTCGACATTTTTCAAAATTTTGATCTATTTTGGCCTATTAGTTTTTACCTTTGTATAGTTATTTTTCCTTTACTAGAATAAATTTTAATAAAGTGGTTTTAATTTTCAAACGTTGTGAATCTTTTGACTCAACCCGAGTTTACTTATCTAAGTTTACTCTAGCTAGTATCCTTAACGTGTTTAAGTCAAGTTTTGCTAGGCTTTTATGTAGGGAGCTTTAAAACGCGAAAGTCTTAACTCTCACGGGTTAAGAACAAGAACTTTTCACAAGTTCCTATAATTGATCCTAGAGAGTCGTTTATCAAGGGAACTTTAAGATGCGATTTCTAAACTTGAAAAAGTCTAAGAATTTGCAAGATCCTATAGATGACTCGAAAACCCAAAACTTTGATTTAATAGGCTAAGCATCCACGAGTCTCATTCCTTGAGATTTTAAACTGTGGAGAACGAGAGATAATAGAGTCAATTATAAGTTTGGTATTCTTTCGTGAATTTATGTGAGTTAATTATAACCCTATTCTCCCATCGCTTGCTAATAAGTTTATCTACAATAAATAAGGTTGTACGATTTGAAAAGTTACTTAGCTTCTAGCCCAAGATCGTTTAAAAGTTTCTCGGTATGGATTAGAGTTCATAGCCAAGGCATAACTTATTGAAGCGGGATGCGAAGATTGGCGAGTCCAAAAAGGCCCTAACAAGGCATTAGGGCTACATTTTGTTGCTAAAGATCCAAAGTGATGTGAAGAATCATTTATCGAAAATCAATATGAAGGATCGAGACACACGACGAAAAGCAAATACTCCCCAAAAGTCATGGAGAAGTCTATCCAAAAAGGCCCTAACAAGGTATGAGGATAAATAGATCCAAGTCCAAAAAGGAGGCGGATCGTTGTATATCAAAATCCCAAGTAAAGATTGGAGAACAATGAAGAAGTCGTGGTCCAAATATGAAGAATCTCTCAAAACTTCAAGTGAAGAAATTCCTATTATGAAGAGAAGGCCATTATTTCATGAACGTCTCTCAAGATTTGAAGTATGAAGTCGCTGCCAAATATCGGTCCGAGAAAGGTCTCAAATTGCGAAGCAAGTTATGCCAAGATATGAACTTTATGAGGTCCCGAGAAGCAGTTTTAAAAGATTTTGTCCTTTAGCTAACTATTGATTAAATCGTCCCACTTTATTTTCAGCCTAAATAACTATCGAAATAAGTCAACAATGCATCCTCGTGATCATTCAAGACAACAATAAAATATAAGAGATACACCTAGGAATAAGGAAGTCTAAGTGAATAATTGGCCCACATGAGTTCGTGTTAGTTTGCTAACTTATAATAACAATGATCTCGTTTTTAAGCTTAGTTTGGAGAAAGTAAAAACTTGAGGATGATGATCATTCACAACATTTCCAAAACCCGAAGGTATGTTTTTTATTTCTTCCTTACTTTGAATGTTTATATTTTTTAATAAAGGCCAACGTGGATTGATTATGATGAAAAATGTAACCGTGCTTTGTAACTAATGCATTGCATGAGGACATTGCAATGGTCAAGTGTAGGGGATTTAATAGGTGTGTAAACACACATCCTTTTTACCACTTAATTATAATAATAACCGAGCCAAAACGTGTATTTTATGTCGTAAATGTCAGAATTATGTGTGGTTTATGTTTTTGTTGTGATTTAGGACGAAATTGTGGAAAAGGGAGAAAACACGGGCATTCACGGGCTTTTATCGAAGAAAAAGACGAAAGACGAAGTCGAAAGATCAAGAGTGCAAAAAGAACGGAAGTCCAAGACCAATTCTGAAAATTTATCGAAGAAAAAGTCAAAAGACGGAAGTTTACTAAAAGTCGAAGAACTCGAGTCTTATTTATGAAGAAGTTTCAAGACGAGTTTAAAGAAATCCCGAGACAAAGTCTTTAAAGTCCAAGATTTAAGAAGATTAAAGACTTAAGGACTTAATGGTGCATTTAAGGAAAGAAGAAAGAGGGGAGGAATCTTCCTAAGCACCTCCCTAATCTCCCCTATAAATAGATTAGGATCTCATTTCCTTTTCTCTTGTTGGCTAGTTTGACAAACTATGCTCTTCAACTTTAATTTTTGCACATTTAAATTCATGTCCATTTACATTAATTGTCTTGCACCTTAAATACATTTAATTTCAAGTAAGTTTCCTTTTAATTCTTGTCAATCTTTACTTTTTCTTGTCAATCTCCTATCTACCTTTCTTTATTTGATCTTAATCTTCATGCTTTATTGTTTATGTTCATGTTTTTTATTTTTATTGATTTAATTAAGTGGGTTTTGATTATTTTGATTAGTTTTGTTAGTTTGATTGATTTGGATTGTTTGTTTATGATTAGTAGATGTTATTTGTTTAGTTTGATTTAATCTTTTGTTTGATTATGATTGATCTAGATTAGATTCGTGTTATTTTTCTTGTCCCGTGTTCTTCGTTGTTCCTATTTTCCCCAGGTATTCCGAATCAAGGAATTCAAGCAGATGTTCCGAATCAAGCAAATATTCGGGGTGAAGAATTTGTTCTAGATTAAGTCGTTTATTCAGAATATTTGATATTCCGGATCAAAAGGCTCATTCGGAACATTCCGAACCAAGAAGAGATTCCGGATCAAGGTGTTCCATCCGGAATCTTCAACATTCCGGATCAAGGCTTTGTGAAGAAACATTCCGGATCAAGGAAGATATTCCGGATCAGTGGAAAAGGTGGTTCATTCGGAATATTTGATATTCCGGATCAAAGCTTTATTCCGGATCAAGGAGTTTCATCCGGAATCTTCAACATTCCGGATCAAGGACCAGCAAGGAAAATATTCCGGATCAGCAACATTCCGGATCAAGACTTAAGTATTCCGAATCAAGACTTTATTACGGATAAGTGACATATTTCGGATAAAGGATTTATTCCGGATCAAGGTTTTTGATAAATATTCCGAGTGAAGAAGAATCATTCCGAACGAAGGTGACATTCCGGATGAGTGATTATTCCGAACGAAGGTTTATCCCGGATGAGCTATTTTCAGGTTCTTTTTAGTTTCAGCTTTTAACTTCTTGTTTATAATTTTCAAGTTTTATTTTTCCCGCCTTTTTCCTTAGTTGCACTTTAAGTTTATTTTCCTTAGATTTATTTTAGCCTTGCCTTAGTTTTAAGTTTTAGTTGCGTATTTAAGTTTGCCTTAGATAGATTTAAGTTTGCGTTGTTTACTTTAATTGCCCTTTTAATTTTCGTCACGCTTTTAAATTCTCGCCATTTACTTTAAATTAGACTTAGATTTACTTTAACGTCATTTTCATTTACGTCTTTGCACATTTATTTTAAAAAAACAACCAAAAATATTCTTTTTCACCAAAAACAATTGAGTCGTACTTTGAACCGGAAATCAATTCGAAGAGACTGTGACGATAACTTTTTACATACAAAATCTCTTGTATCACTAATACTTACTGTAAATTGATTCCACCATGCCATTTTATCAGTTTAATATTTGGTTACTTACTGTTTTTATACAGCCATCATATTAAGCAAGATTTTAACCTTGTTACCTATGGTTTTCCATCTTTTTAACCATATTTATCAACACTTGATCCCCACACAACATTTTTATCATCATATATTCATCATATACATATACAATATGAAAGAAAATACAAGATTACATAATCAAAATAACAAGAGGATAGGAAGAACAATCTTTATACCACCAAGATTAAGTAGTTTATGATCAAGGCTTGGATTTTTTATGGCAAAACTTTTGATATATCAACACCAATCTTAAAGACCACCAATACTTGTAAACTTCTTGTAGAAATCAGCCCTATGACTTCATCAAATCACCTCCTTGGATGTTATAATCACCTCCAATCTTCAAGGCTTCAAAGGGGCTTCATCATGTGTGCATACAACACCAAGTTTATGGCTAGATTTAATCAAAAATTGATCAAAATAGGTATTTTAGAGAGAGAGAGTGGACGAAAATGGTAGAGAGAAAGAGTGTGTTTTTGGTGGTTTGCATGTGATGGGAATGAGGAAGTGGTTTAGGGAGGAATGGTTTTGATGTGGTAGCTTGTTTACAAAGTGGCTAGGACAAGTGTCCTAGCTTACTTTGTAAGCTTTGACACATATCAAATGTGTTGTATCTTAGTTGAAACGTCCCATATTGAGTGGGGTAGGGCAAAACTTGTTTTGTCTCATCCCACTAATTTACGGGTATTCCTCGATTCTAGTTTCCTCGATTTGCGTGCCCTCGGGTTGTTTTACGAAAAACGTATTTATAAATTATGAATCAACGACACAAAACGAATCTAATAAAAATTGTCTCATCAAAAATGGAGTTCAAAAACGTAAATACATAATCCTAAGGTTTCTGGTTTAGTCGTAAAGGACGTTAAATTATTCACGTAAGTCCTAATCTCTTCTCATAAATTAGTGAGTTTATGAACCAACATAAAATTAAAATCCCAAAATAATATTCACGGATAAATTTATTTCCTGAAGTATCGGACTGTTACCAAAGACGGTGTAGGTAAACGTAAGCACGTAACGTAGAGTCCTCCGGTTTAGACGTAGTCGATGCTACTTCAAGACGTAAATCCAAATTTCTTCCTAAAAATAAGTGAGTTCATAATATAACATTAAAATAATGTTTTTAAATAACACTTGAGAATAAAATATCAACCATAAATTGACGGATTGTCACAACCGTGATTTGCTTGCGTCTATTATTGATTCTTTAAAACATGAAATTGAGGAAAACAAATAGGCTAATAAACGTTTGAAGCAAGCATACACATCCTTAGCTGAGGAGATAGACAGGCTTAAAGAGTGTGATTATGTAAAAGAAGATGATCGACGAGTTACAATAGCTAATGGTTTGTTATATGAACGTAAGGTGCTCAACTAACAATATTGTTCTGAAGTAACACACGAAATTCATATGTCAAAACAAAAGATATCGGAACTTGAAGAACAACTGCTGTTACATAAACTCCAGATTACTGAGTTAGAGTCGGTTCACAAAGAACAAACTGAACTTTATAAAACTCGTGAAGAAAAGGATATGGAAAAAATTCTTGCTTTGGAAAAGAGATTCGAAACGTTAAACAACATTGTTTACAAAACGGGTCAGTCTATTCAAACTATGAATATGCTCAATAGAAATATGAAAACGAGTTTTGCTAAGCCTGAATATCTCAAGAAAGTTCAAAGTATGAAGCCTGCTCTTTATGATATCGGTTGTTATGTTGATGATCTTGCTATTATGCTTTCCCCTGACTGCGGCGAAATCATTCGTCATCAAGAATAAAGTCGATCGAACTTAAGTGATTTAATAAACCTTTTTGATTCTGATCATTATATTAAGTTTGTTCCTCAAAAAGAACTTTCAAAAGAACAAAAGATGTATACAAATGTTCCACCACCGAGTCTTGACACGAAAAATAAAGTTTCTTTAAAAAGGGGTTTCAAAAAGCAATCAATTTTGTTAGAAAAACAAATTTTGGATGAAAAACGCAAATGGGATGAGAAAAGTAAAAGTGTTCAGCAATTTAAGTTTATAAAACAAGGGGTTTTAAATTTGTACAAAGGTGTCGTCGATTATGAAAAAGTTTCTAGAGATACCGTTTGGAATATTAAACCTAACCCACAAGTAGAAGTCGACATTCAACAATGTATTGTTCCAACCATCGATGATCTTTCAAATAATGTGGAAATGTTTTATAAAGCTCTCACTGAGGAAATGACAATTGATTTAAGATATGTTAAATCTCTTGAAGATGAAGTTGATTTTCTTCAAATTAAATTAAAGACACAAGAATTCTAACGAAATTGATCGAATTTCTAAGGAATACTTTTATGCTGATGATACGAAGGCTATACTTGGTGTGTTGATGGTTGTAAAATTACGTCTTTTAGGAAAAAGAGCGTAAAAATAGGGCAAGCGTGCACGACGATTTAGGAAAACCGTGTGTGAATGACCCTAAGTGAGTTCGTTCTCGAGGAGGCTAGTGCGTTGTATTAAGACTTGATTAATGTTTGTGATTATATGATTGAAAAAGAAATAGGATTAGAAGAGAAAAGACGGTTACGAAAACGGATTAAACTACGACTAAAAAGGCGAAAACGTAAAACCGTAAATAGTGCCAAAATTAAAATTTTATCCTAAAAATTCCTAAAAATTACTAAAAATCCCCAATAATATTCTAAGAGTTTACAAAAAATCCAAACTTTCTAAAACCTTTTAATTAATTGGATAATGACTTTTTAATGCTAATTAAAGCCCTAAAAATCACTTTTAATTATTAAAAAGCCTTAAACAAGATATAATAGTTTGTAAACCTCAAAAATATCCTAATTAAGCTAAAAACTATTTTTAAAAATTTTAAAACCAAATTAAACTATTTTTAAACCCTTAAAAACTATTAAAACCTATTAAATCTTAAATTAATTCTAGAAATTAAATGAAGAGTCTAAAAAATATTTGGAAAGTGACAAAACTCCTAATTTAATGTCCTTAACCTAGGAAAAATGAAAAAACTAGAAAAAATAAAACTTCAATTTTTAATAATAAAATAATATTAAAATAATCAAAAAATTCAAAGTTCCCCAAATAATTCTAAAAAATTACCAAAAATCCTAAATAATTTAACTAAAACAAAAATGTAAACCAAATTTTCTGAAACCTATTTAATAATTTTATATTAAATTTTAAAGTTAGCTAAAAACCCTAAAATCCAATAAAATCAAAAATAAGCTAAATTGAAAACCTAATAAGCTGTAAACCTCAAAAATATGATTAAAAACCTAAAAACTATTTTTCCAGATTTTTAAATTACTTTTTTAAATTACTTTCTAAAAATTAAACTTAAAATAATCCTAATAAATAAAATAATATAGGGAAAAATTTACTTTTTGCTCAGAAAAGTCAACAATCCTAATAATATCCTAAGAAAAATGCTAAACAGGAATAAGCTACAAGCAATAAGCTAGAAACAGCTTATTTAAAAGCTGTTAGCTAAATAAGCTCAAAAACAAAAACTAGTTAAATAAGTAATGAAATCAAAAATAAACGTAAAAAGCCATCTAGATCACTGGTTAACACGCTAGCCCTTGGAAAGCAAGGTCGCGTGTTCGAGTCCAGGCAGGGTGTGCTTTTTGCAAAATTTTTCTTTTTTTTTTACTTTTAAAACACAAACTAGTGACCTAATTAACTTCTAAAACACAACAAAATCCAATTTGAACAAAGATTAAGGCTTAGGAAAGCCAAAACGTGCCCAGTTTTGATGGACTTTCTGATGAACACTTATGGTGTTTCTTCATTTGTGAAGATAAAGGACAAGAGGGCTTGTCTTGCTTTTGTGGACGTTTTTGGTGAACAACAAGGCACCCTTGTACTCTTTGGAGTACAAGGAGTCAAGACAAACTCAAAACAAGCAAACCCTAGAACAAATCAAGCACAAAAATGCACCAAATATGTTACTGATATTGCATATGTGTGTCTGAGTGTATTTTGCTGATACACTTGGCACTCAAATGGATTTCAGTAGCTTAAACCTTGCACACAAGCTCACAAAACAACATGCAAACAACACACAATCCCTAAATAATCCAATATCTAACAGATTACAAGATTTGCTAACCAAATTTCAACCAAATCAATCAAACAAGGCAGTTTTCTGATTTTTGACTATATGACTAAATTTTGACATGCAAATGCTTCTAAATCTTACCAAACTTGAAATAACAACTGGCATACACCCTATTCTACCCTATGGAATGATTAAATCAAGATTGCAGGCAAAATCTAAACCAATTAAACCAATTAAAACCTTGATCCAAACACCCCTTAAAGTTCTGTTATGCAATTTTTTACAAACCAAATCACACCAAACTTAATCCAAACTGACTTATGTTGCTTCTATCATGCATATAACCCCTTATCATGCATAAAAAAATCATTTAACAAACATTCAAACCACTTCTCATGCAAATCAAACTAGTCACCAAATTTATATAAAAAAAACTGAAAAAGGAAAACAAGATTCTACCTTAAGGGACTTACATCCAAGTCCCTCAGTGGTTGATAAACCACCTCCAATCAGGCTGGGGCCTGATGCTGAACCTTGGACTAATGAACAAGTAAGCAAAGGAAGTGAGGGTGGTGGTGGTCACTGTTGACACACACACCACATGACTTTTCAAAAGGGTATGAGCTTTTGAAACCTGCTAAGAGAAGAGGGAAATACAAAGATCAACTGTTCACAATAAAAAATAAGCTACCAAACAAGCTTATTGATTAAGCTATTTGTGGCTTATATATAAAATAAAGATAAGCTGATATTTCTTTTTTCTTTCTTTATATCTAGGAACTTTACCACAAATTAAATCAACAAAAGCTTAAACCCTCACTTAAGCTTGATAATCTACAAGATTACCAAGCTTATGATGCAAGCTTAAACCCTTGGACCAAATTCAGAAATTAAAAACTTAAGTTCAAACAGAAAAGTAAAATTGAGATTTAAACTTGGAAAATTAAAATGCAGGAATGTAAAGAGGTTCTTTGCTTCTCATCAACAACACAATACCAATTTTATTTCAGAAAATAAAACGGATTTACAATGCTTGTGACAAAATGGAGAAAAAAGAACAAACAAATAAGCTAATTCCTATTGCCCTTTATATAGGGTCACATTTGTTTCTAGAAACTTAAAAACAAGCTAAAACCCTAATGTATAAACTTCCTTCTTTGCCCTTGGAAATTCGGATATTCTTATGAAGATGCTTGATTTTGAATTAGGTCAAGAGGCTCCATGTGATGTTCTTGGACTTATGTGGGGGTGCCAGAGGTGTCAAACTGCTTTTGGAGCGTTGGATGACACGTATTGAGCAAGAATGAGTCTTTTAGCCGTTGATGGGTTTGTACACTTTGTTTTCTTGTGCAGGGGAGGGTTGGAGGGACATGTGAGAGGGTATGGTGACATTTTGGGAAGGTGGGATGTGATTAGGATGTAGTAAATCAGAGTTCTGGAAATCATGGGGGTAAAACCCTTTGTTTTGGGGTGATTAAAAATTTAGGGTTTATGGGATTAAGGTGTTGAATAGTTGGGTTTGATGCAGGATTAGGGGTGGATTAATTTAAAATCTTTGTTTGCCCCCAAATTTTAAAACCGGTTTAAAGTTAATATAAAAAGTGGTGAGTGGATTTGTGACGTGGAGGAAGGGAGGTGCATGATTGGTTGATTGTTTAAGGTTGGTGAGGTGTCAAGCTGTGAGTGGGGGTTTATCTTAGGTTGTCTTGGCAGGTTTGACCCCCTATCTTTTCAACTTTGTTCACTTTGTATAAAATTCTCAACGCCCAAATAACTCATGACAACTTTAGGGCAGTTGTCATTTTTTGCACACATACTTCCAAACTTGAATCAAGGACTTAAAATGTAATTTCTTCATATCTCAAGGGCTGTTCTTGACATGTCTTCATACTTCAAGGACTTTGACTTGTTTGTTGACTTCTTGAAGGACCATTATTGACAATTTAGTTTTGTTGAGGGACTAATTTTGCCAATTCTTCAAAGTTTAAGGTCCTTTTTGTAATTTTGACAAACTTTAGGGACCAAACTTATAATTATGAAGATACAAGGGTATAAAGTGTCAATTCTTCAAACTTGGAGGACCAATCTTCATGATTCTTCAAATCTTCAAGGGTTTTCTTTGGAAAATTCTTCATTAGGGCTTGGTTCATCGTGCGGCTTCGTTTCCCGTGTTCGTTTTTGACTGATTCTTGTGATCTTTTGTCATTTTCTCAATATCCGTACCTAAAATACACAAGCAACAAACATAAGCATATATTTGGGTATTTTGATGATATTTAATGCATTTTAAGCCCGATTTGGACGATGAGACTATGTATAAAAGCAGTCTCATCACTCCCCCATACTAAACCATTGCCGTGCCCTCACGCAATGCTAGAATAAATTATCTACGCAACTCCAAAATTCCATTTTATTCACTTTTATTCAAAGGTAAACTTGCTACTACTACTATTTTGTGTTTTAGACATAATGTATGGTTTTCATCGCAAAATGGGACGTTTAGGTTCCTAGAATAAGAACACGTGAGTGCCTCATAGAGATAAGTTCGTCGTCCTCGATTTTCACTCCAATTCCATGCTAAGCGTGCAACGAGATCATTGTCATTATAAGTTAGTAATGCTAACACCACTCATATGCCCTAATCACGTACTTATCCTCCCATTATTCCTAAGTTGTATCTCTTATATTTTATGATGTCTTGAATGTTTCACGAGGATACATTGTTTGACTTATGCGATAATAGAGATTTAGGTCTAAAAATAGAGTCCTAACGGTGTAACTAAGACCATCAAATCAATAACCCCTCCTAATAGACAACGATGTTAAAAAATTAAGTTGACAAGAAGAATCGATAAACACGGTTTTATAACGGTTTTGAACATGAGACTTATTACCAAGACTTTTATACGCCCCCTAACGGAAGGGCCTTATTATCTTTGGTTTACCTCCATCTTTTATTCAACTTTGCCATGAAGCTTTTATTATGACTTCGGTCTTGCCTTGCCTTTTATTATCCGCCTCATCGGTGGTTTTATTAGCCAAAGACGTATATCCTCACGCTAAAGCGAATTTTGGATCTTTAAAGCTTCGAAGATTAAGGCTTGATTCACTTTCAATTTTGCATAGATTTTAGGCCTTGTGGGGCTTCAAATTGTTTGCTTGATTTAGGTGAGCACTTGAAATCTTATTATTAGGTGAAGCTTTCGATTATTTGGGTGCCAATACTTCAAAACCGTGACGCTGGCGATACCTTAATGTCTTCCCAATTTAATTACACGGAAGCTACTAGCAAAGACTAGAAACCCAACAATCCTAACTAAACCGCTAAGTCAATATTTATTAAGCAAAAAATATTTACAAGCGAAGGGAGAATAAGCAAATAACGAGAACACATGAGTTTTTGAAAGAATATGAGTACTCTACGTTTAGCATAGTAACTTATAATTAACTCTATCATTTCTCGTCCTCATTTAAGAGACTTAGCCTAATGTGTAGTTAAGGAATCAAAGCTAAGTGCTCAACACGCACGGTCGAGTCAAAAATTACTCTTATTCTCGCCATCGGAAAATCTACATTCGTGTCTTCAAACACTTATAAAACTTGAGAAAAAAATTTAAAATTTGGCCATTTTTAGCCTTATTTTGCAACAAAAACGATAAACAAAACGATAAACTTTGGAAAGCGTGAAGGTTTGGCAAGGCAAGTATCTATTCACCCCCCCCCCCCCCCCATACTAAAGTTAAACATTGTCCTCAATGTTTCGAGTCTAGGGGTGCAAACACCCCCATACTAGAGACGTAGTCGAATGCCTAATCTAGCATGGAAAGGGTGTAACCAATAAATTAATAGCCGTTTATGAAGTGTGCTAAAAACCTAAGGTTAGAACATCAAAGGATATATCATGGATATTGAGAAATGTCTCCAAAGCAAACGATCGAGTGCTCCCATAAAACGAACACGAGAGGCTCCAATCGTGAAGATCATGATCTAAAAACCACAATTCACAAACAACCACGGAACAAAGGGTGGAAGGGCACAAATCCCCACACGTAAGCTACATTAGAAAGCGATAATATGTACATAGGATAAGCATGGGACTCCCCCACGAGGCACCTCGTTTTTGATTACCGAGTCATGAGCTCGACTCGATCCCCTCAATACTAATTATCATTGGGGAAGGTGACTTGGTCGAGGTAGTTCAAGGATGGAACTTCCCCGCCAAAGTAGTGCTTCAACCTATGTCCATTCACCTTGAAGTTAGGACCATCATCTTGAGCTAGCTCGATGGTCCCATACGGAAACACTTGAGTCACGGTGAATGGACCGGACCAACGGGATTTCAACTTACCGGAAAAGATTTTTAATCTTGAATTAAAAAGCAAAACTTGATCCCCAATGTTAAAAACCCGGTTTTTAATTTTAGAATCATGCAACTTTTTAGTTTTCTCTTTATAAATCAATGAATTTTCATAAGCAATATCCCTCAATTCATCTAATTCATTCAATTGCATTTTCTGGTGTTTTCCCGCGGTCTCCATATCATCATTACAATGCTTTAGGGCCCAATAAGCCTTGTGTTCTAACTCGATAGGCAAATGACAATTCTTTCCATACACAAGCTTATAGGGAGTGCACCCAATGGGTGTCTTATGAGCGGTCCTAAAGGCCCATAAAGCATCGTCTAACTTATCCGACCAAGATTGTCGGTTCTCTCCAACAGATCTCTCCAAAATCCTTTTCAAAGCTCGGTTTGAAACCTCGACTTGCCCACTCGTTTGTGGGTGATAAGCCGTAGAAAGACGATGTGTAACCCCATATTTCCTTAGAACCCTTTCAAATTGGTCGTTACAAAAATGGGTTCCACGATCGCTTATGATAGCACGAGGGGTTCCAAACCGAGAAAACAATTGCTTCAAAAACTTGACTACCACACGAGCATCATTGGTGGGCAAGGCCTTGGCCTCCACCCACTTAGATAGGTAGTCAACCGCAACGAGAATGTACTTATTACCACGAGATGATGGGAACGGCCCCATAAAGTCTATGCCCCAAACGTCAAAGATCTCACATACTTGAATGATATTTTGTGGCATTTCATCTTTTTGTGAGGCTTTTCCTTGTCGTTGGCATGCATCACACGACTTCACAAGATCTTGTGCATCTCGGTAAATAGTAGGCCAAAAGAAGCCGGCATCAAAAACCTTTTTAGCCGTGAGATTAGCACCGTGGTGACCACCCGTGGGTCCCTCATGGCAAGCTCTAAGGATGTTAGAAGCTTCGGTGCCAAAAACATAACGTCAGATGATTTGATCCGCACAAGTTCGAAACAAGTAAGGGTCGTTCCAAAAGTAGAACTTGACGTCACGAAAGAATTTTCGTTTTTGTTGAGTCGTCATACCCTTAATGATGAAGTTACCTGCATGGTAATTTGCAAAATCCGCAAACCATGGGGTGGAAGGATCAAGCTTAGAATTCACTACACCAAGTGTCTCGAGCGGAAATGTTTCGGTGATTTCCTTGGGCTCGTAAACACTTTCGTGAGGATCTTCCAAACGAGAGAGATGATCGGCCGCTAGATTCTCGGCTCCTTTTTTGTCAACGATTTTGTGATCAAATTCTTGAAGGAGGAGAATCCAACGAAGTAATCTAGGCTTAGCATCTTGCTTTGCCATGAGATACTTAATAGCCGAATGGTCCGTATACACTATGCATTTCGTCAAGACGAGGTAAGGTCGGAATTTCTCAAATGCATACACCACGGCAAGGAATTCCTTTTCCGTCGTAGTGTATTTAAGTTGAGCCTCGGTCATCGTCTTGCTAGCATAGTGAATAGGCAAGAAGTGCTTATCATGACGTTGCCCCAAAACGGCCCCAATAGCGTAATCACTAGCATCACACATCAGCTCAAAGGGGAGGTTCCAATTGGGAGCAACAAGAATGGGAGCTTCGGTAAGTTTCCTCTTAAGGATCTCAAAGGCTCGTACACAATCTTCGTCAAAGACAAAACGTGCCTCTTTTTCAAGAAGATGTGTAATGGGTCGAGAAATCTTTGAAAAGTCCTTGATGAATCGACGATAAAAGCCTGCGTGGCCTAGGAAACTCCTAACTCCCTTGACGGTTTTGGGATGAGGTAATTTGGCGATGAAGTCTACCTTAGCTTGATCTACCTCAATCCCCGCTTTCGAGACCTTGTGCCCTAAGACGATTCCACTCTTAACCATAAAATGACACTTTTCCCAATTGAGCACAAGGTTGGTTTCCTCACAACGTTTTAACATTCTCTCTAGGTTCGACAAACACGAAGTGAAAGAATCACCAAACACGGAAAAGTCATCCATGAAGACTTCCATCGTCTTCTCGATCATATCATGAAAAATAGCCATCATGCATCGTTGAAAAGTTCCCGGTGCATTGCAAAGTCCGAATGGCATTCTACGATAGGCAAACGTTCCATATGGACACGTAAACGTAGTTTTTTCTTGATCACGAGGATCGATGGGAATTTGGAAGTAACCGGAAAAACCATCTAAAATGCAATAGAAATCGTTTCCCGCGAGACGCTCCAACATTTGGTCCATGAAGGGCAAGGGAAAATGGTCTTTTCGAGTGGCTTCATTCAACTTTCGATAGTCAATGCACACTCTCCATCCGGTCACGAGTCTAGTGGGAATCAACTCGTTGGCATCGTTTGGCACAACGGTCATCCCTCCCTTTTTAGGGACACAATGAATAGGACTCACCCAAGGGCTATCGGAAATAGGGTAAATCATTCCCGCGTCGAGGAGTTTAAGGACCTCCTTTTTGATGACGTCGTGAATTTTGGGGTTCACCCTCCTTTGACTTTGGATTGTTGGCTTGAAATCCTCCTCCATTAAGATTTTTTGGGTACAAAATTTGGGATTGATTCCCTTAATGTCGGATAACTTCCACGCAATCGCCCCTTTGTGGTCCTTAAGAACATCGACAAGTGCGGTTTTTTCATCATTCGAAAGATCCTTCGCAATAATAACCGGCAACTTGTCGTCCTCCTCCAAATAGACATATTCGAGGTGAGGAGGTAAATCTTTCAACTCGATAATAGGTGGTTCCTCAATTGAAGATTTGGGTTCGATACTCATAACCTCCTCGGGTGGAGGAAATGGGAAATCGTTGAGAAAATCCTTGATAATCGAGAAGTCCTCATCGTTGTCGAGGTCTTCGTCACAAGTACGTGGAACATCGAATTCTTCCAACGTAAAACCACCACCTTCGAAAGGAGTGAAGGTTGGTGTCGAATTATCAAGAATTGGATCTAACATAGTGGGATTGCCACTAGTTTCTTCATCACCAAACCCTAAAACTTCTTGTGAAAATTCCTCGCAAACCACGTCGATCATATCGACGAGGTTTATGGTAGCAACGGAATAAACATGAGAAAGTTGAGAATTTTGAGTTGCGTTTATAACAAGTTCCTCGTCGTTGAAACGTAAGGTGATCTTTCTAGCATGCACATCAATTAAAGCCATAGACGTATCTAAAAACGAACGACCTAAAATAAGAGGAACTTGAGGATCCGTGGGGATGTCAACAACAATAAAGTCTACGGGATAGTAGAACTTCCCCACTTTCACAAAAACGTCTTCCGCCAAACCACATGCAAGAATCGTGGAATGGTCGGCCAACTCAATAGACATTCGTGAAGGAGTAAGATTAGGAAGATTGCAAGTGGCATCAAGTTAATGCTAGCACCAAGATCGGCCAAGGCATAGCATTCTTCCATATCTTGAATGGCACAAGGGATCAAAAATTTACCGGGATCACCGACTTTTTGAGGTATGCGATTAAGATAAACCGACGAACAACTAGACATTTGGTGCAATTTCTCCTTGTTGTTCAACATACTCTTAAAGTTAGCGGCAAATCGAGGCATCATGACCAAAGCATCGGCGAAACTCACATTAAAATGCAAATCACGAAACATTTTCATAAAAAGCTCAAATTGGTAGTTGTCGCGCTCTTGTCGTTTCTCCTTCCTAAGTCTCGATGGGTAAGGCAAGGGTGGTGTGGGTTGGGGCATAGGCATAGCCTTTAGAATCTCGGGTTCCAATGTTGGTAATGGGTCAACCGTAGGTGTGGCATGAGCGGTACTTTGTGGGATTGAAATATGCTCCTTTTCGACCACCACCTCGGGTTCTTCCTCAATTTCCTCCACCGTTAGAGTAATTGGTTGAGGAGTCGGTTCTTTAAGTGTCTTACCACTTCGTGTGGTAATCACTTTCATCTCTCCCTTCGGGTTTGAAACGGTGTTACTAGGCAAACTACTCGAAGTAGAGGCTTTGTTCCCCATGACGGCTTCTAAAATGGCATTAAGCTTAGCATCAAAACTATTAAACTTCAAATCTTGACTAGCGGCTTTTTGGTCAATTCTTTGTTCAAGCCTAGCATGACTTTGCTCTATCTTGTTGTTTTGACCTCGAATTTGGTTAGCAAAATCATTTTTCAATTCATTCCTCATGCTAAGATTTTCTTTAACAAAATTAGCTAACTCCTTGGTGTTCTTAGCCGTGTCCCTAGCTTGATTAGCCAATTGCTCTTGAATGTTTTCCAAAATCTTATCATTTGCCGTGGCGTAATTCACAAAGTCCATTGGAAGTTCTTTAGTGTAAACATTTTGAAGACCTTGACTCGTGTTTTGAAAATTACGGTTTTGGTTTTGGTTTTGCAATTGGCTACTACTACTCCCTTGATTCCCATAGTTGTTATTACCCTTAAAATTGTTCCTTTGATTGCTTTGGTAACCAACTTGATTGTTTCGATAATTGTTAGCATTTTGATTTGGTGGAAAACCCGGTGGAGTCAATTGATTAGTGCGAGGAACTTGACCGTTTTGGTTATAAGTTCCCGCGGCCGCGAAGGCACTCGAAGTGTTACCACCGTTGGTAATGCATTCGGAATAATCGTGAGCTCCACCACAATACATACAAGAAACCTCAACCGCTTTAATCGTAGTGGGAGCGGGTTGTTCACCAACTTTAAACTCAACTAACAATCCTTTCACTATATCAAAAATTTTGTTCTCCAAATTAGCATCGATTTGGCAAGCATCAACGGTGTGTGACAATGAAGGCGAAGACGAAGACGAAGTCTTACGAGCACTCGACGTGCTACGAGGACTATACACCTTAGACCTATTTTCAATGATTAACAACGCTTCCTCGACCGTCTTACAGAAAAAATTACCACCCGCGGCGGCATTAAGATAATCACGCTCATGATCGTTCAAGCCATTGTAAAACGTGTCAATTTGATGCAAGTCGGAAAAACCGTGATGAGGACATTCGTGCAACATTTCCTTAAACCTATTCCAAGCCGTTGAAAAACTCTCATTATACTCTTGTGAAAACTTTGAAATCTCGTTTTTCAAGTGCGTAGTCTTAGAGGGCGGAAAAAATTGGTTCACGAATTTTGAAACGAGATCCTTCCACGTCAATATAGAATTGGGTGGCTCTTTCTCTAACCAAATTTTTGCGGGCCCCGCTAAGGAATACGGAAAAAGCATCATCTTAATCGAGTCGTTTGAGACGTCCTTAAACTTGCATGTGGCGGTGAGACGATTAAATTGGCGAATGTGGTTATGAGGGTTGTCCTTTTCGTCCCCTCGAAACTTGTTGTTTTGAATCATGGACAACAAACCCGTCTTAACCTCAAAATTCTCCGCAAGGATAGCGGGAATCACAATCGCTTCTCCATAACCCTCGGTGGGTGCTTGAAGCAACTCCATCATAGTTCGATTAGCCATGGGTGCTTCTTTCACTACAATGGGTTCGTCAATAGGAGACTCCTCACTAGAAGGAGTGGTGGATTTGTTTCTTCGTTTACGAGCACGTCTTGCTTTAGAGCGAGTTTGCATAAACGTCACGTACAACGAGAAGGCGAGCAAAGAAGATTCTTTTTGGTGTTTTTACTTTTTCAATTTTTTTGGTTTTTGATTGTTTTTACTTTTTTTTTGGATTTTTGGAATGTATTAGTAGACACAAATCTACAAATCTCCTCCTTAATCAAATCTCTCGATTAAAGAAGCCTCAAGGAATGAAAACGATCACGTGAAGTGAATGCCTTCGATGACTTTAGAACGATGGTGGAACACCAAATCGTTCAAGAGGGTTTAATCAAATGAAACCAAGAAAATATATATGATACTTAGTAATACTTTGGGCGGCAAAACCCTCGATTAGCTTTCAAAATCAAAATACGCACAAGCAAGCGGAGGAAACGAGGCGGCGCGAAGCACTTAAGAGCCTTTTTCCTTTAGGTCGTGAAATACAACCGCCTTATACCCACCTTATAGTTTGTATTTCTCAAAATCGAGCTTCACGAAAGTATTTATCTATTTTTGCCTTTTTCTTTGGTTTGAGATTCGAATACAATGATCGAGTGATGAAATCCCGAATCAAGGTTGTGATTTCTCACGTATTTGGAGTACTTGTAAATTTATTGTTCTACGTATACAATATATTAATAATATTCACAAAAAACGAAAAACCGATAATATGTATTAGTAGAGTGCTACTAATACAAATAGCTATTATGGCTATTATAAAAACAACAATGGTTCAACCAAAACACAACACGCCTCCCCGGCAGCGGCGCCAAAATGATGGTTGTAAAATTACGTCTTTTAGGAAAAAGAGCGTAAAAATAGGGCAAGCGTGCACGACGATTTAGAAAAACCGTGTGTGAATGACCCTAAGTGAGTTCGTTCTCGAGGAGGCTAGTGCGTTGTGTTAAGAGTTGATTAATGTTTGTGATTATATGATTGAAAAAGAAATGGGATTAGAAGAGAAAAGACGGTTACGAAAACGGATTAAACTACGACTAAAAAGGCGAAAACGTAAAACCGTAAATAGTGCCAAAATTAAAATTTTATCCTAAAAATTCCTAAAAATTACTAAAAATCCCCAATAATATTCTAAGAGTATACAAAAAATCCAAACTTGCTAAAACCTTTTAATTAATTAGATAATGACTTTTTAATGCTAATTAAAGCCCTAAAAATCACTTTTAATTATTAAAAAGCCTTAAACAAGATCTAATAGTTTGTAAACCTCAAAAATATCCTAATTAAGCTAAAAACTATTTTTAAAAATTTTAAAACCAAATTAAACTATTTTTAAACCCTTAAAAACTATTAAAACCTATTAAATCTTAAATTAATTCTAGAAATTAAATGAAGAGTCTAAAAATATTTGGAAAGTGACAAAACTCCTAATTTAATGTCCTTAACCTAGGAAAAATGAAAAAACTAGAAAAAATAAAACTTCAATTTTTAATAATAAAATAATATTAAAATAATCAAAAAATTCAAAGTTCCCCAAATAATTCTAAAAAATTACCAAAAATCCTAAATAATGTAACTAAAATAAAAATGCAAACCAAATTTTCTCAAACCTATTTAATAATTTTATATTAAATTTTAAAGTTAGCAAAAAACCCTAAAATCCAATAAAATCAAAAATAAGCTAAATTGAAAACCTAATAAGCTGTAAACCTCAAAAATATGATTAAAAACCTAAAAACTATTTTTCCAGATTTTTAAATTACTTTTTACTATTTTTAAATTACTTTCTAAAAATTAAACTTAAAATAATCCTAATAAATAAAATAATAAAGGGAAAAATTTACTTTTTGCTCAGAAAAGTCAACAATCCTAATAATATCCTAGGAAAAATGCTAAACAGGAATAAGCTACAAGCAATAAGCTAGAAACAGCTTATTTAAAAGCTGTTAGCTAAATAAGCTCAAAAACAAAAACTAGTTAAATAAGTAATGAAATCAAACATAAATGTAAAAAGCCATCTAGATCACTGGTTAACACGCTAGCCCTTGGAAAGCAAGGTCGCGTGTTCGAGTCCAAGCAGGGTGTGCTTTTTGCAAAATTTTTCCTTTTTTTTTTACTTTTAAAACACAAACTAGTGACCTAATTAACTTCTAAAACACAAACAAAATCCAATTTGAACAAAGATTAAGGCTTAGGAAAGCCAAAACGTGCCCAGTTTTGATGGACTTTCTGATGAACACTTATGGTGTTTCTTCACTTGTGAAGATAAAGGACAAGAGGGCTTGTCTTGCTTTTGTGGACGTTTTTGGTGAACAACAAGGCACCCTTGTACTCTTTGGAGTACAAGGAGTCAAGACAAACTCAAAACAAGCAAACCCTAGAACAAATCAAGCACAAAAATGCACCAAATATGTTACTGATATTGCATATGTGTGTCTGAGTGTATTTTGCTGATACACTTGGCACTCAAATGGATTTCAGTAGCTTAAACCTTGCACACAAGCTCACAAAACAACATGCAAACAACACACAATCCCTAAATAATCCAATATCTAACAGATTACAAGATTTGCTAACCAAATTTCAACCAAATCAATCAAACAAGGCAGTTTTCTGATTTTTGACTATATGACTAAATTTTGACATGCAAATGCTTCTAAATCTTACCAAACTTGAAATAACAACTGGCATACACCCTATTCTACCCTATGGAATGATTAAATCAAGATTGCAGGCAAAATCTAAACCAATTAAACCAATTAAAACCTTGATCCAAACACCCCTTAAAGTTCTGTTATGCAATTTTTTACAAACCAAATCACACCAAACTTAATCCAAACTGACTTATGTTGCTTCTATCATGCATATAACCCCTTATCATGCATAAACAAATCATTTAACAAACATTCAAACCACTTCTCATGCAAGTCCCTCAGTGGTTGATAAACCACCTCCAATCAGGCTGGGGCCTGATGCTGAACCTTGGACTAATGAACAAGTAAGCAAAGGAAGTGAGGGTGGTGGTGGTCACTGTTGACACACACACCACATGACTTTTCAAAAGGGTATGAGCTTTTGAAACCTGCTAAGAGAAGAGGGAAACACAAAGATCAACTGTTCACAATAAAAAATAAGCTACCAAACAAGCTTATTGATTAAGCTATTTGTGGCTTATTTATAAAATAAAGATAAGCTGATATTTCTTTTTTCTTTCTTTATATCTTGGAACTTTACCACAAATTAAATCAACAAAAGCTTAAACCCTCACTTAAGCTTGATAATCTACAAGATTATCAGGCTTATGATGCAAGCTTAAACCCTTGGACCAAATTCAGAAATTAAAAACTTAAGTTCAAACAGAAAAGTAAAATTGAGATTTAAACTTGGAAAATTAAAATGCAGGAATGTAAAGAGGTTCTTTGCTTCTCATCAACAACACAATACCAATTTTATTTCAGAAAATAAAACGGATTTACAATGCTTGTGACAAAATGGAGAAAAAAGAACAAACAAATAAGCTAAGTCCTGTTGCCCTTTATATAGGGTCACATTTGATTCTAGAAACTTAAAAACAAGCTAAAACCCTAATGTATAAACTTCCTTCTTTGCCCTTGGAAATTCGGATATTCTTATGAAGATGCTTGATTTTGAATTAGGTCAAGAGGCTCCATGTGATGTTCTTGGACTGATGTGGGGGTGCCAGAGGTGTCAAACTGCTTTTGGAGCGTTGGATGACACGTATTGAGCAAGAATGAGTCTTTTAGCTGTTGATGGGTTTGTACACTTTGTTTTCTTGTGCAGGGGAGGGTTGGAGGGACATGTGAGAGGGGATGGTGACATTTTGGGAAGGTGGGATGTGATTAGGATGTAGTAAATCAGAGTTCTGGAAATCATGGGGGTAAAACCCTTTGTTTTGGGGTGATTAAAAATTTAGGGTTTATGGGATTAAGGTGTTGAATAGTTGGGTTTGATGCAGGATTAGGGGTGGATTAATTTAAAATCTTTGTTTGCCCCCAAATTTTAAAACCGGTTTAAAGTTAATATAAAAAGTGGTGAGTGGATTTGTGACGTGGAGGAAGGGAGGTGCATGATTGGTTGATTGTTTAAGGTTGGTGAGGTGTCAAGCTGTGAGTGGGGGTTTATCTTAGGTTGTCTTGGCAGGTTTGACCCCCTATCTTTTCAACTTTGTTCACTTTGTATAAAATGCCCTCAACGCCCAAATAACTCATGACAACTTTAGGGCAGTTGTCATTTTTGGCACACATACTTCCAAACTTGAATCAAGGACTTAAAATGTAATTTCTTCATATCTCAAGGGCTGTTCTTGACATGTCTTCATACTTCAAGGACTTTGACTTGTTTGTTGACTTCTTGAAGGACCATTATTGACAATTTAGTTTTGTTGAGGGACTAATTTTGCCAATTCTTCAAAGTTTAAGGTCCTTTTTGTAATTTTGACAAACTTTAGGGACCAAACTTGTAATTATAAAGATACAAGGGTATAAAGTGTCAATTCTTCAAACTTGGAGGACCAATCTTCATGATTCTTCAAATCTTCAAGGGTTTTCTTTGGAAAATTCTTCATTAGGGCTTGGTTCATCGTGCGGCTTCGTTTCCCGTATTCGTTTTGACTGATTCTTGTGATCTTTTGTCATTTTCTCAATATCCGTACCTAAAATACACAAGCAACAAACACAAGCATATATTTGGGTATTTTGATGATATTTAATGCATCTTAAGCCCGATTTGGACGATGAGACTATGTATAAAAGCAGTCTCATCATGTGTATACCGATCTTGATCAATATTGTCATGTAGCATGTCTAGTGTCAAAAACGGACGAGAAATGTCACAATCTTGAAGTTGAGCTTTCGAAACAAATTCGGTCATATAACAAACTTTCGAAAAGTTTTTCCCAACTTGAGAAACACTCCATTTCTCTTGAACTCGCTTTACAAAAAGGTGAAAAATCTCATAATCATAAAAAGTGTCAAGAAATGGCAGCTTCTTCGGTTCGTCAATTAAATGAAAAAGGTTTCGAAATAAATGATTTGAAAGCTCAGCTACAAGAAAGGGACATAGCCATCAGTGAGCTACAAAAACTCATTGAGAAATGAAAGGAAAGTCTGACTTGGGTAAACCATCCGCCGTTCGTCAACCGAATGTGGTTAAATGCCCTAAATCGTCTATTTTGGGCAAACCCCCACATACTTTGCCTAAGATAGGAAATGATAAGAGCACAAATGTGATAGCACCTGGAATGTATAAGATGAACACTAGGTCCACTCAAACTAGAACATCGCGGTTACCTCAGAATACTAGGAAAACTAATCAACGTATGTCTTCTTTTATAGGAGTAACATCCACTACTAGCGTTAGCGGAACACAACTTAAGAGCACTAAAATTCAAGATAGAGTCACGCCTAACAATAGTCAAGGGAAGAAGATGGAAGTAGAAGACCACTGTAGGAATTTTAAGTTTTCTAAGAATAAAACGTCTATAACTGCATGTAATGACAGTTTGAATGTTAAGACTTCAAATGTTGAATTTGTTTGTGTTAAATGTGGAAAATGTGTTCGTACTTTCAATCATGATGCTTGTGCTTTTAATCATAATGGCGTGAATGATAGAACTAGGAAGCCTATTATTGTGCCCACTAGTACTAGAAACCCCACAAGAACTTTGAACCAATCCACTACTCAACCACTTAAGAAACTAAGTGTGTTAGAATCCACTACTCTGCGTAAAAAAAACATGTTAAAGAAGCTTTATGAGAACACGAGTAGGACATGTAAACGGGGGTACTCAAGATTTACACCACCCGGATACAAATGGGTACCTAAGACCACCACTATTATAATTGGGTCTATGAATGTTAGCTTGCCTTTAGAATCTAGGCCTACTAATATTTTGGAACCCACTTCTATCAAGGGCTCCCATTATCAAACTCTACATTATCTTCTAATTCTTATGCAGCTCGTCGAGATCATTCTCTTCATAATGGACTCTGGGTGCACAAAGCACATGACGGGCAATCTCAAGCTTCTAATTAACTTCGTCGATAAGTTTCTGGGTACGGTACGGTTTGGAAATGATCAGTTTGCACCGATACTCGGATATGGAGATTTGGTTTAAGGGAATATCACTATAAAACGGGTGTATTACGTCGAGGGACTGAATCACAATTTATTCTCGGTTAGTCAATTTTGTGATGCGGATTTGGAAGTGGCTTTTCGGAAAACTACTTGCTATGTTAGAGACTACGATGGGAATCTTACAGGTTCTCGTGGTTCTGATCTCTACACAGTAACTCTTCAAGATACATCTTCATCAAATTCAATTTGCTTAATGGCCAAAGCTTCATCCTCTCAAGCATGGTTATGGCATCAACGATTGTCACATCTCAACTTTGACACCATCAACTTGCTTTTGAAGAATGATATTGTGACCGGTCTTCCTATGTTAAAATTCGTCAAAGACCATCTTTGTTCTTCTTGTGAGTTGGGGAAAGCAAAATGGAAGTCTTTCAAAACAAAGACTACCCCAAGCTCAAAAGAACGATTGGAACTTCTACACATAGATTTATGTGGTCCCATGAGTGTAGAGAGTATTAACGGGAAAAAGTAAATTCTCGTGATTGTTGATGATTACTCTCGATACACCTGGACTTTCTTTTTAAGGTCCAAAGATGAAACACCAGAGGTTCTCAAAAACTTTCTCAAGATGATACAACACAATCTTCAAGCTCAAGTCTTAACTGTAAGAACGGATAGGGGTACTGAATTTTTGAACAAGACTTTGCAATCTTACTTTCAAGAAGAAGGCATCGAACATAAAACGTCTATTGCTCGAACTCCTGAACAAAACGGCATTGTCGAAAGACGGAATCGTACTTTGGTTGAGGCAACTCGAACAATGCTTTCTGCTTCAAAATTACCACTATTCTTCTGAGCTGAAGCTATTGCAACTGCCTGTTATACTCAGAATCGTTCTCTCGTAATCCCTGGACATGAAAAGACACCTTACCACATCATCAATGGCAGGAAACCTACAGTTAAATTCTTTCACGTATTTGGATCTTTATGCTACATTCTTAAAGACGATGAAAATCTCGACAAGATGAAAGAAAAAGGTGATGCATGTATTTTTGTGGGGTATGCTACATTATCGTAAGGATATCGAGTTTACAACAAGAGAACAAAGATTATTGTCGAAACAATTCATGTGAACTTTGACGAATTGCCACAAATGGTACTTGAACACAACAGCTCAAGTCCCGCTCCTCAATGTCTAGCGATGACACCTACACAAAACAGTGTACGTCCCGTGCAAGAATGTCAAGAAAGCACTCCTATAGCAGACTCGACGGATACGACATAAATGAATGAGTTGGTTGATTTATATGATCCAATGTTTGAGGAATATTACTATAGAAATAATCAAGTTGTGTCAAAGCCTTCCGCTGTCAATACTGCTGATGCACCCGAACAAAGCCAACAATACACAACTACATCTACTTCAGCAACCGTTGCTCAAGAGACAATTCCATTAGCTACTCAACAAACTCAAGAAACTGTCATACAACCAACATCACCAACCGTCAATGCTGAAGGAGGAAACAACAATCAAGCAGTCGATGCACAATCTGACGAAGAAGAACTTATCAATCCATTCGGTACACCGGTACGCGAAGTCGGAGAGTCTTCTACTCAACATGTTGATCCGTCCAACATGCATACATTCTACCAACGATATCCATCCACACACCATTGTACACGTGATCATCCATTGGAGCAAGTCATTGGCAATCCTTCACAACCGGTTCGAACACGCAGACAACTCGACACCGATGGCGATGTGTGTATGTATGCACTCACCGTGAGTTCAACTGTACCTACAAACATCAAGCAAGCTATGACTGATCATGCGTGGATTGAATCAATGCAAGACGAAATTCATCAGTTTGAACGCCTAAATGTTTGGGAACTTGTTGACAGACCCTATGAATTTTTGCTTTTAGATTTCAAATGGATTTGGAAAAACAAACTGGATGAAGAACAAACCATCATCAAAAACAAATCTCGTCTTGTTGTTAAGGGATATCGTCAACAAGAAGGGATAGATTTTGATGAATCATTTGCTCCAGTTGCTCGTTTGGAAGCTGTCAGGATATTCCTTGCTTATGTTGCACATAAAGGCTTCACGATTTATTAGATGGACGTTAAAACTGCTTTTCTCAACAGTCATTTGAAGGAAGAAGTATATGTGAATCAACCGGAAGGGTTCATTGATCCTCATCATCCTGACAAAGTCTACCGTCTCAAGAAGGCAGTATATAGACTCAAACAAGCTCCAAGGGCGTGGTACGATGAATTATCAAACTTCTTGGTATCCAAAGGATTCTCCAAAGGTTCCATTGATCCTACTCTCTTTATTAATAAATATGGGGATGACATATTGCTTGTGCAAGTTTATGTTGATGACATCATTTTTGGTTCTACGAACCCAAAACGTTCAAGACGTTTTGAAAAGTTAATGCACAACAAATTTGAAATGTCAATGATGGGGGAGCTAAAATTCTTTTTAGGCCTCCAGATTCATCAATCCCTACGTGGCATCTTTATTAACCAAGCTAATTATGCTCAAGAGATACTTAAAAAGCATGGTATGCAATCATACGCTCGCGTTGGTACACCATTGTCGACCACATCCCTAGACGCTGACTTGTACTCATATCTCGTAGATCAAACGCGATATCGCAGTATGATCGGGTCACTTATGTACCTTATAGCCAGCAGGCCGGATATTCATCATGTCACATGCTATTGTGCTCGATATCAAGCCAGATATACTCAAAAGCACCTCAAAGAGGTTAAACGGATCTTTCGGTACCTTAAGAATACCATTCACATGGGACTCTGGTATCCGAGGGAAACCGGTTTTCATCTAACAAATTTTTCAGATTCTGATCACACAGGTTGCCTTGATAGTCGAAAAAGCACTTCTGGCAGTGTACAATTTCTAGGGGAAGACAAGCTTGTGAGCTGGTCGTCAAAGAAGCAGGATTGCACTTCGCTCTCATCAGCTGAAACAGAATATGTGGCTCTATCCGCGTGTTGTGCTCAAGTCCTCTAGATGAGAACTCAACTCACGGGTTATGGCTTCCACTTTGATAAAATACCTATGTATTGTGACTCAAAGTCGGCCATAGCCATATCTTGCAATCCGGTTCAGCACTCCCGTACCAAACATATCGTAGTCAGATATCACTTCATCAAGGAACAAGTGGAACGTGGTATCGTGGAATTATACTTTGTCATAACTGAGTACCAGATAGCAAACTTGTTTACAAAAGCCCTATCTCAAAATAGGTTTCAGTATCTCGTTGGGCGTCTTGGTATGAAGTATATGACTCCAGAAGACTTGGAGGTTTTGGCAAATGAAGCTGCTTGATTTTCTCTCATAATGACTTCTAAGCGCATCACAGCTTAGGACTTGGACCTCAAATAAGGAAAGTTTATCACGGACGATAACTTATCCTTCTCAATGGGAAATTAATATTTCTCGGTCATGAGCTAGTCAGAAAACATTCAAAGTTTTGAGCTCATGTAAATCGGAATCTATTTTAAAACTGTTAAACACAATTTTTCAAGAATTTCTCAAAAGGTTTTTCTAAATCTTTCAAAATTGTGTGTTCAACACTCCCTTCCTCATAGTGATTTTATATCTCAAAATATCGTATGCTATTTGGATCAATTTTTGAGGGGTAGCGTTTTAAAATCAAGCCTTTAATGTTGATTGGGTACATCTATGATACTGTCATAATTTATGTATCCAACACATTCCGAAAATAATATGAAATTGTCAAATGTAATATATTATATCGGAAAAGGCATCTCATCTCCGTTCCTCAACATATTTGTGGTGTCGTTTTTCCAAAATTTTGTCAAATTCTTGTCTCAAGACCCACATATATTGTTGAGGGGGAGCAACCCGACTACAAAAGTTCCATACTCATGCTTGCTCACATGTTTCTCTCCCATCGGTTTTCCGAAATTGTCACATTTTAATAAATTGGTATCTCTAATATTATGTTTTATATTAGAGATAGGCGAGAAAATGTGATTAAAATGTAATATATCTTAACATGTGATCTTAAAGACTCAAGTGCAACTCTTTCATTCACATGCTAAACTATTTCGTATATCGATGCATGTGTGTAGGGGGAGTATTTCGGAAATGTAAAACTTTCAAAGTGTTAAAAGTTTTGATTTTTATCAAGCACTTTGAATGGTTTTCAATG
Source organism: Glebionis coronaria (assembly GCA_025667525.1). Classification (NCBI taxonomy): domain Eukaryota; kingdom Viridiplantae; phylum Streptophyta; class Magnoliopsida; order Asterales; family Asteraceae; genus Glebionis; species Glebionis coronaria. The sequence continues at coordinate 169,128 of JANFOE010000396.1, forward strand.
GTTTTATGGTTTCGATCTATACCCAAAACAACCTACTATCCACGACGGAACGATGGAGTCAAAAGGTAGTTTAGGATAAGAAACTAAGTCCTATGATCCAACCAGAACCGGAGGGATCTACCCAAGAACATTCCATAGCTAGAAATAGTTGTCCTTAGTAAATATGGAGTTGAATGAAGCTGAATGCGGGCCTATTACTTAAGTTAGCACTAGAACAAACACAACAAGGTGCTAGTGATGACGTGTTGGTAAGCATTGAAGGAGTTGAATAATCTATGCAACCTAGATAGAAACCGGGTCAATACATCTATTAAAGACAAGTCGTCATGGACCCAGTGATGCAATGCACAACCCTTCCCCAACCATTCAGGTTTCTCTCAAAATAAACTTGTCTCATTGTCACGGAGATCAACATGTATCTATTGACTTTCTCACTCCGAGTTAGTTAATATTGAAAAGGTGGCAGTCTGCTCCAGCCTCCGATTACCAAAATGCACTTATCGAGTCTAGTGACAAAAATAGATCCATCTATTATCTCATTAGGACACAATCGAGTCATCAAACTTGTGAGAACTAGAAAGAAACTAAGTTTGGATTCTTAATTGATTCAGACTTGATTCCAAGTTTCTTCGCAAAATCCGTGTGATCTTGCCAGAACATTCAGAGTGACACTCTTCAGTGTTCACAATGACGAATGGAAATCCTTCCAGTGTCAACCTCAAACAGCACTACGGTAGGTAACTCGCAAGATTCATTATGAATCGAGCTTGTGACAAACTGGACAGCAACAATGGTGCGATTCTTATAGAATCAACTTGTTCCAGGAATTCTGAATTGACGACTCTAATCAGACGGATAATTTATCCTTATGATTCACTCTTTACGTTCACAGTCTGCTTTGAGACGGTCGAGTAAAGAGAACTGGCTACTACCGCCGGGAAACCCTGTCAAGGAGACTCTTAATTGAATCTACCCGGTCATAGGTACGATATCTCATACCGTCTAACGGTCTTCATTGACCAGAGGTAAAACGCTACTGAATTAGGGTGAAATGTTCAAAGCCATTTCGTCCGTGTCTATATATGTTGTTGCATATCAAGATGGTGGCGTAGCTGTGTACTAACCGAATTCGTCTTCACATGTTCATACTAAAAGATAAAGTCTTCTGCAACTCTGATGAATATTTGAAGGATTAACTACTACTATACTTGTATGTAGGGATGAGCATTTCGACCCGAATCCCGAATAGATCCCGAACCGTTCCCGGAACCGTACCGATTCCCGATACCCGAATCCCGTTCGGTACGGTACCGGGACTACGAAATAAGGTGGAAAAAAATTCGGGACCACTAATTCGGGACGGGACCGGTACCAAATCGGGAAATTCCCGAAAAAGAACGGGAAAATCCCGATTTCCCGGTACCGGTACCGATTTCCGTACCGGTACCGATACCCGAATCCCGTTCGGTACGGTACCGGTACCATAAATTTATGCTCGGGAAATAATCGGTACCACTAATTCGGGACGGGTTCGGGACGGGACCGGTACCGTGCTCATCCCTACTTGTATGGGAAATTGTTAGCCTTTCAAAGTCAACAAAGTGTGAACATGTCGATTCAGAAGTCACAAGAGCATAAAATGGCGATAATCAAGATACCTAAGAATGTAATAGGTCATCTTAGTCACAAGGAACATAAGATGAAGATCTCAAGCACTCAAATTCAAATGACAAAGGCCCAAGATAAAGATCACAAAGGCATGAAGGAACAAAGCCGTTACAAACAAGATCAAGACCAAGATACAAGACCAAACAAAGAAGATCACCTCCACAAGAATGTGTTTACTCAATCATCTTAAACATTTAAAGATGACCGATACATTGGGGGAGATTGTTAGCCCTATATTTTATATAGTCGAACAAGAATGTGAATAGGTCATCTTAGTCGTTATTGGTCTTGTATTGTAATAGGTTAGTCGGGTTAACCGTGCTTGGACTTTAAGCTAATATTGTCTAAGTTAGGGGCGTAAGCCCAAGTGCAAGCCAAGCCCGGACCATGTTACTAAACCCACGACCAACAAGCCTAGGGTATATATACCCTCCCTCTTCCATGTGTGGAAAAGGGTGTTGGTCATTGTTACTTTCTCTCTCTAGTAAACATTTACCTTCCAAATTCTCTCTATTTTCTCTCTCTACTTTTCTTCTCTTTCTCTCTCTAAATATTATGTTATGAATTGAAGTGGGATTAACATTTTATAACAAGCTTTTGTTTGTTTATGCAAATATAGAACATGGTTCATTTTATGCCACTAACTTTTTATGACTTTTATATAGATAATTTTTTTTTTATTTCTACTGCTATTTATTTAAGTGGGCCATCTTATTAATTATGCAACCCAAATTTGTAGATTAAATGTTAAAGTGAAGCTTAATGCTAATCTTTCAATTTTTAATGATTCAAGCAATGTTTTAAAACTTGATTTTTTAATCGGCCCGACTAAGTCACCGGGTCACCGGTTCAACCGACGGGTCAAACCGATTTTCATAAAAAAATAAATACATATATAACTGTTACACAAACAACTTTAAAGAATCACATAACACTTTAACAAAGACAAGTTTAAAACATCATGAATAAAACATAGGGGTGAGCATAAAACCAAAAAACCGCACCAAAAAAACCGCACCAAAAAAACCGCCCCAATTGAAAAACCGAAAGGATGGTTTGCACATATTTGAAAACCGGATGTTTAGGGCGGTTTTTGGTTGAATGTATAAAACCGAACCGAAAAACCACCCCGCCCCACTTAGGTCTACAAAATTAATATATTTTGATATATTTAAATAGTTATATATGTGATATTTCTAATATGTTTGGTTTTTCTTTAAATATACACATTTATATATTAAAAATAATTGATTATGATTCACCTAAATTTTGTTAGATTTGTGATTGCTATATAAGAATTTTATTATATTTTTAGGTTTCATATAACTCAATGGTAACTAATATTACTCTTATTGTAACTGATTGGAACTATTATTGTTGGTTGTAACTTGCAATATGATGAGTTTAATTTGTGTCGAAAGTGATTGACTATTGATGATGAGGTTTTTGTAAATAGGAAGCCAAATGCGTAAAATTAAAAGAGTAAAAAACTGAGATACAAACCGAAACCGAACCGCTACAATGAAAAAAACCGAAAAACCAAAACACAAAAACCGAAATCAAATGGTTTGTGATATGTAAAAACCATAGTTTGCGGTTTGGTTTTTTGTTTTAGCATAAAACCGACCCATGCTCACCCCTAACAAAACATAAGTCCTTGAATAACATCACCTCCATTTTCTGCAATACAATAAAATTTTGAATACACTACTCTCAGTCCAAATAATCCATACCTACAATGTTTAGAAAATGAAAGAACGGTATCTTTAACAAGCTATATGAAGTATAAATATCAGTTTATAACAATTCTTATTTAATTGTTTTTTACCAAAATTAACCAACATCAAACATGATCACTTCCATTTTGCAGGGTAAACTTAAACCTATATTTTATATAAGCAATTAGTTCAACACACACAATTACTCCCCAAATTAGTAACGATATTCAATTCAATAAAATTAATTCAACAAAATTATGGTAACAAAATTAATGCAAATTAAATATAGAAAAATTAAATACTTACCTTATTCGATTGTAGTTTGTGGATGAGAGTAAATCAAAGGGTAATGACGGCGACGTGTGTGCTAGAGTGGCGCTGATTCATCGTCATCAAAACCTGATGTACGCGGGGAGGCTATACAATCTGCAGTTCAGAATTGCATAGCAAAAGAGGGAATTGCGTCATTAGACAGTTCCTCATCATCTGTGGAAATGGTTAACTCCGTGATTACAAACTCTTACCAATCTACTAAAGAGAGGAAAAGGTTCTGCTGTATCTCTTCCTAAGGAGGCAGTAGACGAAATTTGTGCACGGTTTGTAAACACGTTATATGGGTATTTTGTGGGCAAACGGATGGCATTTCCATTGGTTGAGAATTATGTTAAACATGCCTAGGCTAAGTTTGGGTTGACACGTGTTATGCTCCATCATGGTTTCTTTTTGTTTCAATTCGACACAAAGGCATGCATGGAGAAGGTTGTTGCTGGTGGTCCTTGGCGAATCAAGATGGTGCCCATTATCCTAAATATTTTAAAGCTGAATTCAGTACTTAGGAAGGAGAACGTGAGTGTTCTTCCTCTATGGGTTAAAATGCATAATGTTCCCACTGTAGCGTACTCGAAGGTTGGCATTGACTTGATTGCAACGAAGGTGGATAATTTAACCAGATTTGATGCACATACTAATTGCATCTGTCTTAGCTCGTGGCGGTGTTCTAGCTATGCACGAGTTCTTTTAGAAGTATCAGCTGCAGCTCCACTTGTAGAGTCGGTTGATGTGGAGATTCCGCTTGATAATGAAGAGGGATACTATACGGTTAATATTGGTATTAAATTTGAATGGAAACCACCACGGTGTGAGACATGCAAATGTTTTGATCATGTGGAGGTGAAGTGTCCTGAACATCACGAGAAGAGTAAGTCAGATATGAAGAACATTGATGTCCCCGTTCAAGCTACTGTTAAGAAGAATAAAGGTAATAAAGGTGATGAGAAATGTCAAATACATGGTATTCGGCTTACTAAACCAAAGCCTAACTTTTATTACTGAGCTGTTAATAAGGATGTTAATAAGGATCAGGTCCCCATTAACATGGATACGCCCTCAAGGGAGGTTTCTGATCATCCAACGAAGGTGATTGATGTTGTTGGTAAAGACATTGATTCTGATTGTAATGTGAAGTTCTTTAAGGATGCAACTATTGACGTTCCTCCATCAGATGCTAATGAGAAAAAGTATTATAGTGATAACATTAATATTGGTGACCTACGAAATTTCGTAGATAATCTTATGGAGAACGACAAGGTGCTTGATGAGAATATGGTTAATGTCAAGGAAGGTTGTAGTCCGGTGTCTAGATAGGGTACTATGGCTTCGTGTAGTAAGCTTAGCTCGAATGTGTTGAACGCGGGTATTGGTTCATTTGGTAACCCTAGTTCAACCATGGAGGTTCTGAATGCAGATTCTGATACAGATGATGATGTAGTTTTTGTACCCGATAAAGGAATCTCAAGACCTAGCTCATCGTTTGGTGGTGGTCATAGTTTGGAGAATGAAATTATGAGTGCTTATGATGAATATGAAGATCAAATTGAAGGATATCCAGGCTTATATCAAGAATTTTGTGATCAGTTTGATTTTAATTTGAGTAATCGAGGTAGAAAGTAGTTATGTTTCTCGTTTCATAGGATCGACTTGTCGGTCTTATGTAACGGAAAGGGAGGTAGCAATTTATATTGTTGTTTTTTCGTTTTGACCATGTAACGGGTTGAGATGAGGGACTTCGCCCTCATCCGTTGTACTTAAATGTTTTTCTGGGTTAATGCATTTTACCGGGGTTTAATTCCCCTTTACCCAAAAAAAGGTGTAAGAAAATTACAAAAAGATTAATTATCTCTTAGCGTGCACAGTTTGCTTACGCCTTAGGCACATCTATCTTTCTTAGTTTCACGCTAGCCTAATGAATTGAATATGAATAAAAGTCAGTCTTTTAGTAAGCGTATATAAGCAGCTGTTTAGTGTATAAGCAATTCTTTAGTGGTCGCACCGGTACGATGGAGGTTGCTTGAAGATGATGTTACGCGACGTTCAGAACCAGTCTTGAAGTGAATGAATTAGAAAGAACGAAGAAGTAAGGAAATGAGACGACTCTTTCTTGAACTATATTATAAACAGACCTTCCCCTCTACACCAATCACGAGTTTTTCTCCATTCCTCTCATATATCGTCGTAACGCCCTTAATGCTAGGTTTTGAAAAAGTTCATTGAACCTTCCAACTTCACTCCGTGGTATGCGTTACAGATGAAAAATGGAAAGATATGGGTGGGTATTGGAGAAATGAAAGGTTTTGACACTAGTTATTGGGAAAGAAATTTAAGATTGTGTTATTGTTTCAACTAAAAATACAACAAGCTTTTTTTGACTCAGTCAGGTTTTTAAAACCAATCCAACCCGGTTCATTGAAACCGGTCGGTTTATCAGGTTTCGAATCTGGCAAAAAACTGTTGACATTCTGACCGGTGCTTAAGCCGTGGCCGGTTCAACCCGGTTTTTAAAACATTAGATTCAAGTAAACTCAGTCAGATCTTCTTGTTTGCCCGCTTTGATTAGGCTTCCTTTAACGGATTTGATCGGCATTTCGTGCCTGCAGTCCTGCTGAATTCGACCTTTTATCAGGGTAGCGTAGGATAGGACCTTTTCTCGAAAAAGAAAAGAGATTCTATTTCTTTTTCTAGGCCCTTCTTAGAAGATGCAGTCAGTAAACTCTCACTTATCATCTTCACCGATGGAATTCCTATCCAGTAGTAAACTTCGACAGCAAGGACCGTTTCACTTGTCTAGATGCCCACATCTAAACTTGTACTTATACGCCCTTTAGGCTTAGTCACGTCACCCCAGATAAGGAAGCAAAGCCATAGCACGAGAGAGAAGAGAGATTGTTGACCACGCTCCTCGCACGTGCAACATTTCAAAATCTCCTACTAAAATAAAATAAAATAAAAAAGCACAAAAAGAAAAGAATAGAAACGAAACTAGCTAGGGTTTTAGAGGAAGAGGTGGGACGGTCAGTTGGGTCAGCTGCCCGCTCAACAATATATATTTCTCATCATACATCCCGCTCCCTTTCATTCATTCGAAATAATATTCATTCAAAAACACACTCTCTTTGCGGCACACACTATCAATTCAATCTAAAGGTATAATAATAACTATTCTTTTTATTATTTTTAAATATCAGTTATGATTTATTTGATTTTAACTGTAGATCTAGGTTTAGTTAGGGTTCTAACTTAATTAGGGTTTATGTCTTTTATATGATTAATTTACAGATCTTACTTTACTCGTTGATCTGTGTTCTACTGATTTTATTGTTTTAGAAGCGGTTAATAATGGATTAGGTTTGTTCAATCTTTTTTTTTATTGAAAAGGTGATTTGTATTGTGATTTTTGATATGCGTAACGTGATTTGTTTTGATTATTGTTGTTGAAGCATAAGTAATTAATGATGAATATAATCAAGGGGTGTTTATCTAAGCTTATTTTTGGGTGTAGGAGCTTATTTTTTTATTACTTCATTTTCACCTTAATTTTCAAAGTTTTGGTAAGCCTAGTATGATCTAAAAACCTCAAATAAGCTCATAAGTTTCAAAATAAGCTGTAAAAATGAACTTCTGAAATATGTAGTCAATTATATACTCGTAAGCACGTAAGCTAAAAAATAAGCTTAAATGAACACCTCTTAGTGAGATTTTGATTGTTTTTGTTAATCACTATTTGTAACATAATCATATGAAGGTGAATATAGTGTGAGTTTTAAATGATGAAATGTATTTCTGATGTTTGTTTTACACGTGTTTTACTGTTTTGGGGCGAAATGTGGAAAGTGATGAACATGAGTTTAATCTAATTTGTTAATCAGTTAAATTTGTACCATAAGTTTCTTAATAAGCCAAAAAATGGACTTATGAAACATAATCAGAAATGAAATTGAGCTTCTAAGCCCTAAAATAAGCTTATACAAACACACCCAAAGTACTTATATACTTAACTGGCCTGCTTGTTTGATTTTAATGTAAGTATTTAAGTCGTATTATTAAAACACTAAAAACTTAGTATTTGTTCAAAAATAATCTAAGTTTGGATGAGAAAACTTGTTCATTACTAATATCATATCGTTCTATAACTTCATTATACTTTGATATTTAGATGTTAGTTTGGCTTATTATATAAGATTACATTGTTTGATTGAATTTTAATATCAATATATTAGACATTTATTCAACTGCTATTATTATCTTAGTATGTATTATGTGTAAGAATCATGGTCATTTTTTGTCTCTTTCTCTTAGTGGTTTTTATTTATGAGCTCTTCTCTCAGCCATGTTTTTAGCTGCATGACTCTAAATACGAGTTATGAGATAATTATTCGTTTTTTTTTTGTATGAACAGCAAGCAATGGCCGTGGAGATTACAGAATTTCTTCTAGCTGCTCAATCCGCAGATGCAAAGGTCCGAACAGATGCCGAAGGTCAACTTCGGCAGTTCCAGGAGCAAAACCTTCCTGGTTTTCTTCTCTCTTTGTCAGTTGAACTCTCCAGTGATGGTAAGCCTATGGAGTCTCGTAGATTGGCTGGTATCGTTCTTAAGAACAGTTTGGATGCTAAAGATGCTACAACAAAGGAACATTTAGTCCAACGGTGGGTGTCAAATGACGTGCAGTTGAGGTCTCAAATCAAAGGCTTGCTGTTAAATACTCTTGGTTCGTCAGTTTCTGAAGCAGGGCACACGGCTGCTCAAGTTATTGCCAAAGTTGCTTCCATAGAAGTCCCGAGAAAAGAATGGCCAGAACTTATTGCTTCGTTGCTCGGAAATATGACCCAACAAGATAAGCCGGCGTCATTAAAACAAGCAACTTTGGAGGCGCTTGGCTATGTGTGTGAGGAGATATCTCACAATGATCTAGTGCAAGACGAGGTTAACTCTGTCCTCACCGCCGTCGTCCAAGGCATGAATGTTGCTGAGCAGAGTTCCGTGCGGCTTGCAGCAACTACAGCTTTACTCAACGCTCTTGAATTTGCACAGACGAATTTTGAGAATGAGATGGAGAGGAACTATATTATGAAAGTTGTTTGTGAAACGGCCATGGCCAAGGAGTCTGAAATAAGACAGACTGCTTTTGAATGTCTTGTTTCAATAGCATCAACATACTATGATGTTTTGGAGCCGTATATGCAGACCCTTTTTGAGCTAACTGCAAATGCTGTCAAAGGAGATGAGGAAAGTGTTGCTCTTCAAGCTATTGAATTTTGGAGCTCTATTTGTGATGAAGAGATTGAGCTTCAAGACTTTGAGAGTGGTGAGAGTGGGGACTCATACCCTCATTCACGTTTCATTGAGAAGGCTCTATCATTGTTAGTTCCGATGCTGCTTGAAACTCTATTGAAGCAGGACGAAGATCAGGATCAGGAAGACGGAATTTGGAATCTCTCTATGGCAGGTGGAACGTGCCTTGGTCTTGTTGCGAGAACAGTTGGAGATGCTATTGTTCCATTAGTAATGCCTTTTGTTCAGGGTAATATCTCAAAGTCAGACTGGCGATCTCGTGAGGCTGCTACATATGCATTTGGATCAATTCTCGAAGGCCCAAGTGTTGAAAAGCTTTCCCCAATGGTCACTTCTGCAATGGACTTTTTGCTTAATGCGATGAAAGACGAGAACAGCCATGTGAAAGACACTACTGCATGGACTCTTGGCCGTATTTTTGAGTTACTTCATAGCCCAGCCACTGGATTTTCAGTTGTTTCACCTGCTAACTTCCAAAGGGTTATGGCGGTTCTTTTAGAAAGCATCAAGGATTCTCCCCATGTTGCCGAGAAAGTCTGTGGGGCTATATATTTTCTTGCTCAGGGCTATGAAGGTTTTGAGGCTGGCTCCTCTGTTCTCACACCCTTTATTGCAGATATTGTTACTTCTCTTATCGCAACCGCTGAACGAACAGATGCCAATGATACAAAGTTAAGGTCTGCTGCATATGAAACCTTGAATGAGGTTGTTAGGTGTTCCAGCCTTGCTGACACATCTCAAATCTTACCACAACTTTTGTCTGTTATCATGACCAAGTTGGGACAGACGATAGAGATTCAGATAATTTCATCAGATGATAGAGAAAAACAAGGAGATTTGCAAGCTCTGCTCTGTGGTGTCTTGCAAGTTCTTATTCAGAAACTTAGCAGTGCTGATGAAACCAAGCCTATTATTTTCCAGGCTGCTGACCAGATTATGCTGTTGTTTCTTAAAGTATTTGCCTGCCGTAGCTCAACAGTTCATGAAGAAGCAATGCTTGCCATTGGTTCTCTTGCTTATGCCACTGGACCAGAATTCAGAAAATACATGCAGGAGTTCTACAAATATTTAGAAATGGGTCTTCAGAATTTCGGGGAGTACCAAGTCTGTTCCATTTCTGTTGCAGTGGTTGGTGATATATGCCGGGCGTTGGATGACAAGATGTTGCCTTATTGTGACAGTATCATGACACTGCTTCTTAAGGATCTCCAAAGTGGTGACTTACATCGTTCTGTTAAGCCTCCAATTTTTTCATGCTTTGGTGATGTGGCACTCGCAATTGGGGAACACTTTGAAAAGTATGTTCCTTATGCAATGCCAATGATGCAAGGTGCTGCCGAAGTGTGTGCTCAGATAGATGCCAATGACGAAGAGATGGTTGAGTATGGCAATCAGCTTAAGCGAAGTATCTTCGAGGCTTACTCGGGTATCTTACAAGGATTCAAGAACTCAAAGGCTGAGCTTATGTTGCCTCATGCGCCACACCTTGTGAAATTCATAGAATTGGCTATTAGGGACACCCAAAGGTATGAATTGTTTCTTGTTTTGGTAATGTATATTCACTTGCCTCTGGTACTTTTCTCACTTAGTGCATGTGATTTTACTGCTGATGTATGTTTTGGTCAAAATACATTTGCAAAAGCATCATGTTCTGTCACACTGTTTCTTATTTACACCTTTGAATGTGCTGAGCTGCTGATCAGAAAAAAGTAACTAATGTAGACCAACATTCTATTTGACCTTTTATTTCCGTCATGTTTCTTTAGTATTAAACACTTAATGTTTAAAATATTGAACAGTACTAAGGCTTATGTTAAAAACTAAGTTAGTATTATTTTATATATAACAAATGGAATGGAACATTTGCATGTATGTATCTCTGATATTCTAAATACATGAGACTAAACATTTTTTTTACTTGCGTTTCCGAAGTATTTGTCAAATTCTATATCTAAATCAAACATTCAAACCTGTATACTAGTTATGTAATTTGATAATTAGATTGAATGCCATGTTTTATGTTTGTGAGGTAAATGATATGTATTGTAATCACCACTGCAATCTAAACATGCAAGTTATAGGTATAAATGTATTAAAGATCGGCAATGTAGAATTAGAAAATTAGCAACACATAATAGCATCAAGCACAGAAAACAGGCATATATGCTCTTTTGCCATTAGCGAGTTTCAACTTCTAAAGTTTAATCAAAAAGCGCACGGAAGGTGTGCATTTTTTATGGTTTGCCTGTGATTGGATACACTGCAAAACAGTTGAAAAATGGCTACTAATACCCTGTAGAGTAGCAAAATTACAGATTTTCGAACACTCCTGAATGAACTGCTTGTTGTGTTTTTGATTCTGTCAATTCTATGTTTTTGACAACTATACTTTAGAGCATGGTAGTGTTTTTGATACCATCAATTCTACGGTAAAAAGTAAGATTAAAGGTATTCTTTAAGTATACACTAGTAAGGCATATAATTCTTAAATGAAAAAAAACAAATCATGTCTGTAGAATTAGACAATCATTAGTAACACATTATAGCATTAAGTACGGAAAACAGGCATATATGCTCTTTTAGCTACTAGCCAGTTTCGAGTTCTTCTAAAATTTAATCAGAAAGCAGGTGTGCACTTTTTATATAGCTTGCTTGTGATTGAACGCGCTGTAAAACAGTTGGAAATGGCTACTAATACCCTGTAGAGTAGTAAAATTACAGGATTTTAAACACTCTTGACGGAACTGCTTGCTGTTTTTTTTATACTGTCACTCTGCGTTTCTGACAACTATACTTTAGAGCCTGGTAGTGTTTTTGATACTGTCATACAGTAAGTATCACACTAATAAGGTATATAATTTCTTAAATGAAACAGAACAAATCATGACTGTAGAATTAGACAATCATTATTAACACATTATAGCATCAAGTATGGAAAACAGGCATATATGCTCTTTTAGCTACTAGTGAATTTCGAGTTCTTCTAAAATTTAATCAAAAAAGCACACGTAAGGTGTGCAATTTTCTATGGTTTGCTTGTGATTGGACGCGCTGTGAAACAGTTGGAAATGGCTATTAATACCCTCTAGAATAGGAAAATTATAGGATTTTAAACACTCCTGACGGAACTGCTTGCTGTGTATTTGATACTGTCAACTCTACGTTTCTGACAACTTAACTTTAGAGCCTGGTAGTGTTTTTGAATACTGTCAACTCTACGTTTCTGACAACTATACTTCAGAGCCTGGCAGTGTTTTTGATACTGTCTATTCTATGGTAGAAAGTAAGATTAACGTATTCTTTTAAGTATACACTACTAAGATATATAATTTCTTAAACGGATCAAAACATATCATCTTTGTGTGGTCTTTAACTATTTTAGATGTGAATTGGTCGGTTGAAGTTGTATCTACCTAAATTACCTCTTTATTCCCTTTTTTTATTCTTCCATGAATATCAATGTGGTAGTACTCGGTATATTCAAGAGGATTTTTCACCTGTCAAGACTCCTTTAACCCTTTTTGTTTTCATTTAAGAGAGTGCAGCTTGTCTTGTTTGGCTTGCTCAGTGAGTCGAAATTACAACCTCAGATAATTGTGGTTCTTATGCTTTTTGTAATGGTGTTTTATAGGGATGAAAGTGTCGTAAGAGCTGCGGTAGCAGTGCTGGGCGATCTTGCGGATGCACTTGGTCCACATGTGAAGACCCTGTTTAAAGATTTGACATTTTATAGTGAATTTTTGGGAGAGTGCATTCAATCTGACGACGAACAGCTAAAAGAGACGGCTACTTGGACACAAGGGATGATTAGCCGTGTATTTTCGGTCTCTGGGTAAATTGGTCATCAGTTATTGCCCGTTAATGAAAAACGCGCTTTTTCAGGTGCATAGAAGTTTAAAAATCTTTGGGTGGGTCGGGTTTGGTGCGGTAAATGTCTTGTTGCATTTTGTGTTTTTGTACTATGAATCTAAGTACAAATTTGGGAAAAGGTTGGTGTACAAGACTTAGCATCAAGGCCACTATTAACGGTGGCTGTTCAATTTTATTATACACCTCTATGGTTCCAGGTGTTTTTTCTCCCCTGCATTATTTTAGGTCAAAGATATCTGTTTTTGGTGTTTGTCATTTAATTTTGCATTATTATGGTAGGGTTTCATAGTTTTACCTAGATTAAAAACAAGGGCCCTGAGTTAAAGTTGCGATCTCTAGGTTAAATCAAAATGATGAAACTTCTACGTTTCTATCATTTTTAAAATTTTGTTTGTTTGGGGACGCCAAACCATTGAGCCATTTGACCCGCTACTATTAAACAACGACTTGTTTGACTGAATAGACCCAACCTGACTCGTTTGACATTTTCTTGTAAAAAAAATGATAAATTTTTTATAAAAACTTTCTGCTAATACGTACACACAGGATCATGAGAAGTGTTGAAATGAACGATTTGGATTTAAAAAGACAACAAGTGAAAAAGCTATATTTTTATAATTGTGCGGTCTGAACTCTAAACATACTATATTTTTATAATTGTGCAGTCTGAAATCTAAACATACTTAGATGCTTCATAATACCAAGACCGCCTATCAATGTCATCCCATGAAAAAGAAAGACTACCAATTCAAATCAACCTGCAAGGAAAGGTATAAAAGCTCTACCTCAAGGTTGAAATCATCAATCCCAAGTTTCACCTCAAACACCATTCATAAGCCCCCAACGAACACAGACTTAGGTGGTGTTTGTTTCATTAAGATGTTTTGAGTCTGGATCTGACTATCGCATCTTACTTGGTAAGAGGCGGTTATAAAGTTTAAATCTGAATAAAATAATCTTGTTTGTTTTTTTACAATTGTCTGAATGATTTTAATTGTCTGCTTTAAGTATATTTCGAACCACAACAATTAGACGAATAGGTAACTTGAATAAATATTTGAAGACGGATATTCAAAAGAAAAGAAAAATAATCTTTACATTCGCAAACCGCACGACTTCGATTCACACTTTGTCAACAAATCCGTCACGGTTCACCATTGTATTCTATACTTCTGTAGTTCACAAAATAATAGCTTAGAAGCACAAATATTAACTCAATAATCAGCGTAAACAATATCATAATGAAATATCAGTATATACATTTAGCCCAATGACTTATTTATTATTAATAAGTCATGAGAATTAAAAGCCAAACTTTACATATAGCCTTGGCCCATTAATAACCTTAAACCTAATCATATACTCTCCCTTCACACGACATTTTATTATGCAGCCACATTTTACTCACCTACCAAAAAATATTATCACATTATTTTCAAAATGATACGCAACGACCATCTTGAATCTCTTTCAAAAACACAAAGTACACAAAAGTATATGATCTTCCTCATGTTTCTCACTCAAATGATAAGGGAATTCAAACCACAAAAAAATATCAATGACCCATTATGGTTTTCTATCTCTTTTGATCTCGAATGTCACAAGTACTGTGTCTAAATTCATGATAACAAGGTCTTGGCCATGGTTTGGTTGTTGGTTTATGTTCAAGATCGTTAATGGGTTTGAGAGGTGTGGGAGGTGGCTGGAGATATTGCATGGTTAAGAGATGATCAGACATGACCACCGACTCTGACTCAGTCAGATGCTTATGATGTTACCACGTCTGACTCGCCAAAAAAAATACAAACGATCAAAACGTCTGACCACGTCTGACTGGTCAAACGTCAGAGGTAGTAAAACGTTTTTTTTTACAAAAACAAACACAGCTTTAGTATCTTGAAAGGTCTAACGCGAAGAGTCTTGGAAAAAGATCCATGAGACGAGAACCACCAACACAAAACAAAATACTAGAACCATTCGAGACTTTGATAATAAAAGAATTCTTGAAAGAAGTGTCAATCTTTTTAATATTCGACAATACTGGATATCGCACCATATCACCATACGTACAGGAGTGTTCGAACCAGCCCTAAAACCGTCGTCGTCTATGTAAATTTAATGAGAAAAAGATTTAACATTTAGCATCCCACTAGCAAGTGCTCTTAGAAGTTAATTTTATATTGTACAAATTTAACATTTGATAATTTAATAGAAAAAGATGAGTTGTATACTACGAATACTTTGATATGGACTCTAGCCTAGAGGTGGGATCAACATAGAATGTGCATCCAAAAAAGACAAAAGGAAACAATCTGGGCCATCCAATTTTCCATCATCCAACGGTTCAAATTAAAAACACAAACCATATATAAAGCCATAAAAACATATCATATCACTAATTTACTTCAAAACTTTCTCTCAATACAAAACACACACAACCTACCACCCACCAAACCCTCACCGGAAATTAAAACCAACCGCCATAATCTCTAAAAAATCTCGCCGGAA
Organism: Glebionis coronaria; assembly: GCA_025667525.1. Classification (NCBI taxonomy): domain Eukaryota; kingdom Viridiplantae; phylum Streptophyta; class Magnoliopsida; order Asterales; family Asteraceae; genus Glebionis; species Glebionis coronaria. Next base: position 184,518 of record JANFOE010000396.1, read on the forward strand.
ATCAAGAAAGAACGACGGAGACCTTAACCGCCACCACGACTCATTTTAAAACAACATATATCGCTGGAATCACAACAAAACGTGCCGGAATCACAAGAAAACTCGCCGAAAAATGACAACCTCGCCGGAAAACAACAAATCTCGCCGGAAAATGATAATGAGCAAAGAAGTTGTTGAAAACATTAATTATAATGATTTGGATGTGGTAGATCTGAACAAAAGAAGTTGTTGAACATGATAATGGACTTTAATCTGAACAAAGAAGATGCTTTCAAAAAGTTGCAGATCTAGATGCTAAAATATACTGTAAATCACATGTGATTCTAACAGTGATTGCTATGTTGTTTGTATGGTATTATATTTTGTTTTGTTTTATATGGAAAATTATAAATCAAGTATAATTTTTTCTTTGTTGTAATAAACTAAATCACTTGTGATTCATTTTTAATCTAGAAATGATCATGTTAGACTATTAAGTTTGTTACCTGGAAATCTAAACTATTAATTTGTTGTGAGAAAAATCACATGTAGTTATCAGTGAATCACATGTAATTCAAGCAAAATTACACGTGATTCAACCAAAATCACATGTAATTTATCTACAGTGAGTTGGTTAGAAGATGATAAGGTTTCAAAATGCTTGAATCACATGTAATTCAAGCAAAATCACATGTAATTATCGCGGAATCACATGTAATTCAAACAAAATTACATGTGATTCAAACAAAATCACATGTAATTTAGAAGTCAATTTGCTTATATATTTTACATGAATGACAACAAACAATTTCATATATTGACAAAATTACATGTGATTCAGACAAAATCACATGTGATTCATCTACAGTGAGTTTGTTAGAAGATGATACGGTTTTGAAATGCTTGAATCACATGTAATGCAAGAAAAATCACATGTAATTCATGCAAAATTACATGTGATTTAAAAAAAATCACATGTAATTCAGAAGCCAATTTGTTATATATATTTTACATGAATGACATTTTTATATATTGACAGAATTACATGTGATTAATGTAATTCAAACAAAATCACATATGATTCATCTAAAGTGTGTTTGTTAGAAAGAGTTAAAGTTTTGAAATATTTTACTCAGTCTTCTACAATTCTTCTTACTTAAGAAAGAAAAAAAACATTATATCACTTTTGATGACTTTCCAACATTATACAAAAATCAATGTACAAATTTTTTATACATATGTTTGTGATCCTCGTGAATATACCACCTAATATTACACAGTGCACCATGTTTGCTCTATCTCAGCATACACATAATCAACAAAAATAATATTCTTCTGAAGTAAAAGTCGAGATATAGAAGATCAACCAAAACCCTATTCAATTTGAACTTCGTTACAGGAGCACGAGCATCATGTACAAGATTAATATTTGTTACATCAGCATCTCCATCAGCATCCTTTTAAGGTCAACAAAAAAACCTTCACGTGACAAATCATACAACCATTAGCAAGATGACTTGCCAACATGAGCGATAAAACTACAAGATTAGCTAACGCGTAGAGCGTGTCTTACCTGCTAGGCCAAGAAATTCCTTAGAGCAAGACCTAAATCTTTCAACATATTATGAAAGCACATGTGATTATCTAGACCTTAGAGATCTTATCAACTCACATAATTTATCAAACACCTTATGGGCAACAATTAAATGGGTCAATGTTAGCCTTCAAATTCAATTCCACACCCTTTCAAATCAGTAATGATATCATGAGATCTAAGCAGTTAATGTAACAAACTAACAACCAATAATGATATCCACAAACTGCTCAAATGAAAAGTACATACACGTTAATATGGTCAATATCAATTCAAAAGATTGGTGGGGTTCGATGGTAGTGTCTCCGTGGTAGGGGTGCGACGGTGGTGTTGCGGTGGGTGCGATAACAGGGGTGGTGAGGTGCGATGGTGGTGGCCATGGGGTGCGATGGTGGTGGGTGGGTGTGTGTGTTTATGATGTGTGATTATATGGCTGGAGAAAAATAAACTGATTTTGGATAACTGTTGGATAACGGTGGGGTTTGATCGGGACTTGATTTGAGTATGTGTTTGTTTGTAGTAGGTAGGGAGGTAGGAAGATGATGAGATCAAATGAATAGATCTCAGTCGTACACTTCAATTTATAATCAATGACTTAGATCTATTCATTTTTACTTTTTTGGATACATATTCCCTATAGAACTTTTCTCCTCTAGCCTAAAATGCCATATATTGTTATAAATCATTATTAGTGGCTATCCATATACCTCAATATTTTTAAATCATTAATTCTTTATATTGATAATTGTAGTGAATACATGACATATTAGAATCCTATGAATTAAGACTTACTTTGTGGTTTGTGAAATCAACACGACATGCTTTGAGATTTTGTTTTGCACTGAATGGTCGAGAGAGATAATGGTACAATCCGAATTCCAAGGATTCAGTTCCTCGCAATTTCTTCTTGTTCCTCAGATATGTCATGAACTTTTTTATGTTTTACAGTTATGTTCGAGGTATGTCATAAACTCTATTAATATGATATTCCTTCCGTCTCAATTTATTTTGTCCATCATTGATTTTTTATGCAACTTTGGCTGTAAATTAAATTTTGTGTTTTATATAATAGTTAACGTAAAATATATGTATGAATTGAGTTTTAAATGTATTTTCATTAGTATAATTTTTATCAAATATTATGTAACACAAAAATAATAATATACGATTAAAATTAAATATAAAAGTAAATAGTGAACAAATAAATTGGGACAAAAGTATATAATAACAAATGGCATACCATTGATATATCGACGAAAAGATGTCACACATATAGCTAAATCAAAACAATCACCAGACTTAATGGAGAAATCAAATTTAGAATATTATATTATGAGTATCCATATTTCTTAAGCTACCATTAATAGAGAGAGTTCAAATCTAAGTGATGATTTGTTCAACACATACAAAATTATCGATTTTTTATATTATTTTATTTTATATTATGTTACTGTAAAACTCTTGATTATCTTGCTAAAGTATAATATGTGACTCACATAGAATATGTTTAATTATTTTATATAATTATATTGATATAGTTGTGTTTATATAAAAATCAGTATATATGTATGCAATTTTTTTTGTTATAAGTGCCATCTCATATATATTGATATATCTTTTATTTTACGTATATATAATTTTGCGTGAAAATTAGAAAAGAAAATCGACCACTAAAGTATTATAAATGAAGAACCTATTATAAACAAAATTCTATAGTTTATAGTAATTAGGCGATGCAGAATGCTGAGTCCTAAGACTTTTTATTCAAGTTTAATGTCGATTGTACTTAATACACATGCAACTTATGCTATTAATTTGTTGTAACTCATCATCGTAGTTAAATCAATATTTATGAATCGGCTCGTGAGGTTAACTATTTAATGAGTTAAATTGTGATTGCACATTAGTAATTCTTATTGATTCTAGGGGCGGAGACGTTCTTGAATGAAGTCTATTCGAACCAGGTTAGCATTAAAAGGGGCAATTAGCTTTGAAACACTGATAGACTACCTAAGATTCAATTCAAAAGATCATGCTTTCCTTGTGTTCTTCACTGGCGCTCGCCGGACGTATCACTCATCCCGCTCCTAAGGTAAGGAGTCTTCTGTGTGTTAGAATCTTTACGGGAATGAATCACATATGTTGGTTGAGAATTGCTTGGGAATTCATTGATAATGATAATGACTTTTCCAGGTTTTAGGGGGCTACTATTCTTTTTTGTCGATCGAGCCGCTCTCCCTCATTCCACTTGTCCAACCCTCTTCACGGACTTGTACAATCGATGCCACATAGATAGCCAACTCTATTATTGAAAAAATCAGGAAAGGGGCGACGCTTTTGTTAATGCAAGTGACACCTAAAAACATTATTAGTATTAACTAATCTTTCTTAGTTTTGATCACAACAAACTATACAACACATTTAATGTAAAACACAAAACGAATTATTTAACTAACACTATCATCAAGGTAATAATCATATCACTAACTTTTCTTAATCATACTTAGTGATCATCAAAGTGATTATCCTTAAAACTCACTTTTGTTAATATGACAAAAGATTTTTTAATAAACTTTCTTTTTAAGAAAATGTTTTATTAAAATGGAAAATGTAAATTTGAAAATGGCATATTCCATATGCTATAAGAATATCATTTGAAGGTTTAAAAAACCTTAGATATTCCTACCCCACTAAAAGACAAAAAAGGAGCGTAGTCTACTAGGCAGTACCTTAAATAGCTAGGCGGTTCTCTAGCGATATGGAACCGCCGGACTAGTTAAAGAACCGCGCCCAGCTAGCCGTTGCACTTTATCTTCTATAAATAGTGGATCAAATCTCATTTTCCAAAACCCTCTTGGACGTTTTTCTCAGCCCCCTTTCTCTTTTCTATAGCATAATCATTAGTAAATGATCACTTAATGTGTTAAGTATGTTTACATATGATTATCCTCTTGATCCCCTCCTTTACCTTATCCAAAGAGAAGATCACTCACTCACTAGTGTTGTGATAAAGATGAATCCATGAATTAGTCATGTTCATCATGTTAGCCTTTTTGTTTTTGTTGATCCATTTGTTTGGACTATTTTGTGTTCATCCAAGCTATTTGTGAATACTTGGATTTGTTTTATACATCCATTGCATATGTGTTTGCTTGGATTTGGGTTGTGTAGATCCAAGATACATGTGTGTACTTGGATATGCCTAGTTGAGTTGTAATAGATTGTGTAGTAGTTCTCACTAAACTATAAAGTGATGTGGTTGTGTCTTGTGAGTTCTCACTAAACTTGAAAGTGATTAGTAGTTGTGTTGTGTGAAGTTCTCACTTAGCTTCAAAGTGAAGAGTCGTGAAGATTGGTTCTAGCTTTGGATTAGAACTCGACATCTAGCCTTGTGTCGTAAAATGGTGAAGTAGGCAACGTCGTGAAGATTGGTTCTACCTTGAGATTAGAACTCGACATCTAGCCTTGTGTCGTTAAATTGTGAAGTAGGCAACGTTATGTAGATTGGTCCTAGCTAAAGATTAGATCTCGATATTTAGCTTAGTGTCAGAAAATAATGTAAGCGACGATGTAAGGCTTTCTCCGCCAAGAAGGGAGCTTGTGGATATAGTGGAAATCTCGAGTAGGTGTACTCGAGGAGTGGAGTAGAAACGAGGATAGAGCCTCGTTGTCGAACCACTATAAATCTTGGTGTCTTCTCATTAGGTTGTCTCTTTCCTTACTCTTTACTTATTTTATTATCATTATACTTACCCATTACCATTGCTAATACATTTGAATTGAATCTAATCATTATGCAACTTAGCTTCAAGTAAAAGATAGTTTTGATACAAACCTAACTAAAAGTAATTTTAATTAGGTGACTAATCGAAGAGAAACTATTCAACCCACCCCCTTCTAGTTTCTAAAATTGGTATCAGAGCGATGGTCACTCAAGATCTTTGAAGTATATTGTACTTTAAAACTTGGATCGATCCATTGTCTCCTTAAATTAGAAGGTCAAGTTGTACTAAAGTTTCTCTTTGGTCAAAACTATTTTTTTTTGGAAAATAGGTATTTTAATTGGTAATATTGCATCCCTATTAGATTAGTAGCCTTTATGTATTTTAGATCAACTCTTGAAATGTATCTACTAGTTTGCATCTTGCTTTGTGTAGGTACTCATGAAGATCAATCATTTAATTGGTTGTGGATTGAGTTACTTGCACTTGTAGAAGACTCATCTTCATTCATCTTCAACGTCTTTGAATGATGATATCAAGATGATTGGGAATGATACTAGTCCTTGAAGAATTAGTACTCATCATAGTCATTATTGGGCTTTGCATTGATTCCTTGATGGATTGGAATGCTATTTGTGGCCAAGGTACGCTTTCGTTCTTCCACACGCCCTTTGATCATTCTTTTGATCATTACTATGTGCTTGTTCTTGGCATCCTTGCCTTGACATTTGTTTGTGGTTTGTGATTCTTTTCTTTTATCCTCTCAAACCTTCATTGCTTGGATACTTGACTCACTATGGTGATGTTGAGTGAGTTAGTAGTAGCTTAAAGTATCAAGCATGATATCCATGGTTTGCACCCATACGGTTAGTAGGCCATTTGAGGGAGAGAAAGTGAATTAATACCTTGCTCATATTTTGGTTTAGACTAAGACTATTATTGAAAGGGATCTTAGTCTATGCATCAATATTTGCTTTGTGTTTATTCATTACCAAAGCCGTTTAACACTTCGCCGGAAAGGCACGTCTTAAACCACTATATATGATACAAGCTCTTCGTCTCCATGATTTGAAGATTGTCATTAATCCCTTGAGCATTGATATTAGTCTTGATTCACTTCCCTTGACTTCTCTCCACTTTGCTTTTTCGCTATGAGTAGTCGGTTGTCCGTTTCGGTTCTTTTCGATATCGATTCAACTCGTAATTCTTCATTAAGGCATATTGGTTAGTGTTATGATGATCCAATGATATTCTAAAAGGTTTAAGATATATTTTTAAGTATTTTAGAAAACTTGGTTTTCAAAAATTTGGTGTATTTCAATGATAAAAACCAGCCTCTGTAGGCGGTTCTTTATCTCTTGCGGTTCAACCCCACGGTTCTCTATCGATATGGAACCGGGGGCAGTAAAACTTGTCAGAGCGCCAATTTTATTAAATTAATCTTTTTCAAACTAAACCCTCTCTCTCCCAAAAACACACAACCGACGGGTTTCACCTTTTCCACCATTGTTGAAGCTTCAAAAACCTTCAATCACTCAAATTAATTGATTCCAAGTTGTGGGTTTCACTCATCCTTCATCAAACATCAATTAATTGTAAGTACTTTCTTTCATTTTCATCTATTTTGTTATAGGGTTCATCCTTTCATAATTGGGGATTTTTAAAATTGAAATTGAATTAGAACCTTAATAGGAATATGGGTTGACATGGTTATTTTACTATGATTCCTTAGGTTCATATTCATTAAGATTTCACTAAAACCCACTTGTAGAACAAATCCGAATTTTGGCTAAATGATTTTGGTCAAAAGATGGAATTGAGATGAACCCATGAACAAATAGGTAATTGCATTGTTAATGCTTACCAAAAAACCTTGTTTTGAAAAACCAATGTTCTAGTCCATTGTTGATCCAACATAGTTCATATGTTCTTGGTTAATAATGGAATAATTGTGAACATGAGAATGATATGGATTCAATCATTTGTTTGTCAAGAAATTGATATAACACATTCTTATATTTTGATTTTTGATTTTATTTTTCATATGAGTGATTGGAAAAATATTTTCTTGTGTTTATATTAGGTACTAATCATGCCTTCACAATACCAAAAGGATCATCAACTCACTAGACAATATATGCCAAACATTTCCCAAACCTTTGCTTCCACTCAACTTCGAAACTCCTTTTCATCTCTTTCAACTCGAAATTTCCATGAGAGTAGAGTTGTCGATGAGGGAATAACGGGTTATATCTATATCAAATCTATGTTTGAGCATACGGGGTTTGATTGCTTGCTCAACATAGAAGAAGATATTTACCCCTTGTTTCTTCTAGAATTCTTTAGCACTTACTCCATGTTTGAATACAATGGCGAAATCTTCATTCGATTCTTGTTGAACGATCAAATCATTCAATACTCTCTCGAAGATTTCGGTGAAATTCTTGGTGTGCCATATGAAGGCACTTGTCGTTTCACGGATAAATGGAGACTTGATGCTCTCTTGGAATCCTACGACAAACCTCCAAATGACCACGCCGAAATTGATCCGGAATTTATCCTTGATATCATTTCGAAAGAGCGTGATGGAAACGTTGTGAGAAGCCTTTATTCTAATGTGCGAAATGTGAATCGCTATGAAGTGCTCTCAAGCGATCTTCAGGATTTTATGGTCCAATGGGAAAATATCCTTAGGGAGAATGTATTTTGTCTTGGTGGAAAACGAGATCATATCCCAGCTTGTATGGTGCATATGTTGTGTTGTATCTTTACATCAAGCAAGTACAATTTGGCATTCTATATCGCTCGACGAATAAATTATGCTATTTCAAAGACCAAAACAAACCTTCCCTATGCTATTCTTCTTACTCGCCTTTTCAAAAGGGTTGCTCATGACTTTCCCCACCTCGAACTTTCTCGCTTTCACCCGGTTCATCGGGTTATGTTGCCTATTCAAGAGGTATATGAAAGAAAGCCTAGAAGTGATCGAGGTTCGTGAAAATCCGATCATCAAGAGACGGATGATGAGGACACCTATATGCCAACAAGTGATGGTGATGGCATAGGTTCTAGTTCTCATTTCAACTCTTCGAGTAATTCCCACCCATCCTCAAACTCATTCATGGATGGACTTGAAGACTTAGCTCCTCCACCTCATTATTCCTCTAGTGATGTACCGGAAGATCTCAACATGGAGCATCTCTACCGTGAAAATCTTAGGACTCGAGGTGAATTACATGAACATCGGGTTGAGTCAAGGAAAGGATTCAAGTACTTGGGGAATATGATCAAGGGATTGGGCAAGAAAAGAAGGTGAAGACTTTGAAGTGTTTCAAAGTATACATGTAATGTGATGTTGAACATTTGCTTTTTATTTATTTTGAATGTGTATTAACTAATACTACTTGTTTGGATTACTCGTTATTTTAATCCTAATGTTGTCTATGCCATCGTGTTTACGATTTGCATAGCATTGTGCATCCTATGTGTTAGTTAGCTTCCTAGATTTTGGTCAGTTGTTAACTTTGGCTTGTTAATCCTTTGGTAAAAATCTAGGCTAACCAAAGTTTGAGGAAGTGTCATTTCTGAACACCTCTGGTCGCGGTTCCGTATCGATCCGCGATACCTTATTGATAAGGAACCGCCCACCCTAGATAAGGAACCGCCGACTACTGTGTCCGACAAAATCTTTGCTTTACATTATTTTCCTTAATTTGTGTAAACCTTGCTTGATTCTTTGCAAACACCTACACATTTCCTAAACCAGGTTACCTAAATTCATTATTCACATAAAATGTTTTTAACCCATTACTAGCTTGGATCATCCCCTCACCCTTTTAAACCCACCTTGTTAGCCATGTTCTTCACATTAAACTATTCTTCCTTAACCCTTAAACCATTCATTACAACCATGGTTTCTACAAGAACCTCAAACTCATCCAAAACCTCCACTTGAAGAAAAAATCTTAAGATTAAGATTAAGTTGCCCAAACCTAAATCTTCACCCTTTCACACACCCAAGAATGAGATTGTCCCAATTCTCATCTCTTCATCAACCTCACCACCTCTTGCTCCATGCAAGACTACCTCAACCCATGGTACCAACCATTCTCATGGTTCTACCTCCTCTTCATTCCAATATAGAATGAATGAGCTATCCTCACCCTTCACTCCAAGTACTCTCTTGGATGTGACTACCCAACTTCAACCCATCCAAAGCATTCCCATTGTGAATGACTTTGTTGATACCTTGGTGACTTCACCATTTACCCCTCCAAACTCACCCATTTCACCCTTGGAGAGCATACCTCCACACTCACCCACATCACCCTTGGAGAACATACCTCCTCCACCTCCACCTCCCTCAAACACTCCCATTTTGGGTGTTCCACTTCCCTTCTTTATGGGTGATACTTATTTCCTTGGGTTCCTAGAAGCTCATGGTTCTCATTGTCCATGTTGCCTCTACAATAACTACATCATTCAAAACCTTAGGATGGAGATGTTTGGACTTCATAGGAGGTTGCAAGATTTCTTGCTCACCTTGTTTACCATGCCTCCTCTTAGGAGATGAATGGTGATTTTCTTTAAAAATATTTTTCAAGAAAAACCAAGCCAAGGAAGACTACTCATCAAGACCTAGTTTTAATTTATCTTTGTTTTAGTTAATTGTTTTTCCTTATTTCCTTAATATATCTCTTTCCCTCCATGAGTTTTTCATGAGGATGAATTATGGATTTAGCTTTATGTGTTTCTTTCTTTATGTTCACATTAATCAACTTTAATTCTAAATTAAAATTGAACCTAAATCTATCACAACCTCTAAAACTTGACTAAAATTGGTTCAAAATGTTATCTAAATATTTTTTCACCCTTTGTCAAGACATTCTTTGTGAATGTGTTGCTTTATGCAACCCTAGCATACTTTAGTGCTAATAGAGGTAAAACTCCAAGATTTGCATTTTTTTGAAAAAGTCTTAGTTTTTCTCAAAACCCTGGAAAATCACGGTTTCAAGTCCACTGCACGCGACTCATTAAAGTCGTGCGGTTCTTTAAGCTCTAAGGACCGCCGGTCCTTATAAGGTACCGCAGACAGAAAGCTAATTTTTGGCTCGTTTTTGGTCTTTCTTCATCACCCTATCCCCTGTCAAGATTCCATGTTTACTCAATTTGGCTAAACATTCCTTGACACTTTACATTTAATTTTCAAACCTTTGCCTTGTCTACTTTCTTCTTATACCCCCACCTTGATATTTCATTCTCACACCTCAACAATGCCTAACTCTTCCTTTGATACCTTGACATTTCATTGTCACAAACCTCCTCACCCAAAGCTTCTTCATCCAAGCTTTCCAGGAAACCGAAGATCTTGGTTCGACCTATTTGGATCAAGAAAAATGAACCCTCTTCATCCAAACCACCCAAAAACCCCACCTTCTCTCCAATCAAGTATTGGAATGAGACCTACTCCATTAACCCCATCACCAGAGAAAAGGAAAATCTCCCCCCACCACCAAAACCTTTTGACACCCCCCAACTCAATGACCTTTCAACCTTCCCAAACCTCACAAGGCATTGTGAAAACATTTCCTACCCACTCTCCTCACCACCACCAAACCCTAGGTGTGATGGCCTTCCCCCATCAACCGAATTTGTTTTGCATCATGGATCCTCGTGTGCTTGTTGTTGATTTCAACAAATTAAACTTGCTCATGTGTATGAGAAGTTAAATTTTCTTGAATTCCTCCTCACTCGACCTCCTCTCAAAGTTTTTGTTCCCGTGGACAAAACTTCGAATGATGCCCCGTCGTCTTATTTTTCCAACTAAAGGACTAATCACTCTTGGAGTCAATAATACTTTAGTTGTTTTGGAGTCAATAACATTTTAAGCAATCTTGGAAAATTATCACTATTAGAATAGCTTATGCTTTGTGGTTTATTTTTCCATATCTTTTGCTTTAGATACTCATATTGCGTGTATGACTATCTACCTTGTTTGTTTCTTTCATATTTATGTAATATGAAACCTTTGTGTTGTGTTTGTTTTCTTTATTTGATCATTCTCTCTTTCTTTTTGAGTTGATCGTGGTTAATCTTTACAATTGATTATGGGTGATCCCATCAATTCTAAATTTTAACCCCTTGACAAATTTATCATCTTCATAGGTTGGATGTTTCTTTTCTACTTCCATTCCACCAATTGAACCTTGAATTTTTCATTTAACTCTTTGGACATACTTAGCAAATACTTGCTTCTAATTTGAGATTTCTTCTCCTTCTCCCTGTCAAGTTATTTAGTAGGTAGTGATCATATATACATTGGTGTTTCTTTCTTTCTACTAACCTTTGTGTAGCATGTCACCATAGCTCATACACTTGGTGCCCCAAGCAAGGGGGAGCAACCACCAAGGGGGAGCTACTAGCAAAGTCCGGTTCTCTTCAAAGACTTGTGCTTGCCTTTTTGCTACAACAAAGGGGGAGAAATGATAGTGATAAACTTGTTAATAATTCGATATTTTGTGTTTCTACGTAAATGAGTTTATAGTTTGTAATAATCAAAAAGGGGGAGATTGTTAATGCAAGTGATGCCTAAAAACATTGTTAGTGTTAAATAATCTTTCTTAGTTCTGATCACAACAAACTATACAACACATTTAATGTAAAACACAAAACGAATTATTTAACTAACACTATCATCAAGGTAATAATCATATCACTAACTTTTCTTAATCATACTTATTGATCATCAAATTGATTATCCTTAAAACTCACTTTTGTTAATATGACAAAAGATTTTTTAATAAACTTTGTTTTTAAGAAAATGTTTTATAAAAATGGAAAATATAAATTTGAAAATGGCATATTCCATATGCCATAAGAATATCCTTTGAAGGTTTAAAAAACCTCAAATATTCCTACCCCACTAAAAGACAAAAAAGGAGCATAGTCTACTGGGCGGTACCTTAAATAGCTAGGCGGTTCTCTGACGATATGGAACCGCCGGGCTAGTTAAAGAACCACGCCCAGCTAGCCGTTGCACTTTGTCTTCTATAAATAGTGGATCAAATCTCATTTTCCAATAACCCTCTTGGACGTTTTTCTCAGCCCCTTTCTCTTTTCTATAGCATAATCATTAGTAAATGATCACTTAATGTGTTAAGTATGTTTACATATGATTATCCTCTTGATCCCCTCCTTTACCTTGTCCAAAGAGAAGATCACTCACTCACTAGTGTTATGATAAAGATGAATCCATGAATTAGTCATGTTCATCATGTTAGCCTTTTTGTTTTTGTTGATCCATTTGTATTTATGAATACTTGGACTAGTTGTGTTCATCCAAGCTATTTGTGAATACTTGGATTTGTTGTGTACATCCATTGCATATGTGTTTGCTTGAATTTGGGTTGTGTAGATCCAAGCTACATGTGTGTACTTGGATATGTCTAGTTGAGTTGTAATAGATTGTGTAGTAGTTCTCACTAAACTATAAAGTGATGTGGTTGTGTCTTATGAGTTCTCACTAAACTTGAAAGTGATTATTAGTTGTTTTGTGTGAAGTTCTCACTTAGCTTCAAAGTGAAGAGTCGTGAAGATTGGTTCTAGCTTTGGATTAGAACTCGACATCTAGCCTTGTGTCGTAAAATGGTGAAGTAGGCAACGTGGTGAAGATTGGTTCTACCTTGAGATTAGAACTCGACATCTAGCCTTGTGTCGTTAAATTGTGAAGTAGGAAACGTTGTGTAGATTGGTCCTAGCTAAAGATTAGGTCTCGACATTTAGCTTAGTGTCGGAAAATAATGTAAGCGACGATGTAAGGCTTTCTCCGCCAAAAAGGGAGCTTGTGGATATAGTGGAAATCTCGAGTAGGTATACTCGAGGAGTGGAGTAGAAACGAGGATAGAGCCTCGTTGTCGAACCACTATAAATCTTGGTGTCTTGTTATTAGGTTGTCTCTTTCCTTACTCTTTACTTATTTCATTATCATTATACTTACCCATTACCATTGATAATGCATTTGAATTGAATCTAATCATTATGCAACTTAGCTTCAAGTAAAAGATAGTTTTGATACAAACCTAATTGAAAGTAATTTTTATTAGGTGACTAATCGAAGAGAAACTATTCAACCCCCCTTCTAGTTTCTACAGCTTTGACACCAAATACCCAGAAGTGTGGAAAGAGCAGCTGTGAGAAGCAGAAAACCATCAAAAAACGACGATTATTCATGGAGGTTTCCACATAAAGACCCATTGGTTATGGCAAACGGATCACAAATACAGGTACGTGGGAGCACTATATATATGAATGAATATGTACATGAAATAATATATGTCCAGAAGTCGTCCCGAGCCTAAGGAGACACACGCGTAAATCTTTAAGCAATATATAATTAATATTATATTAAATATTAATTTTAGTTAAACAAATATATCGAAAAAGGAAAGTTGAGGAAAAGGAAACAAAAGCCCGTGAGGCTTTTGGGCTTGTTTGCTTGATCACCAAGTAAACACAAGTATACAAGGGAGTCTTGGATACCTCATTATTCACTTGTAATCCATAAAAATCATTTTCACTCTTCTCCCTCTTTTGGTGCGATCGGACGACACAACCCAAAGGGTTGTTTGGTTTTAGGCGATCGACGAAGCAAGAAACCCACAAGGTTTCGTTTGTTGATTGATTCAAAAAGCGTGGTTTGTTGGTTGTTTAACACTTACGTACTAGCATACTTATTGCTTGTTAAACGTATTGTGTGCGTATACTTAGATAGATCATACTTTGATCTTTATTGGGTTTTCGGTTATATTGGTTGTTCGATAAATGTGATTTAATCCATAGCTAAAAGGTATGCGATTCTTTATCGTTTATGTTAATTACTTGTCTATACGTGATCTTAATTATTCCGCTGCGTACTCGTGATTATTAATGTCTTAATATGGTCAAGGGTTTTTATGAATTCCAACAGTGGCATCTCGAGCCGTTCGTACAGCTTTTAATTACATTAACAACGAAAGACCTAAAATTGTGTAAACTTAATATGATGTTGTATAATTGTTTTATTTGATGATTAGGTTTTCATAAACCCTAATTAGTATTAATAAAATAAATCAGACAAACCCTAGGTTGTATGCAATTTGTATTGATAAATATATTGTTATTTATTATTAGTCGTTATTTATCGTATTAGTAATGGTTAATATGATAGATCCATGAGAATCATTCAAGTTTACCATCAATCATGTTTTCTTGATATTAGATATATAGATGTTAATTAATTGTTAGGTTATAGATGCTTAATTGATGTTTTATGATGAATCTTGACATTATTATTGTGTTATTATTAAGAAGGTAGTTTTGACACTTGTCACTATAAAAAGTTCATAACATATTCATACGATGTCAAAAAAATTTGAAACTTCTGTGGGAGGTTCACGACTCAAAGGTCTACAACTTTATAGTTTTAAGATAATACTAGGGAAGACCCAAGCTATACTTTGACGTGACCAGAAGTCAACTTAAATTGTAAGATAACTTTACGTGCTATGTGGTGTATACTTGAATTTGACTTACGCAATCGATTTTCGATGCATGTGGATAACTTCCATTAAGAAGTGAAAGTCTTATTCATATATATATATATACATTATTTTAATTTAATTGACTTGGATTCATCATCAATTTATGTGCATGTGGTATGTGATTCAATGTTAATTGGATATATGTTTTAGGTTAACGTTTATTTGTGTGCTTTTAATTATAATTGTTATGAATCATGTTTAAAGCAAAGGTTTTTTTGAAAATAAACCGGAATAAAACTATATGAAATTTGATTTATTATAATCTTGTTCTTGCATGATCATATGTGGTAACAAATGAGTCTCCCTAACATGATTTTAAATCTAACTCACGTCAAGAATAAAGTTTAGAATGTGTTTTTAATTTTAAAAATGTAAAAGTTTACTAATAACGTAATTTTCAAAAGTACTATCTAGTTACAAGGATAAGGTTTGGGGAGACTCATCAAGACTTCGGTCTTGTAGATATCATTACCATATAATGTCAGACTACTTGTAGTTTCTTACCTTGCATACTATTTAGAAAGCTGCAAATGGTGTATGGTTTGAATGATTTTAGTCATTCTTTATTCTTTTCTCATGATAAAATTAAGCTTCTTTAAATGGTAAATATGTTGGATCGTCAAAATTTTTATGATATCACTATTTATACAATTGATTTGTGAGTTAAGTAAGTGATAATTTATAATTAACGAATTGCGAAAATTTTCGTAAATTTTCATAAATTATCATGATACAAAGATATTGCATGCTTCTTTGTACATGTTTTAAAATTGTCAAAAATGATACCCTTTGAAATACGTTATTTTGCCATCCAACTCGTAAAACACTTGCACTTACTCTTTCATCATAGGTGAGACTATGGTGATTTTGTAACCGAAGGTGATATAATACACTTAATTATGAGACGTTGGTGCTATATAATCACAGTTTTTGGTTGGAAGACTTAAGATAGGCGAGACCTTAACTCGTGGCAATTGATGGGATAAACATGCTTACTTTTTCACTTTTGAATTGTCACAAGTGATGTTCATAAAGTAGAGTCCTATAACTCTAGAAATTATATTGGATGCAATTATTGAACGTTAATTACCCCTTGAATACCATCATCACTAGCAAATTAACTAATGCGGTGGTGGTATGTCTCAGTAGATAGCTTTTAGAAAATTAGTTGTTTATTTATAAACATGGGTATTTAATTTTCTATAAAGATAGTATTATCGAAAATACAAAAATTGAATTTTGTGATTCTTTTAAAAGGAACTATTGCAACAAAATTCCATAAACTTATGTTTGTTTGATAAACAAACTCTCGTTTTCTTGTAAGAAAGAAAGAGACACACAAGGTGGGGTGATGGGGGATCTCAAGAGGGGTTTCGATCCTTTGCGGATACTGTTGCAGGGAGTCTCAAAACCCTAAAGTTCCATTTAGGGCTTTATTTAATAAGGAACAAGTGGCGAATATCGATTTTGTGCTTCCAATTGAGAACGTCTTGGCAGCTCAACATCGGTTTGAGAATTCTCTAGTGGGTTTTTTGTGGGTAAGCCTGTTGCATTCTCATTGGTAAAAAATTATGTATCAAATACATAGAGTAAATACGCGCTTCAAAAGGTTATGCGAGATGGTGATGGGGTATTTTACTTCACGACTAAGACGAGGTTAGAGCAAGTCTTGGAAAAAGGACCATGGTTAATCCGCAACCAGCCTCTAATCATTACCCGATGGACCCATAGTTTGGTTCTCTTTAGGGACGAAGTGAGGAAGGTTCCAACTTGGGTAAAGATTCACAAGGTACCGGTGGTGGCTTATATAGTAGATGGATTGAGTCTTCTGGGTTCTCAATTAGGGACTCCAATAATGTTGGATGCTTTCACGAGCTCGATGTGTAATGAGGCTTGGGGTCGAATGGGGTATGCTAGGGCACTTATTGAAGTGACTGCTGATAAAGATCTTAAGGAAGAAATCATTATGGCTGTTCCAAATGTAGATGGGGACGACCACACAATTGTTAATATCATACGATGGAAACCTCCATTGTGTGGAGACTGTCACGTATCGATGATTGTCCTAAACGCTCGGTTGCGGATATCACGGATAAATGGAAGTCTCCTTCGGAGGGAAATGTAGATGGTTTTAATGTTGTTACTAATAAGAAAAAGAAGAATAAGAAAGCAAGGAAATCTAATCAGGTGGAGGGTATTAAGTTATCGAAGCCTACATTGAACTTAATATATCGGAGGGGGGAACGTGGCGAGAGTTCCAAGCGTAATGAGAAGCCTAAGGAGCCGGGTCAGGCACCTAATATTTCAGTATTAAAGGACCATACTATTACATTAAAAAATTCATTTAGTAGCCTTAATAACGAGGGGGAAGGTTTCGAGGTTGGATGAATGTGTCAATGATGATAATGATGTTGATGTTGAGGAGCATCTTATTATGAAGGATTCGGTGATGTCTACGGAAGGAGCAAACACTCCTATTGAAGTGGTTCCAAATGTTTAGCATTGCATCCTGGAATATTCGAGGCCTGAATCTCTCCCCTAAACAGAAGGAGGTTTGATGAGACTGCTTTTATACATAGTCTCATCGTCCAAAAAGGGCTTTAAATGCATTAAATATCATAAAAATGGCCAAATATATGCTTGTGTTTGTTACTTGTGTATTTTAGGTACGGATATTGAGAAAATGACAAAAGATCACAAGAATCATGCAAAAACGAACACGGAAACGAAGCCGCACAATGAACCAAGCCCTAATGAAGATTTTCCAAAGAAAAACCCTTGAAGTTTTGAAGATTATGCAAGAAGGATCCTCCAATATTGAGTAATTGACACTTTAAACCCTTGTATCTTCATAATTACAAGATTGGTCCTTAAAAGTTTGTCAAATTTACAAAAAAGGCCCTTATCTTTGAAGAAATGGCAAATTTAGTCCCTCAACAAAACTAAGTTGTCAATATTAGTCCCCCTCAAAGTCAAACATGCCATGAAGGCCTTCAAGTTACAAGAAAGAATAAGTTTGGTCCTCAAAATATGTCAAATTAAAAAAAGGACCCTTAACTTTAAAGAAATGACAAAATTGGTCCCTCATAAATCATGACTTGTCAATTTCAGTCCTCCAAGAGTCAATCATACAAGTCAAGACCATCATCTTTGAAGAAAATGCCAAAAAAACCCTTCAAGAATCATAAAATGGCAAGAAATACCCCTGAAAATACTTTGGAAAAGTATTTGGGGCAAAAGTGTGAAAACCAAAACTTGGTTATAAAGGGAATTCGTTTTTTGGCTAATGAAAACTGAATTGAAAAGAATATAGAAGGCAAGGGGTGTGTTTTGCCAAGACATAAACTTTACCTTAACCAACCAATGGCTACCACGTGCCCCACTAACTCCATCCCACCAATCATCCTTCACCATTTCGCCACCTCACCAATCCACTCACAACAAACTTAACTAACCCAGTTTAGCTTATTTAATTAAGTTTAAAAACTGGCGGTTAACACTTTTTTAAACCCAAACTAAGATCAAACACCACTATTCATCCCAAGAACACAAATTGGGTATTTGTGTTTAAGCAAAAATTAACCCACCATATTATCCAGAATTGTGATTAAGGTGATGTTAATCATATCCCAAACCTTAAACTTGCCACCTCAACAACACACAATTCACATGATAAACCCCCATGCATACGTTTTGCAGAAAATGCCAAAAGTGCCAGAAGATCCAACCATCCTTGTTTAGCTTTATTCCTAAGCTTCATTCTTGGCCTTTGGATGCAATCTTACCTTGCCAGCAACAATAAAACGCCAAATTCAGTCACATGATCAACAAGATATTCAAACTTTCAAAGGGCATTTTGGGGACTTCATTAATGATAACTGGGTTTTTGGCCCGTATAAAAATTATCGTTCTAGTGTGTGTCTAATCGAATTGATCTAGGTTCTATGTGTCTCAGTCGTTCTTTGGTGAAACAAAAGTGTGTCGTTGTAGTATATTAAAAATGCAAGACTTAAAAGTAAATGGCGGTAAATTTAAATCTAAAGCTAATTTAAAATAAATGACGTTAATTAAAACTTTGAAAAGTAAATAATGAGAAATTAAGTGACTTGAAATTAAAGCGTGACGAAAATTTAAAATGACAAAGTATTAAAATGTGAATTTAAAAATAAAATAAGACGAAATAGAAGAAACAAACCTTCCTGATCGGAATGTATTCCGATCGGAACACAATCGGAATAATAAACCTACCCCTCCGATCGGAATGATGATCGGAATTCCAATCGGAATGTCACCTACCTGATTGGAATACCAACTCACCTTGATCAGAATGTTGCTTAACACCCTGATCGGAATGATGATCTCGTCGGAATAAGGAATGGAACCCTGGTCGGAATGCTGTCACCTACCTGATCGGAATACCAAACTTACTTTGATCGGAATGTCACAAACCTAGATCGGAATATGGTGAGAATACCCTTGGTCGGAATGCTGTCACCACGAGACCAATCGGAATACCCCACAAACAACCCTGATCGGAATGTTAAGAACCTCCCAATCGGAATGTTACAAACCCTTTTCCGACCAAGCCAAGGAGCGCTGGTCGGAAAGATAAACCCTTTTCCGATCAAAGAGATCGGAATACAGTAAAATGAAACTAAAATAAGCAAAACTAATAAGCTATTAATCAAATAAGCACAAGACTAAAATCCATAACAAATCCGTATAAGAAAAAGCTAATAAGCTAGAGTTTAAAGACTTTTAAAAACACAAAATGAAACAAAGTTTACGAAAACAAACTTTTATATAAAAATAACTTTTTTAAAAACTTTAGCAACTTAAAGATAAACACAAATAAGCTATAAGAATCAATAAACCAAAACAATCAAAAGCATAAAAACATAACCTTTAATCAAATAAGCAAGATAATAAACACATAAACATAAAGATCAAGCAAAGAAAGAAAGGTAGAATGAGAGATTTAAACAAGAAAAGTAAAAGTGCAATAAAAATGAAAGTAACTTACTTGAAAAATAAGGTGCAAGACAAGGTAATTAAAGTGCAATAAAGTAAATGTGCAAGTAAATAAAATGGAAGAACTAGTGTCACTCTAGCCAACAAGAGTAAAAATGAAATGCTAATGATCTATATATAGGGGAGGATTAGGGAATGCTTAGGAAGCTTCCTCCCCTCCTTCATTTCTTCTTAATTGCACCATTAAGTCCTTCCCTTCTTAATCTTTTGTTAATCTTGGACTTTAATGACTTTTGGCTCGGGATTTCTTTAAACTCGTCTTTTAATTCTTTAATAAATAAGACTTGAGTTCTTCGGCTTTTAGTAAACTTCCGTCTTTTGACTTTTCCTTCGATAAATCTTCAGAATTGGTCTTGGACTTCCGTTCTTTTTGCACTCTTGACTTCTTGACATCGTCTTTCATCTTTTTCTTCAACAAAAGCCCGTGAATGCCCGTGTTTTCTCCACTTTTCACCTTTTCGTCCTAAATCACAACAAAAACACAAACCACGCATAATTCCGACATAAAAGACATAAAATACACGTTTTGGATCGGTTATTATTGTAATTAAGTGGTAAAAAGGATGGGTGTTTACACACCTATCAAATCCCTTACACTTGACCATTGCAATGTCCTCATGCAATGCATTAGTTACAAAACATGTTTACATTTTTCATCAAAATCAATCCACCTTGGCCTTTATTAAAGAGATAGAAAACTATAAACATTCAAAGTAAAGAAATCAAAAAGCATACCTTGGGTTTTGGAAATGTCATGAATAATCATCATCCTCAAGTTTTCACTTTCTCCAAACCAAGCTTAAAAACGAGATCATTGTTATTATAAGTTAGCAAACTAACATGAACTCATGTGGGCCAATTATTCACTTAGACTCCCTTATTCCTAGGTGTATATCTTATATTTTATTGTTGTCTTGAATGATCACGAGGATGCATTGTTTGACTTATTTCGATAGTTATTTAGGCCGAAAATAAAGTGAACGATTTAATCAATAGTTAGCTAAAGGACAAAATCTTTTAAAACTGCTTCTCGGGACCTCATAAAGTTCATATCTTGGCATAACTCGCTTCGCGATTTGAGACCTTTCTCGGACCGATATTTGGCAGCGACTTCATACTTCAAACCTTGAGAGACGTTCATGAAATTATGGTCTTCTCTTCATATAGGAATTTCTTCACTTGAAGTTTTGAGAGATTCATACTTGGACCACGACTTCTTCATTTTTCTCCAATCATTATTTTGGACTTTGATATACAACGATCCGCCTCCTTTTATGACTTGGATCTATTTATCCTCATATCTTGCTAGGGTCTTTTCGGATACACTTCTCCATGATTTTTGGGGAGTTTTTGCTTTTCGTCGTGTGTCTCGATCCTTCATATTGATTTTCGATAAATGATTCTTCACATCACTTGGGATCTTTAGCAACAAAATATAGCCCTCATGTCTTGTTAGGACCTTTTTGGACTCGCCAATCTTCGCATCCCGCTTCAATAAGTTATGCCTTGGCTATGAACTCTAATCTATACCGAGCAACTTTTAAACGATCTTGGGCTAGAAGCTAAGTAACTTTTCAAATCGTACAACCTTATTTATTGCAGATAAATTAATTAGCAGGCGATGGGAGAATAGGCTTATAATTAACTCACATAAATTCACGAAAGAATACCGAACTTATAATTGGCTCTATCATCTCTCGTTCTCCACAGTTTAAAATCTCAAGTAATGAGACTCGTGGATGCTTAGCCTATTAAATCAAATTTTTGGGTTTTCGAGTCGCCTATAGGATCATGCAAATTCTTAGACTCTTTCAAGTTTAGAAATCGCATTTTAAAGTTCCCTTGATAAACGACTCTCTAGGATCAATTATAGGAACTTGCGAAAAGTTCTTGTTCTTAACCCGTGAGAGTTAAGACTTTCGCGTTTTATAGCTCCCTATATAAAAGCCTAGCAAAACTTGACTTAAACATGTTAAGGATACTAGCTAGAGTAACTTAGATAAGTAAACTCGGGTTGAGTCAAAAGATTCACAACGTTTGAAAATTAAAACCACTTTATTAAAATTTATTCTAATAAGGCAAGAAAATAACTATACAAAGGGAAAAACTAATAGGCCAAAATAGATCAAAAATTTTGAAAAATGTCGAAAAATTGATTTTCCGATTAAAATGAGGACAAATACAAGGAAAAGAGCCACTTAACTTCGATAGAAGTCCCCCCTACACTTAATATAAACATTGTCCTCAATGTTTAAGCATGTGGGAGTAAACTCTCCTACACTTAGGACATTGTGCACTTTGTTTAAATCTCGCTAAGGAAGAGACAACTAAAGAGATTCCTATTTTAATATTGAGAAATATAAAATAGTGAATCGAAAAGAGTTTAGGATAGAACCGGGAAGAAGGGAACACGGAATCACGGGTCGTCAAAAATCATCAAGAGTGGATCATTGAGCGCGAATCCCTGATTAAGAGAGGAGAGGAAATAGCAAACACCAACGGGTCTCCCCTACACTTAGGATAAAGAAAGCTAAAAGATAGATGCATGGGTTGCCTCCCAAGAAGCGCTTGATTTTTGATTACCGAGTCATGAGCCTGACTCGACCTTGATCATCATAGGAAGAAGCATGAAACATATCCACCAGGATCAAAGACATAGTTTTCATCCATCAAGTAGCATAAGCTTAAGGCGAACAAGGCAAGCCAAAGAAGAGTAGGCAAGGTTCCCTTAAGCAGCGATGGAGCACGGTGGAAGCAAGGGTGAAGAGGTGCAAGCAGATTTCCATAAGTTCCAAAGATATTTCCTTTTATTGCATCAAGTGGATACTGATATGGCTGCAGAATATCAATACTGGAGTCGAACACCTTTTCCTTTAGGGGAAAATAGCACTCAGGCTCAACAGAGTGTGAAGAAGATCCGCAAAGAAGATGCACAACCTCGTCCTTAGAAGGTGGACAAAGAGGTGTTAAATCATATGTGCTGCGGATATTGGTGTCGACCGGTTTCTTCTCCTTTGAAAGAATTGTCTTCAAATCCAAAGTAGGATCAAGACGATAATCTTCAAAGTCCAAAGGAGGAGCATCACTCTCATGAGGGAAGTAAGTGTTGAGAAACGTAGAGAAGTCTTCCTCAAAAGAGTAATCATCCAAAGTAGGATTAAGTATGGATGACGGAGGATCTTCATCATGTGAAGAATCACTCGAAAGAGTATCGGCCTCATCAAAATCATCATATGTGGGCAGATCGGGATACTCAGAAGTAAGGTCATCATAATCATCCGAATCTGAGCTAGAATCATCATCATAAGCATCAAAGATCGGTGGAGAATCATAAATGGGAGAAGGTTCCAAATTGGAGAGAGAATCATCCACATTATCATGAAAAAGTGGATTATCATTGCAAGACTCGAATAGAGGATTGTTGTAGATGACAAAATCATCGAGCACATTAATCATATTCACATATTCTCTTCCATAGGATTTGCTTGTAAGCTTCCCCATTTTGATCACTTGTGCATCATTCCCGACTCTTAAGATTAACTCACCTTCGGCAACATCAACTAAAGCTCGCCCGGTTCTCAAGAATGGCCGACCAAGTATTAAAGGAATACGAGGGTTCATTTCATAATCAACAACGACAAAGTCGACCGGGAAAGTAAATGTGCCAACTTTAATGAACACGTCTTCGGCTATACCAACGGGGTAAGCGAGAGTGCGATTTGCAAGTTCAAGAGTCATCTTTGTTGGAGTAAGGTCGGGTAATGATAGTGTTTTCCAAACACTCAATGGCATAAGATTAATACTAGCCCCGAGATCAACAAGGGCAGTAAATTCTTCGGTTTTGTTAAAGAGGCAAGGCAACACAAAACGACCGGGATCTCCAAGCTTTTCCGGAAGTTCTTTAAGAATAACTGTAGAACAGTTTTCATTTAAGCGTGTGTTGGCGAGCTCAATCAGCTTCTCCTTCTTGTTAATCAATTCCTTAAATGCTTTAACAAATTTCGGCATGTGGACAAGTGCTTCAACAAGGCTCATGTTGATGTTCATTTGAGAGAGCATCTTCACATAGCTTGACACTTGACAGTCATTCTTGGTTAGCTCGTTGGTCTTGCCTAAGTGAGAAGGATAAGGGATATTGGGTTTGGGTGGTGAAGGTGAAGGTGTAGCAGGTAAAGGTTGAGATGTTGAAGGGTTCTTCTTGGGAACATCGTCATGACGAGGCGGAGACGGTAATGGTGTACTAATACTAGGTGTAGGAGGAGTAGGGATAAATGGTGGTGGAGGAGGTGTAGATGATGGGGGCGGGATCGGTGGTCCTACTATGGTGACTCCACTACGGGTAGTAATAGCACTCACATTTGCTCGCGGATTGGTGACGATGTTTGAAGGTAGAGAACTCGAAGTAGAAGGTTGAGTTGTGGGCAAGAAACTAGCAAGCATATTCTTCAAATCATTCGTTTGATTGCTGAAGGATGATTGAATATTATCTCGAAGCTCGGATCTTATCTCATTCCCTTGCTTGGTGATATCTCCTTTCAAATTGATGATTTGGCTCTGCAGATTCTTGATTTGCTCACCTTGGGTTCTCATTATGGCTTCAACATCGGGGTTAATGAGTGGGGCTTGTTGGGTGGGTGGGTGATAAGGATTAGAATCTCTTGGTGGGATTTGGTTGCTTCTATTGTAGTTGTTGTGGTTGGCGGGGTTTTGGTTTTGAGGAGAAAAACCGGGTGAAAGGTAGTTGTTTGATCGGTAACTCAGCAAATTTCTATCCCCTTGAGGTCGAGCTTGGTAATTTTCCGGTGAATAATTACCATAAGCTGCATACACATTTTCTGGATTTCCTTGTGTAGAAGGACAATCGGTGTATGAGTGTGGACCACCGCATGTTTCACAAGGATTGGCAACCGCTTTAACTTGTTGTTGTTGGTTGGAAGCGAGAAGCAAGATATTTTTGTTCATTTCAGTCATCATGCGGGAGAATTCGGTCATATCGGGGTTTGCTGAAGTTGAAGAAACATTGACTCTCGGGTTGTTCCTTGAAGAAGCGGAGGAATCCCAGTTTTTGTGGTGAGTAGTCATGTTCTCAATAAGCACTCTACACTCCTCGGGTCTCCTTTTCATAAATGTGCCACCGGCGGCTGCATTAATCGTATCACGATCACGAAAAGTCAATCCGTTGTAGAAAGTATCTTTTAAGGTCACAGGGAGCATGTTGTGGTTTGGACATCTATTAATCAAGACATTATATCTTTCCCAAGCATCAAAAAGAGATTCATCGGGTTCTTGCATGAAACCGCTGATTTGATTGCGAAGGCTCGTGACCATGGATGGTGGAAAGTAGCGCGACAAAAAGCGTTGAGTCATGTCATCCCAAGTATGAATTGAATTCTTTGGAAGACGATCAAACCATTTCTTGGCATGATGTGATAAAGTATGTGGGAAGAGTTGTAGGCGAAGAACATCCATTGTGGCACCAGGCAACTTCATGCTTTGGGTGATTGTAATGAACTTGTCGAGGTGTTTGTTGGCATCATCATCAGGCATTCCTCTAAAAGGATTTGTTTGCACTTGCTGAATCATGTGGTGCTTCAACGAAAATTCCGGAGCCGTGATTTGCATCGGCGCAATCGGTCCTCCTCGTCCAAACATGGTAGGTTGACAAAGCTCCTCCATTGTCCGAAGATCGGGCTGTGGAAGAACATTGTTGTTATTGTTGAGGTGCGGTGGATTATTGTTGTTGTTAACACCTGACATACTTAAATCTTCTCGAGTCTCGGGCTCTTGATAATTAGAAGATCTAGTACGCATACACCTACAAAGGCAAAAGAAAACAATACCAAACACAAAGAAAATATATATAAACAATAAAAATAAAATCTTTTTGGATTTTTGAAATTTTTAATTTTTATGGATTTTTATCAATTTTTAATTTTTATGGTTTTTTGAAATTTTTATGCAAGAAAAATAACGCTCACAAGTGAACGGATCCCAAAAAACAACGCGTCTTTCACAGAAAACCGTTAATCTTTACGAAAAGAGCCGGCAGCGGCGCCATTTGATAACTGGGTTTTTGGCCCATATAAAAATTATCGTTCTAGTGTGTGTCTAATCGAATTGATCTAGGTTCTATGTGTCTCAGTCGTTCTTTGGTGAAACAAAAGTGTGTCGTTGTAGTATATTAAAAATGCAAGACTTAAAAGTAAATGGCGGTAAATTTAAATCTAAAGCTAATTTAAAATAAATGACGTTAATTAAAACTTTGAAAAGTAAATAATGAGAAATTAAGTGATTTGAAATTAAAGCGTGACGAAAATTTAAAATGACAAAGTATTAAAATGTGAACTTAAAAATAAAATAAGACGAAATAGAAGAAACAAACCTTCCTGATCGGAATGTATTCCGATCGGAACACAATCAGAATAATAAACCTACCCCTCTGATCGGAATGATGATCGGAATTCCAATCGGAATGTCACCTACCTGATCGGAATACCAACTCACCTTGACTGGAATGTTGCTTAACACCCTGATTGGAATGATGATCTCATCGGAATAAGGAATGGAACCCTGGTCGGAATGCTGTCACCTAACAGATCGGAATACCAAACTTACTCTAATCGGAATGTCACAAACCTAGATCGGAATATGGTGAGAATACCCTTGGTCGGAATGCTGTCACCACGAGACCAATCGGAATACCCCACAAACAATCCTGATCGGAATGTTAAGAACCTCCCAATCGGAATGTTACAAACCCTTTTCCGACCAAGCCAAGGAGCGCTGGTCGGAAAGATAAACCCTTTTCCGATCAAAGAGATCGGAATACAGTAAAAGGAAACTAAAATAAGCAAAACTAATAAGCTATTAATAAAATAAGCACAAGACTAAAATCCTAAACAAAGCCGTATAAGAAAAAGCTAATAAGCTAGAGTTTAAAGACTTTTAAAAACACAAAATGAAACAAAGTTTACGAAAACAAACTTTTATATAAAAATAACTCTTATAAAAACTTTAGAAACTTAAAGATAAACACAAATAAGCTATAAGAATCAATAAACCAAAACAATCAAAAGCATAAAAACATAACCTTTAATCAAATAAGCAAGATATTAAACACATAAACATAAAGATCAAGCAAAGAAAGAAAGGTAGAATGAGAGATTTAAACAAGAAAAGTAAAAGTGCAATAAAAATAAAAGTAACTTACTTGAAAAATAAGGTGCAAGACAAGGTAATTAAAGTGCAATAAAGTAAATGTGCAAGTAAATAAAATGGAAGAACTAGTGTCACTCTAGCCAACAAGAGTAAAAATGAAATGCTAATGATCTATATACAGGGGAGGATTAGGGAATGCTTAGGAAGCTTCCTCCCCTCCTTCATTTCTTCTTAATTGCACCACTAATTGCCTCCCTTCTTAATCTTTTGTTAATCTTGGACTTTAATGACTTTTGGCTCGGGATTTCTTTAAACTCGTCTTTTAATTCTTCAATAAATAAGACTTGAGTTCTTCGGCTTTTAGTAAACTTCTGTCTTTTGACTTTTTCTTCGATAAATCTTCAGAATTGGTCTTGGACTTCCGTTCTTTTTGCACTCTTGACTTCTTGACTTCGTATTTCATCTTTTTCTTCAACAAAAGCCTGTGAATGCCCGTGTTTTCTCCACTTTTCACCTTTTCGTCCTAAATCACAACAAAAATACAAACCACGCATAATTCCGACATAAAAGACATAAAATACACGTTTTGGCTCGGTTATTATTTTAATTAAGTGGTAAAAAGGATGGGTGTTTACACACCTATTAATTAACTAGGGTTTTACGTTTTTATGCATCTTAGTTAACCATTGTAGCCTATATAAGGCATAGGACTCTTACAATTTCAGCTTGCTCTTGAATTTTTCCTAGTTCACAATTCTGTAAATCCTTACTCTTGATTAATGAGAAGAGTTTGAAATTTGTGAAGAAAAGTCAAGTGCCAATCTTTATATTTGCTTGTTTATGTTTAATGTTTGCTAAAACTGAATCTCAAAATGTTTTCTTAGGCTTTGTGCAAGAAATTGCTCAAAGTTCTTAAATCTTGATATTTTGCTAAGTTCCTTGGTACACCTTGGAATTCTTGGGCTAATAGTGGATCATAGCACCATGATATGGTGTTATCAAGGTGTTGTGAGGCTTATAACTTGGGGATAATCAAGTGTGGGGTACAAGGGTTGCATTAGTCAAGGACTTGTCACCTTTCTGATTAATATTTGTGCTTCTAACTTTGTTCCATCTTGAGCAGCTTGATATTGGAAGCTTGTGCTTGTTCTTGCTAGCACATCAGCTCAAACATACGTGGGTGTGGATGTACATCCATGAGGTTTGAACCCTTAATCTCAAAATCTGATAAAAATTTGGAAATTTGTGATATTTGAGTTCTGCTTGTGTATGTGTTGTTCTTGGGCTCCAAATCTTGTTGATTCTGTTTATGTTTGATGTTTTGATGCTTATGTATGCATGTGCTAACCTAAATCAATATTTTGATTTGAAAATCTTGATTTGAAAATATAAAGGAGTGTTTGGGTTAACCTGTTTAAGATCATAGATTGTTATTGTGTTGTTGGAAAGTGTTGTTTATTGTTGGTATCTGCTATTCACTTGGTTGGGTGCTAAAACCTGCAAGTTTTCAGTCTTGTAACCTCAAATTAAAGATTGTGCTATAACCCACTTGATTTGACTGATTTTGACCTAAGATTTTGGAAATACCTAGAGTATATGCATGTTTAGGGCTAAAAGGTGTTAAATCAAAGTTTGTGTAACCTGATTTGAAGATTTGAGTGTTTAAAATTGGCTTGTTGGTCAAGTATATCAGCAAAGTGAAAAATATGCTTGTTTAGTGTTCATCAGTAACTATTTTGTGCTTGATTCTTGATTTAGGCCTTGAACCAATGCATGTAACTTGTTACATTATGTTCATTTGAATTAAATATAGCTTGTGTATGCTTTTGGTGCAATTTGGTTGGCTAAATTTTGCTTAAACAACTTATTAACTTCATAACTGCTTATTGTTCATGTCTGTGTGAGGTCTGGTGATCTTTTGAATTAACTGTACTGATTGGCTGTTTGTAATTGTGTTTTTGTGATTGATATTGACTCCTTATGATTAACTGATCATTTGGGTGCCTTTGCTTAACTTGAATCCACAAAAAGTCACTAAAGACAAAAAGTCAAGAAAGTCAAGCAGTGGGAAAAGTTCCCACTGCTCAACACCCAAAACTAGCCCCTGCTAGTGTTAATTGTCATCCAGCTTATTCATAAGCCAATT
The DNA here is from genome assembly GCA_025667525.1 of Glebionis coronaria. Taxonomy (NCBI): domain Eukaryota; kingdom Viridiplantae; phylum Streptophyta; class Magnoliopsida; order Asterales; family Asteraceae; genus Glebionis; species Glebionis coronaria. Next base: position 213,726 of record JANFOE010000396.1, read on the forward strand.
TGGCTTATCCAGACTTGCAACAACTTATTTTTTGTAATAGATCTTCCTCATTTGACCCATTTATTTGATCTGGAGCTTATCAGACTTCGGCTTTGACTTTTTGCTAGAAAACTCATAAGGTTGACTTTAAATTAAGTGCTTATCTGCTTAAAACAACTTATTGAGTGTGCTTATTTGAAAACTTTTTGTTGATTAAGCTTAGTTAAGTCATTTAAAAGCTTTTGAAAGTTGAATCAGCTCTTGGGGTGGCCTAGAACTCGAAAATGACTATTTTGTCGTTTTGTGAAGATAGCTTTTAGCTTATTCAGGCTTATTCCTTGTGCTTTTTCCAATTTTATTTTTTACAGATCTCTTAAGTAACTCAAAAGAAGCTTGTGTGTCAAATTTGAGCTTATGGCATCAGCTTTTAGCTTAATGGGTGTTAGACACGTAATTGTTCAAGTTTTTAGTGCTAAATTCCCTTTATTTTTGGTATAATAAATAGCAAAACGTGTATTTATAGTGCATTTATCGTTTATTTGTGCTATTTATTATTGTAGGTACAAATAATAAAGAAATGAGCAAAAATGATGAAAAAGAGCTAAGACGAGCACGAGAAATGGAGAAAGCGCGGAAAATCGAGTTTGCCGGTGCATTCGTATTTTATTGGGCCGGCCCGACACCATTTAAATGGGTCGGACCGACCCATTAATACAACAAAAACCCCACAGCCCAGCATCCTTTTAAGATGATCCCAAGCCCAGCAAGGCCCAAAAGGCAGCCAAAGGAGGCTGCGTACAAGGCAGAAAAAAACAAAAAGGAGGGGATTATCTTCACTTTTATAACTTTTTTTTTAAGCCCCTGCGTTTTTAAGAGATAGATAGGATTTGTTTACCATGTTAATGTCCTCATTTTTTTTCTTTGACTGCGTTTTATTTTGAGAAGGTATGTAGTTCTTTTTTTTAGATGCAATATATAGAATATAAAACATTCCAATTTTTTTTTCCTTCCCTGATTTTAGTTTGGTACCTGCGTTTTTGTTTCTTCATAGATAGGCAGTAAGCAATCAACATTCCAAATATATCCTCTATTTTTTTTCAATCCCTGTCTTCTTTATTTTATGAATTGTAGGATTTTATTAAAAAACATAGTAGTTTAGTTTAGATCTAGTTTTTTATATATATATATATTTTTTTTAATTTCTAGCGCAGATTTTATAGATCAATCTTGTGTTTCTGTTCCAATTTGTTTTTCTGTCATACGTAGCTTACATCATTATATTTATCTCAGTATTTGTTATATCCTCAATTCATTACTGTATTGTTTATACCCTGTGTTTATTTTATTCTTATTTTTGGAATAGATCAGATATTGGTGGCGTAAAAAAATAACGCAGACATAAACATTAACTTGGCATCTTCACTTTAATATTTTATTTGCAACATTCTTTATTAGTTTATGATAGATGGACAATAATTCCATATCTACACAACTACACACTTCTCACACCTGCGTTTTTAATACCATTAGTTTAGGAAAGTTTTTCTTTAAGTGGAGTTTTTTTTGTTTTAGTGGATTTATTAACAAAATTTTTTAAGGTTTAGTTTTGTTATATATATTTGTTCTATTAAAAATCAATTTTATATTTTAAAATAGTTTTCAAAATAGTTTAATAAAATTCAGTTTAGATAAATAAAAATAGTTTTTAATACTTAGTTTAAAATGTCGTTCATCTTAATTGTCGTTAACATTTTATGTTTTATGTTAGCTCGGCGTATCCGGTTCGTCATACGGGTTCGTTTCTTTTATCTTAGTTTCATTAGCTTAAGTATGATTCGTATTGTTGCCTTGTGATGTTTAGCTTTAATGTCGTTATTAAAGTAGTTTTAAATATGTAGTTTAGTTTAGCATCTTTATTGTCATTATTTTTATTTTAGATATCTCTCGCTTTATAATTGTAGTTTAATTTTCCTTCTTATCGCTTTTATATATTCTAATTTTTAGTCGTTAAGATTGGTAGTTATAGATATATCAAACTCAAAACCTTTTTATTCAAGCATCAAACTTGAGACATAAACGCGGATTTCCATTCACACTTCGCCGGAACTACGATAACTTTTCGGGTGTACGAAAACGAATCAATCAAATGGCGCCGCTGCCGGCTTTGTGTGTAACGATATCGGCGTTGTATTTTGAGTTGGTGACTTGAAGATCCTTTCGTTTTGAAAGTTTATTTTCGTATTTGTATATATATATAATAAAAAATTTTAAAAATCCAAAAAAATATATAAAATTTATAAAAACCAAAAATATTTTCTTATTTTATTTTATTTTCTTTATTACTATATATATCATATTAAAAAAAAAAAGTTTTAAAAAAAAATATTCTTCTTTATCCTCTATTGTGTTTAATTCTTTTCTCTACCCCTCTTATTTTTAATTCTTCATGGATTCGTCTTGCGTACGGTGTGGGAGACCATGGCATGGTTTTCAAACATGTCAATGGTGTACTTGTGAGCGGTGCGGTTTTGATATCGAGAATACACAATTTGGATTTTGTCCATTTTGCAATTCAACGAATTCTTACTTCTCCTCTTACAATACTTTCTCCCCCCCTCCCGTCTATGACCATCCCTATCCGCAACATGAACCGGGTTTTTCTCAATACCCGTGTTGCAATCATTGTGAGGGCCCTCACGATACTTCGTATTGTCAGCCAATGAATTATTATGAACCAAATCCGTGTTCTAATTCTTCTCAACCGATGACTTCCTATGAGCCACATCCGTGCTATAATTCTGGTTTTCATAACTATGAGCCCCCACATCCCACCCTCAATCATCAATCCTCTCATAGAATTCAACAAATCAATGCTTTGAATGACGAAAGAAAAGCCCTTCTTTTGGAACTTCATGACGGCTTAATTCGACTGACCGAGACATTGGAGGAGCAACAACGACAACGACAAGAGCAAGTATCTAATCTTAGTGATTATACTCCGCCTCTTGTGCGTTCTTTCTATTATGATGATGATGACGATGAGAATACTATTTCTTGGAATGATCTTTGTGCTCAATGTCCTAGTGCAATTGTAATTCCTTCTCTCGACTTGCCGGCTCTCGAGCCTAAGGATTCTACCACTCCTATTCTCGATTCTTCCACTACGGAGACCGATGCCTCTCTCATCATGGGGGATGAGGGTCTTATCACTATTCCTTGTGATGAGATTCTTATTCCAATCCAAAGTGAGCCTACGGTTGCTTCCGATAGTGACGATGAGTGTGAATCTCTTTCTAGTGATGATTCATTACCTCCCACCGACATCTTGGGAGACGATTCTTTGGCTTTCTCTAATCCCCTTTTTGATCTCGATGATGATTTTACTTCTAGTGATGACGAGTCACTATCCGATGAAGACGTTCAGAAGGAAAATTTCAAGATTTATTCGAACCCTTTATTTGATTTTGATGACGCCTACATCTCTAGTGAGGTGAATCCTCTCTTTGAAGAGGGGATTGAGGACATTGATAGCTCCGACTCTCCTGCTATTGATGAGCATTCGTTGTTAGCCATGCCATCTCCCATCGTAGAGGAGGTGGAGAGATTTGACCCTACTTTCCGTTTGATTCGGTCTGGAGAGGTGACGCGGGTGGTAGATATGTCTTCTGATATGTCTCATACTATGTTGCCACCCCGTCCTACCGCGTGCACACCCAAGCGGGTGATGTATCGCTTTTACTCTCTTCATTTTATACCGGGAAATGAGGATGAGTGTTTTGATCCCGGAGGAGACGTTGATGTTGCTATTTCTTGTGATGTTTTACCGGTTACCCCATCGACTCTTGCTTTGAGTTTCTATCAAGTGTCCTCGGGTGACACTTTGATATCTTTTTCTCCCACCCTCCCGCCCTTGGCGAAGACGAGTATTCTTAAGGATCGCCTTTATACCTATTTCTCGTATGTTATAAGAATCCTTCTACTTTTCTTCACTTATACTGTGGATTCTTCTTCTTTATTCTCATCCGGTAATGAGGATAAGATCTTTGACCCTGGCATATCTGTTTTGAGCCAGTGGTGATTCTCTTGCTTCCCCATGGACCATTTAATTCGAGGTCGAGTCAGGCTCGTGACTCGGTTAACAAAAACAAGCGCTTCTCGGGAGGCAACCCGATGATCTATCCTTTTTATTTATTTTCTAACATAAGTGTAGGGGCGTGTGCTTCTCTCCATGTGTGCTTGTTGGTTTTTGTTTTTGTGTGCAGGTTCCCTTGGATCGAGAAGACTTTCAGAGGGTTGATGTTGCTGTTTTCCATCATCTTCTTCATTCAGTCTCCGATCGATCTTCATGTCTATATCAGGGGAGTACTCAGTTCTCATCTTTATCCATACATATTTGATTGTGTTCTCCTTCTTACACTTGGAATTCTAGCATTTGCCTTTTGTGTTCTTAAGTATAGGGGTAACACCTTATCACTTTTGAACATTGAGGCCAATGTTCGGTTCTAAGTGTAGGGGGGTTTATATCATATGGATCATATTCATGCCTACTTGTTTGCCCTCTAGCATCCTATTTTGAGCAAATGTGTGTTTGTTTTATTTTATTTTATTAAATAATAATAAAACATTTTTGACCGTGCGTGATTGACTTGTCCCGTAGGCTAGAACAAAGGGGATCCTGACTCTGCCTGAGTGTTGATCTGGCTGCTCCCTTTACTTTTAGACTAAGCTTTTAGGAATTGTGCAAATAAAAATGCTAAACGTAGAGTAGTTGGTTCTCTTTAGAGCTTATATGAGTAACATATGGCTTTTCCTCTTAGATTATAACTAGACTAAATAAGTGTGTTTTTTTTTTCAAGCCTTTGAACGTTAAAAATTGTGTTGTTATGCAAAAATAAATTCTTATGCAATTTTGATATAGAGTCCTAGTTCAACTTTTTATTTAAATTTGAGTGAAAGCATACTTTCTTAAATTTTAAATAATGTTGCGTGAATAAATATGTCGAAAAAAAAGAAAAAAAAAAAATCGAAAAAAAAAATGATGCAAAAAAAAAATATATATATAGAAAGAAAAAAAAAAGAAAAAAAAAAAAGAAAAAAAAATTGAAAAAAAAAGAAGAAAAAGAAAAAAAAAGTGTTCAATAGAGTTAGAAGAGTCGAGTGAATGAATAAGTGTTTTTGTTGTTTTATTTATAATTGTGAGAAACTTGCTTTTTCTCAAATTTAAATCCGAAGTGGAACTAGAATTCGTCAATTTTGTATAAGAGTTTAGACGGTAATTGAGAATGTAGAAGTCAAAGGTCCCGTGAGCTCCGATACTATTCTCGAGGGTGTAAAAACCTAGCCTCCTAAGCTTTGCTAAAGGACAAGCTGAGAAGAAAGTCGCTACATGGAGTGATCTCTCCTTTGAATCTTCATTCTCTAATTACCGTCGTTGTTTTTCATCTAAGTATCTTTTATTAACTTAGCGGTGATTTCAAGATCTTTGATTTCAAAATCCCGCCAATCCCGGTACTATTCTCCGTGGGGTGTCAAAAGCCTGGGCACTTAACCGATTAGGTTGGGACGTTCCGAGAAGAAAGCCGCTACATGGGAAAGGCCATTTTTGAATCTTAAATCTCGTTATTTTCGGTGAGTCTAATATTCCACTTAGATGATTAGACAACCATAACGAATGTCGATTTGAACGATCAAAAATTTGAAAATGAACACACTTGCCTAGTCTTATATAATTATAGGAGTGAAAAGTTATATATACATAGGTTATTAGTATAAGTAGTGTTAGCATTTTAACAAAACGTTTGCACAAGGAATTTTAGCTTAGTTGGGAGTAATAAAAAGAGGATGACGATCTTTATTCCCTGGTGACACCCAGTTTGCGTGTTTCCCGTTCTATGATCCTTATAACTTGAATAAAAAGTCGAGCATGGCGGGTCACTATGAATTTTTATTTTTCTTTTATAAAAAAAAAAAAAAAAAACAATTTCGAATTAAGTAGTTTTTAAATTGTTTTTGGATTTAACGTTTGTGATGATAGTTGCTTGGGGGCAAGCAACGTCTTAAGTGCAGGGGTGTGTTAGACACGTAATTGTTCAAGTTTTTAGTGCTAAATTCCCTTTATTTTTGGTATAATAAATAGCAAAACGTGTATTTATAGTGCATTTATCGTTTATTTGTGCTATTTATTATTGTAGGTACAAATAATAAAGAAATGAGCAAAAATGATGAAAAAGAGCTAAGACGAGCACGAGAAATGGAGAAAGCACGGAAAATCGAGTTTGCCGGTGCATTCGTATTTTATTGGGCCGGCCCGACACCATTTAAATGGGTCGGACCGACCCATTAATACAACAAAAACCCCACAGCCCAGCATCCTTTTAAGATGATCCCAAGCCCAGCAAGGCCCAAAAGGCAGCCAAAGGAGGCTGCGTACAAGGCAGAAAAAAACAAAAAGGAGGGGATTATCTTCACTTTTATAACTTTTTTTTTAAGCCCCTGCGTTTTTAAGAGATAGATAGGATTTGTTTACCATGTTAATGTCCTCATTTTTTTTCTTTGACTGCGTTTTATTTTGAGAAGGTATGTAGTTCTTTTTTTTAGATGCAATATATAGAATATAAAACATTCCAATTTTTTTTTCCTTCCCTGATTTTAGTTTGGTACCTGCGTTTTTGTTTCTTCATAGATAGGCAGTAAGCAATCAACATTCCAAATATATCCTCTATTTTTTTTCAATCCCTGTCTTCTTTATTTTATGAATTGTAGGATTTTATTAAAAAACATAGTAGTTTAGTTTAGATCTAGTTTTTTTATATATATATATTTTTTAATTTCTAGCGCAGATTTTATAGATCAATCTTGTGTTTCTGTTCAAATTTGTTTTTCTGTCATACGTAGCTTACATCATTATATTTATCTCAGTATTTGTTATATCCTCAATTCATTACTGTATTGTTTATACCCTGTGTTTATTTTATTCTTATTTTTGGAATAGATCAGATATTGGTGGCGTAAAAAAATAACGCAGACATAAACATTAACTTGGCATCTTCACTTTAATATTTTATTTGCAACATTCTTTATTAGTTTATGATAGATGGACAATAATTCCATATCTACACAACTACACACTTCTCACACCTGCGTTTTTAATACCATTAGTTTAGGAAAGTTTTTCTTTAAGTGGAGTTTTTTTTGTTTTAGTGGATTTATTAACAAAATTTTTTAAGGTTTAGTTTTGTTATATATATTTGTTCTATTAAAAATCAATTTTATATTTTAAAATAGTTTTCAAAATAGTTTAATAAAATTCAGTTTAGATAAATAAAAATAGTTTTTAATACTTAGTTTAAAATGTCGTTCATCTTAATTGTCGTTAACATTTTATGTTTTATGTTAGCTCGGCGTATCCGGTTCGTCATACGGGTTCGTTTCTTTTATCTTAGTTTCATTAGCTTAAGTATGATTCGTATTGTTGCCTTGTGATGTTTAGCTTTAATGTCGTTATTAAAGTAGTTTTAAATATGTAGTTTAGTTTAGCATCTTTATTGTCATTATTTTTATTTTAGATATCTCTCGCTTTATAATTGTAGTTTAATTTTCCTTCTTATCGCTTTTATATATTCTAATTTTTAGTCGTTAAGATTGGTAGTTATAGATATATCAAACTCAAAACCTTTTTATTCAAGCATCAAACTTGAGACATAAACGCGGATTTCCATTCACACTTCGCCGGAACTACGATAACTTTTCGGGTGTACGAAAACGAATCAATCAATGGGCCAAAAAGCCCATTAAGAATAAGCTGCTTTGAAATAAGCTAGCTTAAACACATTTTCAGCTTTTGGGCCTTCAGAGTTTTGTTCTTAAAATCAAATTTTAAGTCAGATAAGAGCTTTTGGGCTTATTTGGACAATATTTTTCTTATAAGGCCTTAAATAGCCCATTAAGGGGTCTGTTTAGACTTTTAGCCCATTTCTAGGCCTAATAGGGGTATTTTTGTAATTTCAACTTCATTTATGTAATATTTAGGTTAAAATAATCTAGTTTGCAACTTTTTAGAATTTTTAAAAATTTTGGATTTTTATTAATATTTTATTATTATTTTATTATTATTTTATTAGTAAAAATTACAATTAAAAATTTTCAAGTTTTTTCATTTTTCTTAGTTCAAATACATTAAGGAATTTTACAGTTTTTAGAATATTTTTATTGTCATTATATTACTTTTTAGAATTATTTTAAGTTTTAATAGTTTTTAATTGTTTCTAAATAGTTTTAATTAATTTTAAAATTTTCAAAAATAATTATAAACTTAGTTAAGTCATTTTAGAGGTTTGCAATTGAAAAAAAATCTCATTTTGGGCTTTTTGTTAATTAAATTGATTTTTTGGGCTTTAATTAGCATTAAAAAATTATTATATAATTAAACAAAAGGTTTGAGTGATTTTTGATTTTTTGTAAACTCTAATTACCTTTTTTAGGATTTATTGCAATTTTCTAGTAATTTTAGGGTAAATCTTTAATTTTGTCACTTTTTACGGTTTTACGTGTACGAATTTTCGTCTTAGTTTTAATCCATAATCGTAACCGTCATTCTCTTCTAATCTCTTTTCTTTTATTTTCTCATCAATATAATCATAAACCATTAATCAATTCTTAACACAACGCACTTGCCTCCTCGGGAAACGAACTTGAACTTCAATTGTCATTAGTGCTTGGTTTTCCTAAACCGACACTTAATACTTTCCCTATTTGGATCTCTTTTCCTAAAGAGTGGTAAAAAGTTCTACATCATTTTGGCGCCGCTGCCGGGGAGGCGTGTTGTGTTTTGATTTGGGAATTGTTGTTTTTATATAGCCATAATAGCTAATTGTATTAGTAGCACTCTACAAATACGTATTATCGGTTTTTCGTTTTTTGTGTGAATAATATTACTATATTGTATACGTAGAACAATAAATTCACAAGTACTCCAAAAGTGCGAAAACACAACCTTGATTGGGAGGTCATTACTCAATCATTGTATTCGAATCTCAAACAAGAAATCAAAGGCAACATAGATAAATACTTTCGTGAAGCTTGATTTTGAAAAACACAAACTATAAGGTGGGTATAAGGCGGGTATTATAAAATATACCCTAAGGAAAATGGCTCTTAAGTGCTTCGCGCCGCCTCGTTTCCCCGCTTGCTTGTGCGTGTTTAGATAAAAAGGGCTAATCGATGGTTTGCCAACCAAAGTATTATCTAAGTATCATATATATTTTCTTGGTTTCATTTGATTAAACCCTCTTGAACGTTTTGGTGTTCCACCAACGTTCTAAAGTCATCGAAGGCGTTCACTTCATGTGATCGTTTTCATTCCTTGAGGCTTCTGTAATTAAGAGATTTGATTAAGGAGGAGATTTGTAGATTTTTGTCTACCTAATACAATCACAAAATCCAAAAAAAGTAAAAACAATAACCACAAAAAAATTGAAAAATTAAAAACACCAAAAAGAATCTTCTTTGCTTATCCCCATGTTGTACGTGACGTTTATGGAAACTCGCAACCAAGAAAGACGTGCACATAAACGTAGAAACCGAAAGGAGTCAACACCTACTCCTAATCTTTCTAGTGAGGAGTCTCCTATTGACGAACCTATCGTAAGAGAAGAACCAACCATGGCGAATCGAACTATGATGGAGTTACTTCAAGCACCCACCGAGGGTTATGGAGAGGCTATTGTGATTCCCGCTATCCTTGCTGAGAATTTTGAAGTGAAAACGGGTTTGTTGTCGATGATCCAAAACAACAAATTCCGTGGTGATGAAAAGGACAACCCGCACAACCATATCCGCCAATTCAATCGTCTTACCGCCACTTGCAAATTTAAGGATGTTGCTAATGACTCGATTAAGATGATGCTTTTTTCGTATTCCTTAGCGGGGCCCGCTAAAATTTGGTTAGAGAAAGAGCCACCCAATTCTATATTGACGTGGAAGGATCTCGGTTTTAAGTTTGTGAACTAATTTTTCCCGCCCTCTAAGACTACGCATTTGAAAAACGAGATTTCAAAATTTTCACAAGAATTTAATGAGAGTTTTTCAACGGCTTGGAATAGATTTAAGGAAATGTTACATGAGTGTCCTCATCACGGTTTTTCTGACTTGCATCAAATTGACACGTTTTACAATGGTTTGAATGATCATGAAAGGGATTATCTAAATGCCGCGGCGGGTGGTAATTTTTTGTGTAAAACGGTTGAGGAAGCGTTGTTGATAATTGAGAATAGATCTAAGGTGTATAGTCCTCGTAACACATCGAGTGTTCGTAAGGCTTCGTCTTCGGCTTCACCTTCTTTGTCTAATACCATCTATGCTTGCCAAATTGAGGCGAACTTGGAAAACAAAATCTTTGATAAGCTTAAAGGACTTTTAATTGAATTCAAAGTTGGAGAACAAAGTGCTCCCGCTACGGCTAAAGCGGTTGAGGTTTCATGCATGTATTGTGGTGGAGGTCATGATTTCTCCGAGTGCATTACCAACGGTGGTAACACTTCGAGTGCCTACGCGGCCACGGGAACTTACAACCAAAACGATCACGTTACCCGCTCTAATCAATTGACTCCACCGGGTTTTGCTCCCAATCAAAATGCTAACAACAACTATCGAAACAATCAAGGTGGTTTTAAAAACAATTACAAAGGAAACTATGGGAATCAAGGGGCTAATAATCAAGTATCAAACAAAAATCAAAACAATGATTTTCAAAACAACAACAAGGGTTTGCAAACTTTGAAAGATCTTCCAAATCAATTTGTTGAATACGCTATTGGAAACGATGCTAGGTTTGACAACATTCAAAGAGAAATCATTAGCCTAAGATCCGAGTTTAAGAACGACTTGAAGAAGGAGTTGAAAAATGAGTTAGCAAATGAGCTTAAAATCCATAAAAACAAAATGGAAGGAAATGTTACTAGGTTACAACAAAACCAACAAAAAATGGAACAAGGGCAACATGAAATAAAACAAGAGATGATTAATGCCGAGAAGAGGCAATCCATGTTTGAGGATAAAATTTCATCTATGTTTGAGGCTATTATGTGCAAACCGTCTTCGAGTAGTCTTCCTAGTAACACCATATCGAACCCTAAGGGAGAGATGAAAGTGATTACCATACGTAGTGGTAAGACACTTACGGAACCGACTCCTCAACCAATTGCTCCTACGGAGGATGCAATTGAGGAAGAACCCGAGGTGGTGGTCGAAAAGAAGCATGTCCCAATCCCACGAAGTACCGCTCATGCCACACCTACGGTTGACTCATTACCACATTTGGAACCCGAGATTCCAAAGGCTATGCCTATTCCTCAACCCACACCACCTTTGCCCTATCCATCTAGACTTAGAAAGGAGAAACGTCAAGAGCGCGACAATTACCAATTTGAGATTTTTATGAAAATGTTTCTTGACGTTCATTTTAATGTGAGTTTTGCCGATGCTTTGGTCATGATGCCTCGATTTGCCGCTAACTTTATGAGTATGTTGAACAACAAGGAGAAATTGCAACAATTGTCTAGTTGTTCATCGGTTTATCTTAATCGCATACCTAAAAAAGTCGGTGATCCCGGTAAATTCTTGATTCCTTGTGCAATCCAAGATATGGAAGAATTCTATGCCTTGCCCGATCTTGGTGCTAGTATTAACTTGATGCCACTTGCAATCTTCAAGTCGCTCAATCTTCCTAATCTTACTCCTTCACTAATGTCTATCGAGTTGGCCGACCATTCCACGATTCCCGCATGTGGATTGGCGGAAGACGTTTTTGTGAAAGTGGGAAAGTTCTATTATCCGGTAGACTTTATCGTTGTCGATATTCCCACGGATCCTCAAGTTCCTCTCATTTTAGGTCATTCGTTTTTAGATACGTCTATGGCTTTAACTGATGTGCATGCTAGAAAGATCACCTTACGTTTCAACGACGAGGAACTTGTTATAAACGCAACTCAAAATTCTCAAATTTCTCATGTTTATTCCGTTGCAACCATATACCTCGTTGACATGATTGACGTTGTTTGCGAGGAATTTCCAGAAGAAGTTTTAGGTTCTGGTGATGATGAAAATAGTGGCAATCCCACTATGTTAGATCCCATTCTTGATAACTCAACACCAACCTTCACTCCATTTGAAGGTGGTGGTTTTACGTTGGAAGAATTTGATGTTCCACGTACATGTGATGAAGACCTCGACAATGATGAGGACTTCTCGATTATCAAGGATTTTCTTAACGATTTCCCATTTCCTCCACCCAAGGAGGTTATGAGTATCAAGCCAAAATCTTCAATTGAGGAACCACAAAATCTTTATGGAGGAGGATTACAAACCCGCAATCCAATGTCAAAGGAGGGTGAACCCCAAAATTCACGACGTTATCAAAAAGGAAGTCCTAAAACTCCTTGACGCGGGAATGATTTACCCTATTTCCGATCGCCCTTGGGTGAGTCCTATTCATTGTGTCCCTAAAAAGGGAGGAATGACCGTTGTGCCAAGCGATGCCAACAAGTTAATTCCCACTAGACTCGTGACCGGATGGAGAGTGTGCAGTGACTATCGTAAGTTGAATGAAGCCACTCGAAAAGACCATTTTCTCTTGCCCTTCATGGACCAAATGTTGGAGCGTCTTGCGGGAAACGATTTCTATTGCTTTTTAGATGGTTTTTCCGGTTACTTCCAAATCCCCATCGATCCTCGTGATCAAGAAAAAACTACGTTTACGTGTCCATATGGAACGTTTGCCTATCATAGAATGCCATTCGGACTTTGCAATGCACCGGGAACCTTTCAAAGGTGCATGATGGCTATTTTTCATGATATGATCGAGAAGACGATGGAAGTCTTCATGGATGACTTTTCCGTGTTTGGTAGTTCGTTCACTTCGTGTTTGTCGAATCTTGAGAGAATGTTGAAGCGTTGTGAGGAAACCAACCTTGTGCTTAACTGGGAAAAACTTCATTTTATGGTTATAAGTGGAATCGTCTTAGGGCACAAGGTTTCGAAAGCGGGGATTAAGGTAGATCAAGCTAAGGTAGACGTCATCGCCAAATTACCTCATCCCAAAACCGTTAAGGGAGTTAGGAGTTTCCTAGGCCATGCGGGCTTTTATCGTCGATTCATCAAGGATTTTTCAAAGATATCTCGACCTATTACACATCTCCTCGAAAAAGATGCACGTTTTGTCTTTGACGAAGATTGTGTACGAGCCTTTGAAATCTCTAAGAGGAAACTGACCGAAGCTCCCATTCTTGTTGCTCCCAATTGGAACCTCCCCATTGAGCTCATGTGTGATGCTAGTGACTACGCTATTAGTGCCGTATTGGGGCAACGTCATGAAAAACACTTCTTGCCTATTCACTATGCTAGCAAGACGATGACTGAGGCTCAACTAAAATACACTACAACGGAGAAGGAGTTCCTTGCCGTGGTGTATGCATTTGAGAAATTCTGACCTTATCTCATCTTGAATAAATTCATAGTGTATACGGATCATTCGGCTATCAAGTATCTTATGGCTAAACAAGATGCCAAGCCGAGATTACTTCGTTGGATTCTCCTCCTTCAAGAATTTGATCACAAAATCGTTGACAAAAAAGGAGCCGAGAATCTAGCGGCCGATCATCTTTCTCGTTTGGAAGATCCTCACCAAAGTGTTTACGAGCCCAAGGAAATCACCGAAACATTTCCGCTCGAAACACTTGGTGTAGTGAATTCTAAGCTTGATTCTTCTACCACATGGTTTGCGGACATCGCAAATTACCATGCGGGCAACTTCATCATCAAGGGTATGACGACTCAAGAAAAACGAAACTTCTTTCGTGACGTCAAGTTCTATTTTTAGAACGAACCTTACTTGTTTCGAACTTGTGCGGATCAAATTATTCGACGTTGTGTCTTTGGTACCGAAGCTTCTAACATCCTTAGAGCTTGTCACGAGGGACCCACGGGTGGTCACCACGGTGCTAATCTCACGGCTAAGAAGGTTTTTGATTCCGGTTTATTTTGGCCTACTATTTACCGAGATGCACATGAACTTGTGAAGTCGTGTGACTCATGCCAACGACAAGGAAAAGCCTCACAAAAAGATGAAATGCCACAAAATATCATCCAAGTGTGTGAGACCTTTGACGTTTGGGGCATTGACTTTATGGGGCCGTTCCCATCATCTCGTGGTAATAAGTACATCCTTGTCGCTGTTGACTACCTATCTAAGTGGGTGGAAGCTAAAGCTTTGCCCACCAATGATGCTCGAGTGGTAGTCAAGTTTTTGAAAAGCTTGTTTTCTCGGTTTGGAACCCCTCGTGCGATCATAAGCGAGCGTGGAACCCATTTTTGTAACGATCAATTCGAAAGGGTCCTAAGGAAATATGGGGTTACACATCGGCTTTCTATGGATTATCACCCACAAACGAGTGGGCAAGTCAAGGTTTCAAACTGAGCTTTGAAGAGGATCTTGGAGAGATCTATTGGGGAAAACCGACAATCTTGGTCGGATAAGTTAGACGATGCTTTATGGGCCTTTAGGACCGCTCATAAGACGCCCATCGGGTGCACTCCCTATAAGCTTGTGTATGAGAAGAATTGTCACTTGCCAATTGAACTCGAACACAAAGCTTATTGGGTCCTTAAGCATTGTAATGATGATATGGAGACCGCAGGAAAACACCGGAAAATGCAATTAAATGAATTGGATGAATTAAGGGATATTGCTTATGAAAATTCACTGATTTATAAAGAAAAGACTAAAAAGTTTCATGATTCAAAAATTAAAAACCGGGTTTTTAACATTGGAGATCAAGAGTTGCTATTTAACTCACGATTGAAAATCTTTTCCGGTAAGTTGAAATCCCGTTGGTCTGGTCCATTCACCGTGACTCAAGTTTTTCCATATGGGACCATCGAGCTAGCTCAAAATGATGGCCCCAATTTCAAGGTGAATGGACAAAGGTTGAAGCACTACTTTGGCGGGGAAGTTCCATCCTTGAACTACCTCGACCAAATCACCTTCCCCAATGATAATTAGTATTGAGGGGATCGAGTCGAGCTCATGACTCGGTAATAAAAAACGAGGTGCCTCGTGGGGGAGTCCTATGCTTATCCTATGTACATATTATCGCTTTCTAATGTAGTAACGTGTGGGGATTTGTGCCCTTCCAACCTTTGTTTCGTGGTTGTTTGTGAATTGTGGACTTTAGATGATCATGATCTTCACGATTGGAGCCTCTCGTGTTCGTTTTATGGGAGCACTCGATCGTTTGCTTTGAATAATTTCTCAATATCCATGATATATCCTTTTATGTTCTAACCTTAGGTTTATAGCACACTTCATAAACGGCTTTAAATTTAAAGGTTACACCCTTTCCATGCTAGATTAGCATTCGACTACGTCTCTAGTATGGGGGTTTTCCAACCCTTAGAATCGAAACATTGATGACAATGTTTATCCTTAGTATGGGGGGGGGGGGGGGGGGGGTGAATAGATACTTGCCTTGCCAAACCTTCACGCTTTCCAAAGTTTATCTTTTTGTTGCAAAATAAGGCTAAAAATGGCCAAATTTTAAATTTTTTCTCATGTTTTATAAGTGTTTGAAGACACGAATGTAGATTTTCCGATGGCGAGAATAAGAGTAATTTTTGACTCGACCGTGCGTGTTGAGCACTTAGCTTTGATTCCTTAACTTTATATTAGGCTAAGTCTCTTAAATGAGGACGAGAAATGATAGAGTTAATTATAAGTTACTATGCTAAACGTAGAGTACTCGTATTCTTTCAAAAACTCATGTGTTCTCGTTGTTTGCTTATTCTCCCTTCGCTTGTAAATATTTTTTGCTTAATAAGTATTGACTTAGCAGTTTAGTCTTGATTGTTGGTTTCTAGTCTTTTCTAGTAGCTTCCATGTAATTAAATTGGGAAGACATTAAGGTATCGCCAGCGTCACGGTTTTGAAGTATTGGCAACCCGAATAATCGAAAGCTTCACCCAAATAATTAGATTTCAAGTGCTCACCTAAATCAAGCAAACAATTTGAAGCTCACAAGACTGAAAAATCTATGCAAAATTGAAAGTGAATCAAGCCTTAATCTTTAAAGCTTTAAAAATCCAAAATTCGCCTTAGCATGAGGATATACGTCTTTGGCCACAATAAACACCTCATGGCGAGGTTAAATAAAAGGCAAGGCAAGACCGAAGTCATAATAAAAGCTTCATGGCGAAGTGGAATAAAAGATGGAGGTAAACCTGTGATAATAAGGCCCTTCTGTTAGGAGGCGTATAAAAGTCTTGGTAATAAGTCTCATGTTCAAAACCGTTATAAAACCGTGTTTATCGATCCTTCTTGATGACTTAATTTTTTGACATCGTTGTCTATTAGGATGGATTATTAATTCGATGGTCTTGGTTACACCGTTAGGACTCTATTTTTAGACCTAAATCTCTATTATCGCATAAGTCAAACAATGTATCCTCGTGAAACATTCAAGACAAAATAAAATATAAGAGATACAACTTAGGAAAATGGGAGGATAAGTACGTGATTAGGGCATATGAGTAGTGTTAGCATTACTAACTTATAATTACAATGATCTCGTTGCACGCTTAGCATGGAATTAGGGTGAAAATCGAGGATGATGAAATTATTTCTAACGAAGCATTCACGTGTTCTTATTCTATGAACCTAAACGTCCCATTTTGCGATGAAAATCATACATTATGTCTAAAACGCAAGTAGTAGAAGTAATAGTAGTAGTGTAGCTAGTTTATCATTCAATAAAAGTGAATAAAAATGAATTTTGGAGGTGCTACGATACTTTATTCTAGCATTGCGTGAGGGCACAACAATGGTTTAGTATGGGGAAGTGATGAGACTGCTTTTATACATAGTCTCATCGTCCAAAAAGGGCTTTAAATGCATTAAATATCATAAAAATGGCCAAATATATGCTTGTGTTTGTTACTTGTGTATTTTAGGTACGGATATTGAGAAAATGACAAAAAATCACAAGAATCATGCAAAAACGAACACGGGAAACGAAGCCGCACAATAAACCAAGCCCTAATGAAGATTTTCCAAAGAAAAACCCTTGAAGTTTTGAAGATTATGCAAGAAGGATCCTCCAATATTGAAGAATTGACACTTTAAACCCTTTTATCTTCATAATTACAAGATTGGTCCTTAAAGTTTGTCAAATTTACAAAAAGGGCCCTTAACTTTGAAGAAATGGCAAATTTAGTCCCTCAAAAAAACTAAATTGTCAATATTAGTCCTCCTCAAAGTCAAACATGCCATGAAGGCCTTCAATTTACAAGAAAGAACAAGTTTGGTCCTCAAAATATGTCAAATTACAAAAAGGACCCTTAACTTTAAAGAAATGGCAAAAATGGTCCCTCATAAATCATGACTTGTCAATTTCAGTCCTCTAAGAAGTCAATCATACAAGTCAAGACCATCATCTTTGAAGAAAATGCCAAAACAACCCTTCAAGAATCATAAAATGGCAAGAAATACCCCTGAAAATACTTTGGAAAAGTACTTGGGGCGAAAGTGTGAAAACCAAAACTTGGTTATAAAGGGAATTCGTTTTTTGGCTAATGAAAACTGAATTGAAAAGAATATAGAAGGAAAGGGGTGTGTTTTGCCAAGACATAAACTTTACCTTAACCAACCAATGGCTGCCGCGTGCCCCACTAACTCCATCCCACCAATCACCCTTCACCATTTCGCCACCTCACCAATCCACTCACAACAAACTTAACTAACCCAGTTTAACTTATTTAATTAAGTTTAAAAACTGGCGGTTAACACCTTTTTAGACCCAAACTAAGATCAAACACCACTATTCATCCCAAGAACACAAATTGGGTATTTGTGTTTAAGCAAAAATTAACCCACCATATTATCCAGAATTGTGATTAAGGTGATGTTAATCATATCCCAAACCTCAACAACACACAAGTCACATGATAAACCCCCATGCATACGTTTTGCAGAAAATGCCAAAAGTGCCAGAAGATCCAACCATCCTTGTTTAGCTTTATTCCTAAGCTTCATTCTTGGCCTTTGGATGCAATCTCACCTTGCCAGCAACAACAAAACGCCAAATTCAGTCACATGATCAACAAGATATTCAAACTTTCAAAGGGCATTTTGGGGACTTCATCAACTAGGGTTTTACGTTTTTATGCATCTTAGTTAACCATTGTAGCCCATATAAGGCATAGGACTCTTACAATTTCAGCTTGCTCTTGAATTTTTCCTAGTTCACAATTCTGTAAATCCTTACTCTTGATTAATGAGAAGTGTTTGAAATTTGTGAAGAAAATTCAAGTGCCAATATTTATATTTGCTTTTTTAGGTTTAATGTTTGCAAAAACTGAATCTCAAAACGTTTTCTTAGGCTTTGTGCAAGAAATTGCTCAAAGTTCTTAAATCTTGATATTTTGCTAAGTTCCTTGGTACACCTTGGAATTCTTGGGCTATAAGTGGATCATAGCACCCTGATATTGTGTTATCAAGGTGTTGTGAGACTTATAATTTGGGGATAATCAAGTGTGGGGTACAAGGGTTGCATTAATCAAGGATTTGTCACCTTTCTGATTAATATTTGTGCTTCTAACTTTGTTCCATCTTAGCAGCTTGATATTAGAAGCTTGTGCTTGTTCTTGCTAGCACATCAGCTCAAACATACGTGGGTGTGGATGTACATCCATGAGGTTTGAACCCTTAATCTCAAAATCTGATAAAAATTTGGAAATTTGTGATATTTGAGTTCTGCTTGTGTATGTGTTGTTCTTGGGCTCCAAATCTTGTTGATTCTGTTTATGTTTGATGTTTTGATGCTTATGTATGCATGTGCTAACCTAAATCCATCTTTTGGTTTGAAAATCTTGATTTGAAAATATAAAGGAGTGTTTGGGTTAACCTGTTTAAGATCATAGATTGTTATTGTGTAGTTGGAAAGTGTTGTTTATTGTTGGTATTTGCTATTCACTTGGTTGTGTGCTAAAACCTGCAAGTTTTCAGTCTTGTAAACTCAAATTAAAGATGTGCTATAACTCACTTGATTTGACTGATTTTGACCTAAGATTTTGGAAATACCTAGAGTATATGCATGTTTAGGGCTAAAAGGTGTTAAATCAAAGTTTGTGTAACCTGATTTGAAGATTTGAGTGTTTAAAATTGGCTTGTTGGTCAAGTATATCAGCAAAGTGAAAAATCTGCTTGTTTAGTGTTCATCAGTAACTATTTTGTGCTTGAATCTTGATTTAGGCCTTGAACCAATGCATGTAACTTGTTAACTTATGTTCATTTGAATTAAATATAGCTTGTGTATGCTTTTGGTGCAATTTGG
Organism: Glebionis coronaria; assembly: GCA_025667525.1. Classification (NCBI taxonomy): domain Eukaryota; kingdom Viridiplantae; phylum Streptophyta; class Magnoliopsida; order Asterales; family Asteraceae; genus Glebionis; species Glebionis coronaria. Next base: position 233,084 of record JANFOE010000396.1, read on the forward strand.
TTGGCTGAATTTTGCTTAAAAAGCTTATTAAGTTCATAACTGCTTATTGTTCATGTCTGTGTGAGGTCTGGTGATCTTTTGAATTAACTGCACTGATTGGGTGTTTGTAATTGTGATTTGTGATTGATATTGACTCCTTATGATTAACTGATCATTTGGGTGCCTTTGCTTAACTTGAATCCACAAAAAAGTCACTAAAGACAAAAAGTCAAGAAAGTCAAGCAGTGGAAAAAGTTCCCACTGCTCAACACCCAAAAACTAGCCCCTGCTAGTGTTAATTGTCATCCATTTTATTCATAAGCCAATTTGGCTTATCCAGACTTGCAACAACTTATTTTTTGTAATAGATCTTCCTTATTTGACCCATTTATTTGATCTGGAGCTTATCAGACTTTGGCTTTGACTTTTTGCTAGAAAACTCATAAGGTTGACTTTAAATTAAGTGCTTATCTACTTAAAACAGCTTATTGAGTGTGCTTATTTGAAAACTTTTTGTTGATTAAGCTTAGTTAAGTCATTTAAAAGATTTTGAAAGTTGAATCAGCTCTTGGGGTGGCCTAGAACTCGAAACGACTATTTTGTCATTTTGTGAAGATAACTTTTAGCTTATTCAGGCTTATTCCTTGTGCTTTTTCTAATTTTATTATTTACAGATCTCTTAAGTAACTCAAATGAAGCTCGTGTGTTAAATTTGAGCTTATGGCATCAGCTTATAGCTTAATGGGCCAAAAAGCCCATTAAGAATAAACTGCTTTGAAATAAGCTAGCTTAAACACATTTTCAGCTTTTGGGCCTTCAGAGTTTTGTTCTTAAAATCAAATTTTAAGTCAGACAGGAGCTTTTGGGCTTATTTGGACAACATTTTTCTTATTGGGCCTTAAATAGCCCATTAAGGGGTCTGTTTGGACTTTTAGCCCATCTCTAGGCCCAATAGGGGTATTTTTGTAATTTCAACTTCATTTCTGTATTATTTAGGTTAAAATAAGCTAGTTTGCAACTTTTTAGAATTTTTTATAAATTTTGGATTTTTATTAATATTTTATTATTATTTTATTATTTTATTATTAAAAATTAAAATTTAAAATTTTCAAGTTTTTTCATTTTTCTTATTTCAATTACATTAGGTTAGGAATTTTACAATTTTTAGAATATTTTTATTGTCATTAGATTAATTTTTAAAATTATTTTAAGTTTTAATAGTTTTTAATTGTTTTTAAATACTTTTAATTAATTTTAAAATTTTCAAATATAGTTATAAATTTAGTTAAGTCATTTTAGAGGTTTACAATTGAAAAAAAAAATCTCATTTTGGGCTTTTTGTTAATTAAATTGATTTTTTGGGCTTTAATTAGCATTAAAAAATTATTATTTAATTAAATAAAAGGTTTGAGTGATTTTTGATTTTTTTAAACTCTAATTACATTTTTTAGGATTTATTGCAATTTTCTAGGAATTTTTAGAGTAAATTTTTAATTTTGTCACTTTTTACGGTTTTACGTGTATGACTTTTCGTCTTAGTTTTAATCCATAATCGTAACCGTCATTCTCTTCTAATCTCTTTTCTTTTCTTTTTGTCATCAATATAATCACAAACCATTAATCAATTCTTAACACAACGCACTTGCCTCCTTGGGAAACGAACTTGAACTTCATTGGTCATTAGTGCTTGGTTTTCCTAAACCGACACTTAATACTTTCCCTATTTTGCTCTCTTTTCCTAAAGAGTGGTAAAAACTTCTACATCAAGGTTCACCAGATTATTCACGATAATAAGCTTTCTGTCTGTGCCATTTTAGAGTCTCATACGAGTAATTCTAAGTTGGATAAGGTTTGTTCTTTTATTTTTCGATATTGGGAATGGACGTCGAACGCTATTCATTGTAATAAGGACTCTCGTATCATCTTAGGGTGGAACCGTGATGATGTGGATATCTCGGTTATTACGCAGGATGATCAGGTTATGCATACTCGAGTATGGTTAAAGTCTGATAAAAAAGAGATGTTCAGTTCGTTTGTATATTCTCATAACATTTACACTCGTCGGCGTGCTTTATGGCACAATCTTGGGATGCACAATGTGTATATCCGAAAACGGCCATGGTGCATTTTAGGTGACTTCAATGCGGCTCTTACGCTTGAGGACGTTGCTGCCGGTTCTTCCACGGTGGATATTTCTATGCGTGAATTTCGGAGTGTGTTCATGATATTGAAATGTTTGATGTTCAACGGGCTGGTTTGAGATTCACATGGTCTCAAAAACCGAAGGGTGGTGATTGTATCTTAAAGAAAATAGATAGGATTATGGCGAATGGGGAATTCCAGGTAGGGATGAGCATGGATCTAGATCCGGTGGAACTAGAACCAGAACCAGAACCAGAACCAGAACGGTGTAACCGAGAACCGAAATTTTGAGAAAAATAGGAACCGAGAATCAAACCAAATATATTTTTGGTTCCAGTTCTGGTTCTAGTTCCGGTTACGGTTCTTTGGTTCTACCCGTATAGGAACCGATTTTTCAAAAGAAGAAGAATTCTTTTAAATATTTATAACCATTTAAGTTAAAAGCAATTACATTTAACAACTAAGTATAGGCTCAAATAAATAAACATTATATAGTTTCACAAATTCACTACTTTTCTTTTACCAAAATTCGAATCGAAGTTATTAGGCTCAATATCGGTTGACTTTGTATCACGTTAAAAAGAAAATAAAAATAAAAATATTGATTACTAACTATTTAACATTATGTTTACAAAATGAATGTATTTGGCATGGCTAGTCATATTATGTAAACCTTTTTGTTACAAAGTAAAATAAAGAACTCACAAATTATTCAAACTTATTGAACGTGCCATATCAACAATTATAACATAAAAAACAAATTTTATATTATACAAATCTAGTGATTAGTAGTTTTGTACTAACAAGAAATACATATTTCATTAATACTAAGAAGACATACATTGAATGAAAATAAAAACCAACATAAAACTTAGTTCTATTGATTTGATAATGATAATAGTTGTTTGTGTTTCAACGGATTAAAATTAGAGTTTAAGATGTTCGGTTTGGTTTTTTGAGAGTAGGTTAGTTGTGTTTTTTATATTACCTACGATATTAGCTTTTGAGTATGGTATATAAAAATGTTATAATATTTTTATAATTATCGGGTCTTTGGTTCCGGAACCGAGAACCGATGGAACCGAACCGAACCAAGAACAAAAAAATCTCATAAACAAGAACTGGAACTGGATCCAACGGTTCTGGTTCCGGTTTAGTTCTTTGTGGTACCGGTCCAATTCTCAGTTCCGATACGGTTCTTCGGTTCTTTTGCTCATCCCTAATTGCAGGATATGTTTAAAGGCTGTCATGCTACATTTTAGCCATATTGTAACTCGGATCACTCTCCAGTTGTTCTTAATGTTCCGTCTATTGTTAAAGTAAAGCCTAGGCCTTTTCAATTTGCAAATATTCTTGTATCTCATGGTGATTTTCAGGGTATTGTCAGGGATGGATGGCATCAGACGCGAGTGGTTTCCATATGTTTAAACTAGTACAGAAGTTGAAAAGTCTGAAGAAGACTTTACGGAAGCTGCTATATAATCATGGGAATTTACATGATAATGTCCAGAGGCTTCATCATGAATTGGATACTGTTCAGCGTGACCTAGATTAGGATCCTTTTAATGCTGTGCTTCGTGAGGAGGAGGCACTTTATTTACAGGCTTTCAATGATGCGTCGGTTCTTGAGGATCGATTTCTTCGTCAAAAAGCTAAGATTGATTGGCTTTGTGACGGAGATTCAAATTCTAAATTTTTCCACCGTGCTGTTAAGAAACGATTGAGCCGTAATCGCATTGAGGTATCACTAATACTACAGCTGAGATCTTTGAAAATGAATAGGTCCCGGGTGCGTTTGTAGCTCACTATAAGAATTTTCTTGGGCATAATGATGTTGTTGTTCCTTTGGTCACCGATGATCTATTCCCTAATTAGCTAAATGAGGCGGTTGCAGCTGATATGATCCAAGATATTAGTAGTAAGGAGATTATAGATGTTATATTATCCATAGGCAATGATAAATCCCCGGGCCCCGATGGGTACATTGCTACATTTTTTAAAGAGGCTTGGGATATCGTTGGGACGGATGTTGTTAATGCTATTAAGGAGTTCTTTGTTAATGGGAAACTGCTTAGAGAAGTTAATTATACGATCTTGGCGCTCATTCCTAAGGTGACTGATCCCACGAAGGTTACAGATTTTCGCTCCATATCTTGTTGTAATGTTATCTTCAAGGGCATCACCAAAATTATTACTAACCGAATGAAGCACTGTTTGAAAGATTTGGTTGGTATTAATCAGTCAACATTTATTCTAGGTCGCAATATCTCGGATAATATCTTGTTAACGCATGAGCTCATGCACAACTATCACCTTGATCATGGCCCTTCTAGATGCGCATTTAAAGTGGACATTCAGAAAGCTTACGACACGGTCAATTGGAACTTTCTTAGGGAGATTCTAGTGGGGTTTGGTATTCATCATCGGTTCATAGGTTGGATCATGGAGTGTGTCACGACTGCATCTTTCTCTATCAGTATAAACAGCTCTCTTCATGGTCATTTTCAAGGCAAACGAGGTCTTAGACAGGGGGACCCGTTGTCGCCTTACCTTTTAACACTTGTAATGGAGATTCCTACGCTTATGATTAAGAGAAGAATTCGGCAAACTGACTTATTTACTTACCATCGCTACTGTTCCAAATTAGAATTGGTGAACCTTTGTTTTGCTGATGACTTATTCTTATTTGCGCATGGTGATACCAGTTCTGCTACGTTGATCATGAATGCTCTTAATGAGTTTAAACGGTCCTCGGGTCTTCTATCTAGCATTCCCAAGAGTACCACTTACTTCTGCAATGTATTAAATCATGTTAAGCTTGCTATTCTTCATATACTTCCATTTGAAGAAGGGAAGCTGCCGGTAAAATATCTGGGTGTCCTGTTAATTTCGTCGAGGCTGATTTACAAGGATTGTAAGAAATTGATCGATAAAATCCAAGTAAGGATTGATGGGTGGGGTCACAAAGCTCTTTCGAAGGCTGGTCGTGTGCAACTTATTGATTCTGTTCTTGGATCGCTTCATGTATTTTGGGCGTCGGTTTTCATATTACCTGATCGTGTTTTACTAGATATTGAGCAAAAGCTGAGAGCTTTTCTATGGTGCCAAGGAAAGTCGAGTCGGGGGAAATCTAAAGTGGCATGGGATGATGTTTGTCTTCCCAAAAAGGAAGGTGGTTTAGGTATTCGAAGACTTGAGCCTTTTAATCAAGCCCTTATGATTTCACATATTTGGAAGCTGCTCACGAATAAGGAGTCGCTTTGGGTCCAATGGATTCGCGCTTACAAACTTCGTGGGAGGAGTTTTTCGTATGTCCCAATCAGAGGAAATTTCACATGGGGTTGGCGTAAGATTCTTCTTCTTCGTCCTTTCTTACGTGAATTTATTTGGCATAATCTTGGTGATGGTAGGTCTACTTCGATATGGTACGATAAATGGTGCACTCTTAGCCCGTTGTCTAATATTATAACAACTCGTGACATATTTAGAGCTGGTTTCAATAAAGATACCAAGGTTAGTGAGATTCTGGTGAATAATATTGTGCATTGGTCAGATTTATGGTTGTCTAAATACCCTATGTTGAATTCTATTCCAACCCCTACTCTGTCCAACAAACCGGATACGTTGGAATGGCATGCCATTGATGGTAATATTATGCCTTTCTCTACTCAGGCTGTATGGGAAGTGCTTTGACCTCGGAATACTACTGTTACATGGCATTTGCTGTGTGGTTCCCGGGTTGTATTCCTAGTCATGCGTTTTTATTTTGGTTGATTATAAGACGCATGCTTAAGACTCAGGACATATTACGTGCTTGGGATAATGTAGATGCGAATATCAAATGCCCTCTATGTGAGCTGCAACCTGATAGTCATGAACACTTGTTTTTTGAATGTGTCTTCTCTAAACAGGTTTGGAATGAAGTGAAAGATCTTGCAGGGCTTTCTAGATCGTTACCGTCTATTGATGCTATATTAAATGATATTCTGCCTTTTGCTAGCCTTAAATCATCGAGGAGTGTGGTTGTAAAGCTGATGGTTACGGCTGCTATGCATACCATTTGGCAGGAAAGGGATTATTGCATATTTAAGAAGGAAAAGAGACGGACAAGTCATGTTGCTGATCTGATCAAGTCTACTGTTCGGTTGAAGCTAATGTCATGTCGTTGGAAGTAGTCTCCCAATGTTATCAATCTGTTTCAAATATGGAATCTTACCAATTTGTTACTCAAGAGAAGTTGATGGTTTTTTTGATGTGCTTGTGTACCTTTAGGGGGTTCTTTCCCATAGGTGTACTTGTGTTTGTAGTATTGATTATATGGCCTGTCATATAATCTTGTAGTTCAAGCGATGTCTTGAGGTTAATACGGTATTTCAGCCGTATTCCAGTGTACTTAATGGTTTGGGTGATTAATATATTTTATCGGGGAACCTTGTTCCCTTTTACCAAAAAAAGGAAAGAAAGAGACACATACCTATCCTTTTTCCGTGAAAGGAAAAGCTATTAATAAGTGTGATTGGATTATTGTAATTATCAATCTTTAAGTGAACTTAAAGGTTTAAGAAGATTTGCACTACCTATTGTTTCAAGTAGATCTCATTACTCTTATTTGAGTTCTGAGAATTTTTCAAACTAATAAGTCTCTTAGCAATCTCTAGGAAAGCAATGCTTCTTTTGTTCTTTACATATCGATACCCTCTGAGGCTATAATCGATAAGAGCAAAACAAGTGCTTTGTTTGCTTATTGTGATTATAATAACTAGCTTTATTTATCCTAGTTATCATGTTTTAACTCAATGTAGGCGCTATATACCCTCATTGAATGGTAGGCCTAATATGGAGGAAATTGCATGCCAATTTTTGAAGTTAATGAAAGCTTGATGGATAGTCTCTCATCTACATGGTATAAATTTCTACACTCTCTATAATACAATAGTAATTGTTACTTATGGGCATTTAAAGCGAGTAGGAAAGTATATAAATCGTTATTTGCTATTCACTGGTGAAGCAATACTTGTAATGTTGTCAAATCCAGTGAAAGCATTACGTTTCACTACTGAAAATACATTAATGTAATGCTACAAGCTTGTTTACCTTGTTAGTAACCCATATTATTTCTAGTTTGACTTGAAATAATAACTTACTTTCACAATATGAAGAACCATAGTTTTAAGGATGACTACATCTTATTTTATATGATAATCACTTTTGAAGTATTGTCTATATAATAATTATGCACAATTCCTTATAAAACTATATGGTTGACGTTCTACTAGTTATTCAAATATACATGACATTATTGTATTGTTCACATAAATAATTGCATTTCATGATTGTTTATATGCATACATGATGTTGTGCCATGCACAAGTGGGATAAATCTTTATCGTGTGCAAGGTACAACACATAACAATATGAAAATTGTTTCTCTTGACCACGAGATAAGAATCTAATATTCAATTAAGACATATACGTTTAATTATCAATATATTTTGCCTTGTTTAGAAAATTTCAAGATATGAATAATAAACTATTTCAACTATTTTGTTTATAGTTTCTTGGCATGTTTCTTATAATGTTTCTTGGAATGTACATAAATAAAAAATGAAGTAAGCAATAAACTTAAAGTCTTTGAGCGGATCCCGCTCCTAAACATAAGGGATAGGGATCCTGGGGTCGTTTCTTATAATGTTTCTTGGAATGCACATAAATAATGAAGTAAGCATTTAACTTAAAGTCTTTGAATTATTCAAAGGATAAATAATGTATATTGATAAGACTGCTTTTATACATAGTCTCATCGTCCAAAAAGGGCTTTAAATGCATTAAATATCATGAAAATGGCCAAATATATGCTTGTGTTTGTTACTTGTGTATTTTAGGTACGGATATTGAGAAAATAACAAAAGATCACAAGAATCATACAAAAAACAAACACAGGAAACGAAGCCGCACAATGAAGCAAGCCCTAATGAAGATTTTTCAAGAAAAACCCTTGAAGATTTGGAGATTATGCAAGAAGGGTCCTCCAATATTGAATAATTGATACTTTAAACCCTTGTATATTCATAATTACAAGATTGGTCCTTAAAGTTTTTCAAAATTACAAAAAGGACCCTTAACTTTGAAGAATTGGCAAAAATGGTCCTTCATAAATCATGACTTGTCAATTTCAGTCCTCCAAGAAGTCAACCATACAAGTCAAGACCATCATCTATGAAGAAAATGCCAAAACAACCCTTCAAGAATCATAAAATGGAAAGAAATACCCCTGAAAATACTTTGGAAAAGTATTTGGGGCAAAAGTATGAAAAAGAAAAGTTGTTAACAAAGGAATGGGCGTTGATAGCTAGTTTGAGCTGAAATGACAAAGAGAAAAGAAAGGAGGGGCTAAACATGGCAGACATAATAGATACCTAGAACTATGGCAGCCTGCCACGTGCCCCACTCACCAAAATCCACCAATCACCTCCCACTATTCATCCACCTCACCAATCCACTCACAACAACTTAAACTAATCTGGGATTAGTTTATTTAAAACACGCTAAACACAATATTTAAAGACCAAAACAGATCAAAACTTTCACTGTTTATCATATGAACACATTTAGGTTTTCCTAATTGTGTTGTAATTAAACCACCAAATGCTCCAGATTTATGATTAAGGGACTCTTAATCATAACCCAACTCATAACTTGGACACCTCACCCACCAAGAACCCCACACAAGGTTCCCCTGCTACAAAGGTTGAAGATACTGCCAAAAACCACCAGCTATCCAACGTCCCACAAACCTGCTTTAATCATAAGCTCAATATAGACCCTTTGATCAATTGGTTACACTTTCTCACCTCAACATACAGCCAAAAGTCCTCACATGATCAAGCATTTTCAAAATCCACAAGGGCATATCTGGAAACTCACCAACTAGGGTTTATGTTTTTTATTCAGCATTTAGGGTTTCTTGTAGCCTATATAAGGCATTAGCATCACAACATTGTAGTTTGCTCTTGAATTTTTCCTTGTTTACTTTTCTATAAATCTCATCTTCATATTAATGAATTGTGTTTGAAATTGTGAAGAAAAGTCAAGTGCCAATCTTTATATTTGCTTGTTTATGTTTAATGTTAACTAATCTTGAATCTCAAAACGTATTTTTAAACCTTGTTGATAGGTGTGTAAACACCCATCCTTTTTACCACATAATTACAATAATAACCGGACCAAAACGTGTATTTTATGTATTTTATGTTGGTATTATACGTGGTTTGTGTTTTTGTTGTGATTTAGGACGAAACTGTGAAAAGTGGAGAAAACACGGCATTTACGGGCTTTGATTGAAGAAAAAGATGAAAAGACGAAGTCAAGAAGTCAAGAGTGTAAAAAGAACGGAAGTCCAAGACCAATTCTGAAGATTTATCGAAGAAAAAGTCAAAAGACGGAAGTTTTCTAAAAGCCGAGGAACTCAAGTCTATTTTATTGAAGAATTAAAAGACGAGTTCAAAAGAAATCCCGAGCCACAAGTCATTAGAGTCTAAGTTTAAAGAAATTAGAAGAAAAGGACTAATGGTGCAATTAATGAAGATTAAAGGCTTAAGGACCTAATGACGCAATTAAGAAGAAATGAAGGAGGGGAGGAAGCTTCCTAATCCTCCCCTATATATATTAGGCTAGTTAATTATTTTCTTTGTTGGGTGGTTTGACAAACCATTACTTCCATTTTCATTTATGCACATTACTTTCTTGTCCAATTTACATTAATTGTCTTGCACCTTAATTACCATTTAATTTCAAGTAAGTTTCCATTTAATTCTTGTCAATCTTTACTTTATCTTGTTGATCTCCTATCTACCTTTCTTAATCTTTGATTTTTATGTTTAAGTTTATGTTCATGTTCATGTTCTTATTTTGATCAAGTGGATTTTTGATTATTGTGGTTAAATTTGTTAGTTTTGTTGATTTAGATTGTTTGTTTATGATTATTGAATGATTTGTTATTAGTTTAGTTTAATCTTTTGTTTGAATTTGATTAACTTGTGGATAGATTCTTTGTTACTGTATATCCCTTGTTCTTCGGGAGTGTTGTTTCTGTTTCTGTGTTCCCAGATAAGTTTCGAGCCAAAGAGAAGAAAAGTGTTCATTCAGAACTCAATAAGTTCCGAATCAAGCTTTATCCGGAAGTGTTCCGGATCAATACTTCCGAACCAAAAGTTCCGAGTGAAGCAAGGTTCATCCAGAACATTCAAAGTTCCGGATCAATACTTCCGAACGAAGTTCCGGACGAAACTTCCGAACGAAGTTCCGGACGAAACTTCCGAACGAAGTTCCGAACGAAACTTCCGAACGAAGTTCCGGACGAAAGTTCCGAACGAAGTTCCGGACGAAAGTTCCGAACGAAGTTCCGAATCAACATCTTCCGAACCAACTTCCGAATCAAGGATTTTCTGTCAGGTTCTTTTTAGTTTTCTTTTTAAGTTTCTGTCTTTTATTTTCAAGCTTTATTTTTCCCGCCTTTTTCCTTACTTACACTTTAAGTTTATTCGCCTTAGTTTTATTTTAGCCTTGCTTTAGTTTAAGTTTTAGTTGCATTTTAAGTTTGCCTTAGGTAGATTTAAGTTTACGTTATTTACGTTTAGTGCCCTTTAATTTCAGTCACGTTTTAAATACTTGCCCGTTATTTTAATTAGACTTAGATTTACTTTAATTGCACTTTTACTTTAAAGTTTCGCACTTTTATTTTAAAACAACCAAAATATTCTTTTTCACCAAAAACAACAGAGTCATACTTTAAGCCGGAAATCAATTCGAAGAGATACCGAGAACAATAATTGAACCTAGCTAAATCTCTACATTAAAATGGCGCCGCTGCCGGCTCTTTTCGTAAAGATTAACGGTTTTTTTGTGAAAGACGCGTTGCTTTTTGGGATCCGTTCACTCGCGAACGTTATTTTTCGTGTCAAAAAATTTTCAAAAATCCCAAAAACATTTGAAAAATTATAAAAAGCATTTCTTTTTCAAAGTTTTGCACCAAAAATATTCTTCTTGCTTATCTATCTTTCTTTATGGATTTTTATGTCCATTGCGTCCCGTGTGGGAAACAATTATCTGGGAACAACTCTTGTCAATGGTGTACATGTGAGCGGTGTGGAAACGATCTCGACAATACACAATTCCTATTCGGATTTTGTCCTTTGTGCAACTCGACTAATTCGTCCTTTTTGAATCCACCTCCTCCTATTCCCCCGTGCATCTATTGTGGAAGCGATTCTCATTGGCATGTTTCGTGCCCGGTTCGATACCCGTATGGACACGGGAAAGAACCGGGGTACAATTATGACAATGGTAATAGCTATCCACAAGAAGCACCCAGTTTCTCTCCACACCCATGGTGCTATATTTGTGGGGGCCCTCACGATGCTTCTTTTTGTGATCCGTCGCAAGTCTTTGAGAAAGTACCGTGCTATCATCCTAGTGTCTATAACTTTGAGCCCCCACATCACACCCTTAATCATCAATCCTCTCAGTAAATTAGTCTTGATCAACAACTAACTTCTTTGAATGACATTCTAGAAAGTATAGCTCAACTTCGAGCTGACTTACATCAGGAAAGGCAACCGTTGCTTGATGTGGACGAAACCTTGAAAACCACCGACACCTTTTTGAGCCAATTTAGTCGTTTTCCCTTCTTTTCAACACCAAAATGTTTACTTACAGCGTGGGATAGAACTGGTGAAATTGAACACACTCGGGGCGATGAACAACAAAAGTTGCTGCATGAGCTTCTTAAAGATGTGGAGGTTATCAAGGAAGAGTTTGCCGACTACGTCACTCCTAATTGGACTCGTCCCATCTATTATGATGATGACGACGACGATGATGTCTACACTTTCAAGCAATCTTCTAAAGTTGCTGCTCCTACTGTCGATGTTCCTACTGTATCTAAGGATCTAGATTCGTTGAATGAGCTTAGTGATGTTGGTCTCGACAAGGTATTGGATGATGAGGTTTGTGACTTACCTGCTATGGAGCCTGAGGACGAAGTTGCTCTTACGGAAGAGGTCGATCCTAGTGATGACGATTCTTCTCTCTGCTATGAGAATTTCACTTTTGAAATTTCTCAATCTCCATCGGGAGATCCAGACGATGACGATTTATTCTCTCCGATTTACGAGAAGTTCACCGATGAACATGATCTTGTGGATAAGGTGGAAGACGTGCTTCTTCGCGATAGATTATGGAAAGTTCATCTTCTTATTGCCCAAATCGAAGAATTGACTTCTCCTCCTCTTTTAGAGTCTTTGCCTCCATCTATCCCTCCAGTTGAGGATAATGACCCATTGCTGGAAGAAATCGATATTCACTCCATGCCTCCAGGTATTGATGATGATGACATGGAGGGGGATATTATTTTTGATACTTTGCTACAAGAGGGTATTGTCCCAAGTCCCCCTCCCGAGCACCTTTCATCCTCCCCTTTAGCCACTATTTCGGAGGATGAGTGCTTTGACCCGGGAGGTGACATTGATTATGCTATGATTGATAACAATACAGCTTTGCCGCTTGCTCAACATCTATTATCTTTGGGGGAGGACAATTTGCTTACTTTACCCACCCCACCTCCCGTGGATCTTGAATTCACATACTTCTCGTATGTTGAAAGGACCTTTCTCCCATTCAAGACTTATCCCCCCACCTCTCCTTTGTTGATGTCAACCGGGAACGAGGACAAGGTCTTTGATCCCGGTATCACATTCGAGGCTTCCCCATGGACCATTTAATTCGGGGACGAGTCAGGCTCGTGACTCGGTTAATATAAACAAGCGCTTTTTGGGAGGCAACCCATTTATCTATCTATTTTCACCATAAGTGTAGGGGGAGCCCCGTGGTGTTTCTTGCTTTCTTTATTATCATGTGCAGGGATTAGAGCTTCAACGACACACTCTTGATGACTTTTGACGAACCGTGATTCCGTGTTCCCTTCTTCCCGGTTCTATCCTAAACTCTTTTCGATTTACTACTTTATATATTTCAATATTAAAATAGAAATCTCTTTAGTTGTCTTTTCCTTAGCAAGATTTAAACAAAGTGCACAATGTCCTAAGTGTAGGGGAGTTTACTCCCACATGCTTAAACATTGAGGACAATGTTTATGTTAAGTGTAGGGGGGACTTCTATCGAAGTTAAGTGGCCTTTTCCTTGTATTTGTCCTCATTTTAACCGGAAAATCAAATTTTTCGACATTTTTCAAAAGTTTTGATCTATTTTGGCCTATTAGTTTTTCCCTTTATATAGTTATTTTCTTTCTTTACTAGAATAAATGTTTAATAAAGTGGTTTTAATTTTCAAACGTTGTGTATCTTTTGACTCAACCCGAGTTACTTATCTAAGTTACTCTAGCTAGTATCCTTAACGTGTTTAAATCAAGTTTTGCTAGGCTTTTATATAGGGAGCTATAGAACACGAAAGTCTTAACTCTCACGGGTTAAGAACAAGAACTTTTCGCAAGTTCCTATAATTGATCCTAGAGAGTCGTTTATCAAGGGAACTTTAAAATGCGATTTCTAAACTTGAAAGAGTCTAAGAATTTGCAAGATCCTATACGCGACTCGAAAACCCCAAACTTTGATTTAATAGGCTAAGTATCCACGAGTCTCATTCCTTGAGATTTTAAACTGTGGAGAACGAGAGATGATAGAGCCAATTATAAGTTCGGTATTCTTTCGTGAACTTATGTGAGTTAATTATAAGCCTATTCTCCCATCGCTTGCTAATAAATTTATCTGCAATAAATAAGGTTGTACGATTTGAAAAGTTACTTAGCTTCTAGCCCAAGATCGTTTAAAAGTTGCTCGGTATGGATTAGAGTTCATAGCCAAGGCATAACTTATTAAAGCAGGATGCGAAGATTGGCGAGTCCGAAAAGGCCCTAACAAGGCATGAGGGCTATATTTTGTTGCTAAAGATCCAAAGTGATGTGAAGAATCATTTATCGAAAATCAATATGAAGGATCATGACACACGACGAAAAGCAAAAACTCCCAAAAGTCATGGAGAAGTGTATCCGAAAAGACCCTAACAAGGTATGAGGATAAATAGATCCAAGTCATAAAAGGAGGTGGATCGTTGAATATCAAAGTCCAAAATAAAGATTGGAGAAAAATGAAGAAGTCGTGGTCCAAGTATGAATCTCTCAAAACTTCAAGTGAAGAAATTCCTATTATGAAGAGAAGACCATAATTTCATGAACGACTCTCAAGGTTTGAAGTATGAAGTCGCTGCCAAATATCGGTCCGAGAAAGGTCTCAAATCGCGAAGCGAGTTATGCCAAGATATGAACTTTATGAGGTCCCGAGAAGCAGTTTTAAAAGATTTTGTCCTTTAGCTAACTATTGATTAAATTGTTCACTTTATTTTCAGACTCAATAACTATCGAAATAAGTCAAACAATGCATCCTCGTGATCATTCAAGACAACAATAAAATATAAGAGATACCCATAGGAATAAGGGAGTCTAAGTGAATAATTAGCCCACATGAGTTCGTGTTAGTTTGCTAACTTATAATAACAATGATCTCGTTTTTAAGCTTGGTTTGGAGAAAGTGAAAACTTGAGGATGATAATTATTCATAACATTTCCAAAACCCAAGGTATGTTTTTGATTTCTTTACTTTGTATGTTTTTTAATTTTCTATCTCTTTAATAAAGACCATTATGGATTGATTGTGATGAAAAATGTAAACGTGCTGTGTGACTAATGCATCGCATGAGGACATTGCAATGGTCAAGTGTAGGGGATTTGATAGGTGTGTAAACACCCATCCTTTTTACCACTTAATTACAATAATAACCGGACCAAAACGTGTATTTTATGTCTTTTATGTCGGAATTATGCGTGGTTTGTGTTTTTGTTGTGATTTAGGACGAAATTGTGAAAAGTGGAGAAAACACGGCATTTACGGGCTTTGATTGAAGAAAAAGATGAAAAGACGAAGTCAAGAAGTCAAGAGTGTAAAAAGAACGGAAGTCCAAGACCAATTCTGAAGATTTATCGAAGAAAAAGTCAAAAGATGGAAGTTTTCTAAAAGCCGAGGAACTCAAGTCTATTTTATTGAAGAATTAAAAGACGAGTTCAAAAGAAATCCCGAGCCACAAGTCATTAGAGTCTAAGTTTAAAGAAATTAGAAGAAAAGGACTAATGGTACAATTAATGAAGATTAAAGGCTTAAGGACCTAATGAGGCAATTAAGAAGAAAGGAAGGAGCGGAGGAAGCTTCCTAATCCTCCCCTATATATAGATTAGGCTAGTTAATTATTTTCTTTGTTGGGTGGTTTGACAAACCATTACTTCCATTTTCATTTATGCACATTACTTTCTTGTCCAATTTACATTAATTGTCTTGCACCTTAATTACCATTTAATTTCAAGTAAGTTTCCATTTAATTCTTGTCAATCTTTACTTTATCTTGTTGATCTCCTATCTACCTTTCTTAATCTTTGATTTTTATGTTTAAGTTTATCTTCATGTTCTTATTTTGATCAAGTGGGTTTTTGATTATTGTGGTTAAATTTGTTAGTTTTGTTGATTTAGATTGTTTGTTTATGATTATTGAATGATTTGTTATTAGTTTAGTTTAATCTTTTGTTTGAATTTAATTAACTTGTGGATAGATCCTTTGTTACTATATATCCCTTGTTCTTCGGGAGTGTTGTTTCTGTTTCTGTGTTCCCAGATAAGTTTCGAGCCAAAGAGAAGAAAAGTGTTCATTCGGAACTCAATAAGTTCTGAATCAAGCTTCATCCGGAAGTGTTCCGGATCAATACTTCCGAACCAAAAGTTCCGAGTGAAGCAAGGTTCATCCGGAACATTCAAAGTTCCGGATCAATACTTCCGAACGAAGTTCCGGACGAAAGTTACGAACGAACTTCCGAACGAAGTTCCCGACGAAACTCCCGAACGAAGTTCCGAACGAAACTTCCGAACGAAGTTCCGAACGAAGTTCCGGACGAAAGTTCCGAACGAAGTTCCGGACGAAAGTTCCGAACGAAGTTCCGAATCAACATCTTCCGAACCAACTTTCGAATCAAGGATTTCTGTCAGGTTGTTTTTAGTTTTCTTTTTAAGTTTCTGTCTTTTATTTTCAAGCTTTATTTTTCCCGCCTTTATCCTTACTTGCACTTTAAGTTTTTTCGCCTTAGTTTTATTTTAGCCTTGCTTTAGTTTAAGTTTTAGTTGCATTTTAAGTTTGCCTTAGGTAGATTTAAGTTTACGTTATTTACGTTTAGTGCCCTTTAATTTCAGTCACGTTTTAAATACTTGCCCGTTATTTTAATTAGACTTAGATTTACTTTAATTGCACTTTTACTTTAAAGTTTCGCACTTTTATTTTAAAACAACCAAAATATTCTTTTTCACCAAAAACAACAGAGTCATACTTTAAGCCGGAAATCAATTCGAAGAGATACCGAGAACAATAATTGAACCTAGCAAAATCTCTACATTACTTGTGCAAGAAATTGCACAAAGGATCAAAATTTGATATTTTGCTAAGTCTTGGTTTAAACCTTGGAATTATTGGGCTATAAGTGGATCATAGCATCCTGATATTGTGATATCAAGGTGTTGTGAGGCTTATAACTTGGGGATAATCAAGTGTGGGAACAAGGTTGCATTAATCAAGTTTATTTTCCAAGTGGTCACTTTCTAATTTTGATTTATTTGTTCTAACCTTGTTGAATCTAGCAGGGTTGTTTGTGGAAGCTTGTGCTTGTTCTTGCTAGCATAAAAGCTCAAACATTCGTGGGTGTGGATGTACATCCATGAGGTTTGAACCTTTTTACCCAAAATCTGCTTAAATACTTGATTTTTGTTGATTTGGTGCGTTGCTTGTGTTCTTGTGAAATTCGTGGCTCAATCTTGCTTAATACTGCATAATATAACTGTTATTGTGTTTGATTGGGCTTGGGTAACCTTGGAATACACTTATACATGTTTAAATTGTGATTTGAAAAAGATAAGGGGTGTTTGGGTTAACCTGTTTGAGATCATAAGTTGTTATTGTGTTGTTGGAAGTTGTTGTTTATGGTTTGTATCTGTTATTCACTTGGTTGAGTGCTCATTGCTGCAAGTTATTGGCTTTAAAACATCAAATCCTTGATTATGCTATATCTCACTTGTTTTGACTGATTTTGACCTAAAATTTTGGAAATACCTAGAGTATATGCATGTTTAGGGATAAAAGGTGTTAAATCAAAGTTTGTGTAACCTGATAACAAGATTTGAGTGTTTAAAATTGGCTTGGTGGTCAAGTATATCAACAAAGTGAAAAATCTGCTTGTTTAGTGTTCATTAGTAACTATTTTGTGCTTGAATCTTGATTTAGGCCTTGAACCCATGCATGAAACTTGTTATTTTATGTTCATTTGAATTAAATATAACTTGTGTATGCTTTTGGTGCAATTTGGTTGGCTGAATTTTGCTAAAACAACTTATTAAGTTCATAACTGCTTATTGTTCATGTCTGTGTGAGATCTGGTATTAACCAAATTAGCTGCACTGATTGGCTGTTTGTAATTGTGTTTTTGTGATTGATATTGACTCCTTATGATTAATTGATCATTTGGGTGCCTTTGCTTAACTCGAATCCACAAAAAGTCACTAAAGATAAAAAGTCAAGAAAGTCAAGCAGTGGGAAAAGTTCCCACTGCTCAACACCCAAAACTAGCCCCTGCTAGTGTTAATTTTCATTCAGCTTATTTATAAGCCAAATTGTCTTATCCAGACTTGCAACAACTTATTTTTTGTGATATATCTTCCTTATTTGACCCATTTATTTGATCTGGAGCTTATCAGACCTTGGCTTTGACTTTTTACTAGAAAACTCATAAGGTTGACTTTAAATTAAGTGCTTATCTGCTTATTTCAGCTTATTGAGTGTGCTTATTGGAAAACATTTTGATTATTTAGCTTAATTTGGTCATTTAAAAGCTTTTGAAAGTTGAATCAGCTCTTGAGGTGGCCTAGAACTCGAAAACGACTATTTTGTCGTTTTGTGAAGATAGCTTTTAGCTTATTCAGGCTTATTTCTTGTGCTTTTTCCAATTTTCTTTTTAAAGATCTCTTAAGTAACTCAAAAGAAGCTTGTGTGTCAAATTTGAGCTTATGGCATCAGCTTATAGCTTAATGGGCCAAAAAGCCCATTAAGAATAAGCTGCTTTGAAATAAGCTAGCTGAAACACATTTTTAGCTTTTGGGCCTTCAGAGTTTTGTTATTAAAATCAAATTTTAAGTCAGATAGGAGCTTTTGGGCTTATTTGGACAATATTTTTCTTATTGGGCCTATTTGAGCCCATTAAGGGGTCTGTTTGGACTTTTAGCCCATTTCTAGGCCCAATAGGGGTATTTTTGTAATTTCAACCTCATTTCTGTATTATTTAGGTTAAAATAAGCTAGTTTGCAATTTTTTAGAATTTTTTATAAATTTTGGAATTTTATTAATATTTTATTATTATTATTTTATTATTAAAAATTAAAAATTAGGTTATTCAAGTTTTTTCATTTTTCTTAGTTCAAATACATTAAGTTCGGAATTTTAAAATTTTTATAATATTTTTATTGTCATTAGATTATTTTTTATAATTATTTTAAGTTTAAATAGTTTTCAATTGTTTTTAAATAGTTTTTATTAATTTTAAAATTTTCAAAAATAGTTATAAATTTAGTTAAGTCATTTTAGAGGTTTACAATTGAAAAAAATCTCATTTTGGGCTTTTTGTTAATTAAATTGATTTTTTTGGCTTTAATTAGCATTAAAAAATTATTATTTAATTAAATAAAAGGTTTGAGTGATTTTTGATTTTTTGTAAACTCTAATTACATTTTTTAGGATTTATTGCAATTTTCTAGGAATTTTTAGGGTAAATTTTTAATTTTGTCAATTTTTACGGTTTTACGTGTACGACTATTCGTCTTAGTGTAATCCACAATCGTAACCGTCATTCTCTTCTAATCTCTCTTCTATTTTCTTTCTGATCAATATACCATTAATCAGTTCTTAACACAACGCCCTTGCCTCCGTGGGAAACGAACTTGAATTTCATTGGTCATTAGTGCTTTGGTTTTCCTAAACCGACACTTAATACTTTCCCTATTTTCCTCTCTTTTCCTAAAGAGTAGTAAAAACACTACATCATTTGGGCGCCGCTGCCGGGGAGGCGTGTTGTGTTTTGATTTAGAAATTGTTGTTTTTATATATAGCCATAATATCTATTTGTATTAGTAGCACTCTACTAATACGTATTATCGGTTTTCGTTTTTTGTGTGAATACTATTACTATATTGTATACGTAGAACAATAAATTCAAAAGTACTCCAAAAGTGTGAAAACACAACCTTGATTGGGAGGTCATTACTCAATCATTGTATTCGAATCTCAAACAAGAAATCAAAGGCAAAATAGATAAATACTTTCGTGAAGCTTAATTTTGAAAAACACAAACTATAAGGTGGGTATACGGCGGGTATTATAAAATATACCCTAAGGAAAAGGCTATTAAGTGCTTCGCGCCGCATCGTTTGCCCGCTTGCTTGTGAGTGTTTAGATAAAAAGGGCTAATCGAGGGTTTGCCAACCAAAGTATTATCTAAGTATCATATATATTTTCTTGGTTCCATTTGATTAAACCCTCTTGAACATTTTGGTGTTCCACCAACGTTCTAAAGTCATCGAAGGCGTTCACTTCACGTGATCATTTTCATTCCTTGAGGCTTCTTTAATCAAGAGATTTGATTAAGGAGGAGATTTGTAGATTTTGGTCTACTTAATACAATAAAAAAAGATAATCCAAAAAAAAGTAAAAACAATCAAAAACCACAAAAAATTGGAAAAATTAAAAACACCAAAAAGAATCTTCTTTGCTCATCCCCACATTGTACATGACGTTTATGCAAACTCGTAAACAAGCAAGACGTGCACGTAAACGAAAAAACCGAAAGGAGTCAACACCTACTCCTAATCTTTCTAGTGAGGAGTCTCCTATTGACGAACCTATCGTAAGAGAAGAACCAACCATGGCAAATCGAACTATGATGAAGTTACTTCAAGCACCTACCGAGGGTTACGGAGAGGCTATTGTAATTCCCGCTATCCTTGCGGAGAATTTTGAAGTGAAAACGGGTTTGTTGTCGATGATCCATAACAACAAATTCCGTGGTGATGAAAAGGACAACCTACACAACCATATCCGCCAATTCAATCGTCTTACCGCCACTTGCAAATTTAAGGATGTTGCTAATGACTCGATTAAGATGATGATTTTTCCGTATTCCTTAGCGAGGCCCGCTAAAATTTGGTTAGAGAAAGAGCCACCCAATTCTATATTGACGTGGAAGGATATCGTTTCTAAATTTGTGAACCAATTTTTTCCGCCCTTTAAGACTACACATTTGAAAAACGAGATTTCAAAAATTTCACAAGAATTTAATGAGAGTTTTTCAACGGCTTGGAATAGGTTTAAGGAAATGTTACATGAGTGTCCTCATCATGGTTTTTTCGACTTGCATCAAATTGACACGTTTTACAATGGACTAAATGATCATGAACGGGATTATCTAAATGCCGTCGCGGGTGGTAATTTTTTGTGTAAAACGGTTGAGGAAGCGTTGTTGATAATTGAGAATAGATCTAAGGTGTATAGTCCTCGTCACACATCGAGTGTTCGTAAGGCTACGTCTTCGGCTTCACCTTCTTTTTCCAATACCATCGATGCTTGCCAAATTGAGGCGAACTTGGAAAACAAAATCTTTGATAAGCTTAAAGGTCTTTTAATTGAATTCAAAGTTGGAGAACAAAGTGCTCCCGCTACGGCTAAAGCGGTTGAGGTTTCATGTATGTATTTTTGTGGAGGTCATGATTTCTCCGAGTGCATTACCAACGGTGGTAACATTTCGAGTGCCTACGCGGCCACGGGAACTTACAACCAAAACGGTCAAGTTACCCGCTCTAATCAATTGACTCCACCGGGTTTTGCTCCCAATCAAAATTCTAACAACAACTATCGAAACAATCAAGTTGGTCTTAAAAACAGTTACAAAGGAAACTATGGGAATCAAAGGGCTAATAATCAAGTTTCAAACAAAAATCAAAACAATGATTTCCAAAACAACAACAAGGGTTTGCAAACTTTGAAAGATCTTCCAAATGAATTTGTTGAATACGCTAATGGAAACGATGCTAGGTTTGACAACATTCAAAGAGAAATCATTAGCCTAAGATCCGAGTTTAAGAACGACTTGAAGAAGGAGTTGAAAAATGAGTTAGAAAATGAGCTTAAAATCCATACAAACAAAATGGAAGGAAATGTAACTAGGTTACAACAAAACCAACAAAAAATGGAACAAGGGAAACATGAAATAAAACAAGAGATGATTAAGGCCGAGAAGAGGCAATCCATGTTTGAGGATAAAAGTTCATCTATGTTTGAGGCTATTATGTGCAAACCATCTTCGAGTAGTCTTCCTAGTAACACCATATCGAACCCTAAGGGAGAGATGAAAGTGATTACCACACATAGTGGTAAGACACTTAAGTAACCGACTCCTCAACCAATTGCTCCTATGGAGGATGCAATTGAGGAAGAACCCGAGGTGGTGGTCGAAAAGGAGCATGTCCCAATCCCACGAAGTACCGCTCATGCCACACCTACGGTTGACCCATTACCATATTTGGAACCCGAGATTCCAAAGGCTATTCCTATGCCTCAACCCACACCACCTTTGCCCCATCCATCGAGACTTACAAAGGAGAAACGTCAAGAGCGCGACAATTACCAATTTGAGCTTTTTATGAAAATGTTTCGTGACGTTCATTTTAATGTGAGTTTTGCCGATGCTTTGGTCATGATG
The DNA here is from genome assembly GCA_025667525.1 of Glebionis coronaria. Taxonomy (NCBI): domain Eukaryota; kingdom Viridiplantae; phylum Streptophyta; class Magnoliopsida; order Asterales; family Asteraceae; genus Glebionis; species Glebionis coronaria. The sequence continues at coordinate 255,105 of JANFOE010000396.1, forward strand.
CCTCGATTTGCCGCTAACTTTAAGAGTATGTTGAACAACAAGGAGAAATTGTAACAATTGTCTAGTTGTTCATCGGTTTATCTTAACTGCATACCTCAAAAAGTCGGTGATCTCGGTAAATTCTTGATTCCTTGTGCAATCCAAGATATGGAAGAATGCTATGCCTTGGCCGATCTTGGTGCTAGTATTAACTTTATGCTACTTGCAATCTTCAAGTCGCTCAATATTCCTAATCTTACTCCTTCACTAATTTCTATCGAGTTGGCCGACCATTCCATGATTCCCGCATGTGGATTGGCGGAAGACGTTTTTGTGAAAGTGGGAAAGTTCTATTATCTGGTAGACTTTATCGTTGTCGATATTCCCACGGATCCTCAAGTTCCTCTCATTTTAGGTCGTTCGTTTTTAGATACGTCTATGGCTTTAATTGATATGCATGCTAGAAAGATCACCTTACATTTCAACGAGGAGGAACTTGTTATAAACGCAACTCAAAATTCTCAAATTTCTCATCTTTATTCCGTTGCAACCATAAACCTCGTTGATATGATTGACGTTGTTTGCGAGGAATTTTCACAAGAAGTTCTAGGTTTTGGTGATGATGAAAATAGTGGCAATCCCACTATGTTAGATCCCATTCTTGATAACTCGACACCAACCTTCACTCCATTTGAAGGTGCTGGTTTTACGTTGGAAGAATTCGATGTTCCATGTACTTGTGACGAAGACCTCGACAATGATGAGGACTTCTTGATTATCAAGGATTTACTTAACGATTTCCTATTTCCTCCACCCGAGGAGGTTATGAGTATCTAGCCCAAATCTTCAATTGAGGAACCACCTATCCTCGAGTTGAAAGATTTACCTCCTCATCTCGAATATGTATTTTTGGAGGAGGACGAAAATTTGCCGGTTATTATTGCAAAAAATCTTTCGGATGATGAAAAAACCGCACTTGTCGATGTTCTAAAGGATCACAAAGGGGAAATTGCGTGGAAGTTATCCGACATTAAGGGGATTGATCCCAAATTTTGTACCCACAAAATCTTAATGGAGGAGGATTACAAACCCTCAATCCAATGTCAAAGGAGGGTGAACCCCAAAATTCACGACGTCATTAAAAAGGAAGTCCTTAAACTCCTTGACGCGGGAATGATTTACCCTATTTCCGATAGCCCTTGGGTGATTCCTATCCATTGTGTCCCTAAAAAGGGAGGAATGACCGTTGTGCCAAACGATGCCAACGAGTTAATTCCCACTAGACTCGTGACCGGATGGAGAGTGTGCATTGACTATCGAAAGTTGAATGAAGCCACTCGAAAAGACCATTTTCCCTTGCCCTTCATGGACCAAATGTTGGAGCGTCTTGCGGGAAACGATTTCTATTGCTTTTTAGATGGTTTTTCTAGTTACTTCCAAATCCCCATCGATCCTCGTGATCAAGAAAAAACTACGTTTACGTGTCCATATGGAACGTTTGCCTATCGTAGAATGCCATTCGGACTTTGCAATACACCGGGAACCTTTCAAAGGTGCATGATGGCTATTTTTCATGATATGATCGAGAAGACGATGGAAGTTTTCATGGATGACTTTTACGTGTTTGGTAGTTCGTTCACTTCGTGTTTGTCGAATCTTGAGAGAATGTTGAAGCGTTGTGAGGAAACCAACCTTGTGATAAATTGGGAAAAATGTCATTTTATGGTTAAAAGTGGAATCGTCTTAGGGCACAAGGTTTCGAAAGCGGGGATTGAGGTAGATCAAGCTAAGGTAGACGTCATCGCCAAATTACCTCATCCCAAAACTGTTAAGGGAGTTAGGAGTTTCCTAGGCCACGCGGGCTTTTATCGTCGATTCATCAAGGATTTTTCAAAGATCTCTCGACCTATTACACATCTCCTTGAAAAGGATGCACGTTTTGTCTTTGACGAAGATTGTGTACGAGCCTTTGGAATCCTTAAGAGGAAACTTTTCGAAGCTCCCATTCTTGTTGCTCCCAATTAAAACCTCCCCTTTGAGCTCATGTGTGATGCTAGTGACTACGCTATTGGGGCCGTTTTGGGGCAACGTCATGAAAAAAACTTCTTGCCTATTCACTATGCTAGCAAGACGATGACCGAGGCTCAACTAAAATACACTACAACGGAAAAGGAATTCCTTGCCGTGGTGTATGCATTTGAGAAATTCCGACCTTATCTCGTCTTGACTAAATGCATAGTGTATACGGATCATTCGGCTATCAAGTATCTTATGGCTAAACAAGATGCAAAGCCGAGATTACTTCGTTGGATTCTCCTCCTTCAAGAATTTGATCACAAAATCGTTGACAAAAAAGGAGCCGAGAATGTAGCGGCCGATCATCTTTCTCGTTTGGAAGATCCTCACCAAAGTGTTTACGAACCCAAGGAAATCACCGAAACATTTCCGCTCGAGACACTTGGTGTAGTGAATTCTAAGCTTGATTCTTCTACCCCATGGTTTGCGGACATCGCAAATTACCATGAGGGGAACTTCATCATCAAGGGTATGACGACTCAAGAAAAATGAAAATTCTTTCGTGACGTCAATTTCTATTTTTGGAACGACCCTTACTTGTTTTGAACTTGTGCGGATCAAATTATTCGACGTTGTGTATTTGGCACTGAAGCTTCTAACATCCTTAGAGCTTGTCACGAGGGACCCAGGGGTGGTCACCACGGTGCTAATCTCATGGCAAAGAAGGTTTTTGATGCTGGTTTCTTTTGGCCTACTATTTACCGAGATGCACATGAACTTGTGAAGTCATGTGAGTCATGCCAACGACAAGAAAAAGCCTCACAAAAAGATGAAATGCCACAAAATATCATCCAAGTGTGTGAGATCTTTGACGTTTGGGGCATTGACTTTATGGGGCCGTTCCCATCATCTCGTAGTAATAAGTACATCCTTGTCGCCGTTGACTACCTATATAAATGGGTGGAAGCAAAGGCTTTGCCCACCAATGATGCTCGTTTTGTAGTCAAGTTCTTGAAAAGCTTATTCTCTCGGTTTGGAACCCCTCATGCGATCATAAGCGATCGTGGAACCCATTTTTGTAACGACCAATTCGAAAGGGTCCTAAGGAAATATGGGGTTACACATCATCGTTTCTACGACTTATCACCCACAAACGAGTGGGCAAGTCGAGGTTTCAAACCGAGCTTTGAAGAGGATCTTGGAGAGATCGATTGGGGAAAACCGACAATCTTGGTCGGATAATGATGACGTATAGTCCCCAACCGGGTCATGAACCCGGCCCACGGGTACTACCTGTATCTGGCCCATCATGAATGGGTGGGAATAATGTTATTTGAGCTTATGGGCTTGGATGAACAGTAACCGCACACACGTGTGCGGCCCACGACCCGGCATGCCCGGTGTAGGGTTAGACAGAATCATACTCTTACTATGATTAAGATTTATCCCAAAGGAGAGGATATTCACTCACCATAATTAGAAGATAACAATCAATCTAAATCTGGTATTTATCCTTTCCTTGGGGCCGAAGCATCAGTGACAGCCCACTAGGGTTTCAATGCCTATATAAGGAACCCCAAAGGGTTCCACAAAGGTATTACATTCTACACATTCACATCCAATCCGATTCCTATAACCCTAACCGATTACTTACTCTCACGCCGGAGTCTAATCGTGGGAAACATTCCCACGGTAAGCCTAACGCGTGTTGTTTTAGTGTGCAGGATCCCAACCAGATAATTCACTTAGTGCAGGAGCCGGAGTCCAGCCAACCCGAATTAACCCTAATTCGGGTCTAGCAAGGATCACCCAACTTTTGTATCAACAAGTTGGCGCCATCCGTGGGACCATTACACTAAGCTAGAGCAAAATCTCATCTCGATTTCTCAATGACGAAGGGGAATCCGCAAGGAAACCCCAGGAACACAAATCCTGGGAATCGGAAGTCCCAGGGGAAAGGATACTCATTCCCAATCGATCCCCTAGCAACCAAGCCGACGGACCAAACAACCGAAGTGGTCTTCAGTCCAAGGGTATGACATGCACGTTCTCTGTCACCCCACCACCTACTTCAACCTTGGATAACCCTGATCCAGGGAGTGCACCCAACCCCCCTAACAAGGAGCCGCGCAGACCATTGACTGAGGAAGAATTAGAGCTTGAACCGCTCAGTGAGGAAGATCTCACTCGAGTTCTCACGCAGAACTTCGAGAGGATCGTCCCAGGAATTGCATCAAGGCTGAACCTAGGGAGGGACCTCCAATCTAGGCTCAACTTTGGCCACGCCGGACCAGGCACCTCTTCTCAAACTCAAAGGAAGCGAAGGAAACGACCTTAGGAGCGGAACCTCTTTGAGGAAACTCCCCAACCCAGGAATGTGTTCGAACGCATAGGGGATTGTCTCATACAAGAACTAATACAATCCCGTGAGGAGGGAGAGAGGTCTGACGGTTCGCCTGAACGACCAGATCTGGAGCTAACCAAAACTAATTGCCGCACAAGCGTGTGGGATAGGATGAATACCGGGAAGAAGGCTCCTAGCTCTTCTCATAAGAGCGGTCCTCACCCAAAGGATGGGGCACCGCCCCCTTCTCCCGGTCCATCAGGAGAGGACTCGGATGACCATCCACCCAAGCGTCGCCGACCTAGGCGTACTCCTCCACCGCCACCAGACAATGAAGAGTACTATGGCGGCCCCTATTATCAAGAGGCGGAAGCAGAAGATCTTTCCCGCCCGTGGTGTGACCCTAGTCTCACCCGTCCTTGGGCTGATCCCAGGGAAGATCCTTTCACTCTCCGCATACGGAATTACTCCGAGGATACAAAGCGTCGCATGCCGGTGTGTGTCAAGACATATGATGGGACTGGTGATCCGGATGATCACCTAAACATATTTGACACGCAGGCGAAAATTAAACGATGGACCATGCCTATATGGTGCCAAATGTGCAACTCAACCTTGATCGGCAATGCTCGTGATTGGTTTGAGGGACTTCCTCCGCGAAGCATTGATAGCTTCACTGAACTACGTACTGCATTCAAGAATAATTATACTCAGCGAAAGAAGTATAATAGGGACCCGGTCTTATTGGCAACCGTCAAGCAACGACCGGGGGAATCTACGAAAGCCTTCACTGAATGCTTCAATGACGAGTGCACACGCACAAAGACAATGCCGGAACTTTTGAAAATTTCCGATTATATGCATGCCATAACAGACAGGGAATTAATCAGACGTCTCATTGACAAACGTCCGGTGAGGTATGACGACCTTATGGAAAGGGCCAGAAACTTCATAGAGGGAGAAACCACGGTAGCCGCGACTTACCCTTAAAAAAGAAACAGCTACCGATCGAACGACCAGTCCAGGAGACAGTCGGGCGGTCAAAACAACCAGAGCACTGGGAGGGGCTCGGATTACAAGAGCCAAAACAAAGGAGGACGACCGGAAGACAAATTTACCCCTCTAAAGATGTCCTACCGGGAGATCTTGCTGACGGAAGGGGCCAATTTCCCGAGACCTCCCCCACTGACGACTCCGCTGGACCGTCGTCAAGGAAATCGCTTTTGCGAATTCCACAACGACAAGGGCCATGGCACGGAGGAATGTATCCAGCTCAAGAAGCACATTGAGTCACTGATCAAGTCAGACAAACTCAAGCATTTGGTCAAGGATTGGAAGGATGGAAAAGACAACAAAACGTATGACAAGAAGGATCCCCAAAAGGACAAACCTTCAACTATATACATGATCCAATCCAGGCAGTGCCGCACAAGGCAGGAAATTAGTCAAAAATTTTCACGCAGTAGAGAAATCTCATTCCCTCCCATCACGGCAAGTGATGTGATTGATGCGCCTCTCACTATTGAGATAAGCATTAGAACACACAAAGTCCGCCGTATGTATGTGGATGGAGGGTCATCAGCAGAAGTACTATACGAACACTGTTTCGTACAGTTACAACCAGAAATAAGAAGCCAGTTAGTACCGGCCACGGCGCCGCTCATCGGTTTTAGTGGAGACACCATCTGGCCAATAGGACAGCTGCGTCTGCTTATAACCATTGGGAATGAAGAGCACTCCACCACGGCGTAGATGAACTTTATGGTGATACGCTCACACTCTCCATACAATGGGATCATAGACAGACCAGGTATCCTGGCCATACGGGCAGTACCCTCCACGGTACACAGGATGATTAAATTCCCTAAAGGAGGAATTGTCACTATCTATAACACAATCATACCAGCATCCGAGTGTCATGCCGTGACAACACCGGTTCCACCTGTTTCCCCCAAGGACGGATCACCACCTCCCAATTGGAAGGTGGCAATCCATCCCGATTATCCGGAACAAGAGGTATCCATAGGGGGAAAACTCTCGGATAGCGGCAAGAGGGCCATGTGCTCTCTCCTGAAAGCAAACTTAGATGTATTCGCATGGGAGCCCAAGCATATGACGGGCGTACCACGTGCGATAGCAGAACATAAGCTCCAAATCCGCCAGGGATATCCTCCCGTTAAGCAAAAGAAGCACGGTCAGGCACCCGAACGCAGCCAAGTAATATTGGATGAAGTACGGAAATTGGTGGATGAAGGTATCATGCGCGAGGTATTCTACCACGAGTGGTTATCCAACCCAGTCATGGTCAAAAAGCATGATGGGAGCTGGCGCATGTGCGTGGATTTCACGGATCTGAACAAAGCCTGTCCACAGGACTGCTACCCGTTACCGGAGATTGATTGGAAGGTGGAATCCCTATGTGGATATCCCTTTAAGTGCTTCTTAGATGCATATAAAGGATACCACCAGATCCAGATGGCGGAAGAGGACGCAGAGAAGACGGCGTTCCATACTAGTCAAGGCGTATACTGATATACAAAAATGCCATTCGGACTAAAGAACGTCGGGGCAACATATCAGCGGCTTGTTGACAAAGCCTTCGACTCACAGATAGGCCGCAACCTGGAGGTCTATGTTGATGATTTAGTCATCAAAAGTCATACGGAGGATGCACTTCTCCGAGACGTCCAAGAGACGTATGACACATTAAGGAGGATTAATATGAAACTAAATCCAAAGAAATGTACGTTTGGGGAAACGGAAGGAATGTTCCTTGGATATATGATTGATCCAAACGGCATCAAGCCTTGCCCAGAAAAGACGGACGCAGTAATACAGTTACCATCCTCTCAGACACGGAAAGAGGTGCAATCCTTAAATGGGAAGTTGGCCGGGCTAAACAGGTTCTTATCAAAGTCCGCAGAAAAGTTACTCCCCCTATTCAAAACACTCAAGAAGTACATTAAGAAGGGAGACTTCCGGTGGACAAAGGAAGCTGAGGAAGCCTTTGGTCAACACAAGCAACACCTTGCATCTCTCCCCATGCTAGTAGCTCCCCGGCCCAAGGAGGAGCTCATCATGTACCTATCAGCCACAAATGGAGCAATAAGTGCGGTACTCATGACGGATAGGGACACAGTCCAAACTCCGGTCTACTTTATAAGTAGAAAACTACAAGGGCCAGAGTTGAATTATTCTTCCATGGAAAAATTGGTTGTGGCATTAGTGTTTGCTACGAAACGGTTGCGCCGGTACTTTCAGGCGTACCCAATTGTAGTTATTACTGATCAACCAATAAAACAAGTCATCTCTAGACTAGATGTGGCCGGTAGGCTATAGAAGTGGAGCATTCTATTGGTAGAACATAACATATCTTATAGACCAAGGATGGCTGTTAAAGGCCAAATCTTGGTAGATTTCTTGATAGAGAAGCCAGATGAGGAGGGACCAATCGTACAATGAGAGGAAACTCCATCAGAATCATGGGTATTATTTACGGACGGATCTTCATGCACGGATGGATCAGGAGCGGGTCTCATTCTTACGAATCCGGAAGGAATGGAGTTTACGTACGCCCTGCGCTTTGAGTTCACAGCCACCAACAATGAGGCAGAATATGAAGCGTTGATTGTGGGTTTAAAAATCACCGCTAGAATGGGAGTCCGCAACCTTGAGGCCTACGTGGATTCACGGCTTGTCGCGAACCACATTCTGGGGGGATACGTAGCTAAGGAGGATAACATGGTTCGATACTTGGAGAAAGTCAAGTCACTCATCGCGGCTTTCAGCAAGTTTTCCATCAAGCAGGTACCAAGAGGTGAAAACAAGAAGGCGGACGCTCTTAGCAAGATCGCGTCTACAAGTTTCGCCCACTTATCCAAGCAAGTCTTGGTGGAAATACTAAAGGAAAAGTCTATAACCGAAGGGGAAGTCGCAGCTATAGTTGAGGAAGATGGGCATACATGGATGACCCCGATCATCAACTATTTGACTAATGAAACCCTTCCAGACGAGGAAAAGGCAGCACGACGCATCAGAAGGAAGTCACATAACTTCGAGCTTCGAGATGGAATTCTTTACAAGCGCTCTTTCTTACAGCCGTGGTTGCGGTATGTTGGGCCACGCCAGGCTACTTATGTGATCAGTGAGATACATGAAGGGTTATGCGGCATGCACGCGGGTCCCTGATCCGTATTAGCCCGAGCTCTACGCACAGGATATTATTGGCCTACCATGCATAGGGATGCACGCGACATGATTCGCAAGTGCAGTGATTGCCAAGTGCACAGACCAGTACCACGACATCCGCAGCAGGAACTTACACCCATTACATCCCCATGGCCATTCTATAAGTGGGGGATCGATATCGCAGGACCTTTTCCCGTAGCTGCAGGGGGAGTTAAGTTCTTGATTGTCACAATGGACTACTTTACACACTGGATAGAGGCCAAGGCAGTCAAATCCGTCATAGGCAAACAAGTTAAAAAGTTTGTTTGGGAGAACATCGTGTGTCGTTTTGGCTTACCAGGAGAAATTATCTCGGACAACGGGAATTAGTTCACGGATAATCCATTCAAGGAATGGTGCGCAACATTGAATATCAAACGGCGCTTCGCATCTGTTAAACACCCGTAGACAAATGGTCTTGTGGAACGAGCAAATAGAAGCTTGGGTGAAGGCATCAAGGCACGCCTGGAGGAACGAAGTGCCAAATGGGTGGACGAACTGCCACATGTTCTATGGGCACATAGGACTATGATCAAAACAGCCAACAGGGACACCCCATTCGCATTGGCCTACGGCACTAAAGCTGTTATACCAGCAGAAATAGGAATGCCTATAATAACAAGATTTTTTTACTAGGTTCAATTATTGTTCTCGGTGTCTCTTCGAATTGATTTCCGGTTAATTGTGTGAGATTAGTCGTTCTTGGTGAAACAAATATTTTTGGTTTTGGAAAAATAAATGTGCAAGACTTAAAAATAAAGGACGAGTAATTAAAACTACAACTAAGTGAAACGTAAAACGGTGCAATATTTAAAACGTTAAAAGTAAATGACGTGAAATTAAAACTTGACGAAAAGTAAATTGACAATAAAATAAAAATGCGGAACGAAATTAAATAGACTAAAAATAAACGAGAAAAATTTACATTTAAACTAAAGCAAAATCGTAAAACAAATCAAAATCAACCCATCGGAATACACCCGATCGGAATCCAACCGGGATCCGATCGGAATGTACCCGATCGAAATGTTGAAAGAGCCATGATCAGAATACACAAGAAAAATGGCAATCGGAATAAATGAAAGGGTATAATCGGAATGTTCACAAAATGCACTAATCGGAATACTTTAAAAATGACATGATCGGAATATTAAAATGCTGGAAGCAATCGGAATAATCAAAACATGTCTAATCAGAATAAGGGGAAAACAAGAATATCGGAATGACTAAACAAACCAATCGGAAAACACTAAACCCTTTTCCGATCGGATGATCGGAATGAAGGGGTGTGCTCGATCGGAATAACAGGTCGGAAAAGGGTTTTAAAACCCTTTCCGATTGGTTTCTTGATCCGAAATATAAGCAAAAGAAAATAAGCTAAAACAATAAGCTTAAACTCAAAACTAGCTCGAATCTAATAGTAAAAAGGACAAAATAAGCATGAAAGACAACTTATCCAACGTAAAAGAAACAAACTTTTTGAATCAAAATGTAAAAAGATGAACTTTTAAGCACGAAAACATGAATGAACAACACGGATCAAATGTAATCGCACCAAAAGCAAACGAAAATCAAGAAAGGAAGATGAGAGATTAAGACAAGAAAAGTAAAGATTAAAGAACAATAATTGAAAACTTACTTGAAAATTAAATGATTAAAATTGCATAACAATTAATTAAAGTGCAAGAAATAAAATGACAAGAAATGAAAATGGTGGAAGAGTGGTTTGTCAAGCCACCAACAACTCTCAACAAATGAGGTTGGTTGCTATTTATAGGGAGATTACGGAGGAGCTTATGAAGCTTCCTCCCTCTTTCTTCTTTCTCTTAATTGCACACTTAGGTCCTTGATCTCTTTAATCTTTTGTTAGTCTTCATAATACTTGGACTTTGTCTTGGGATTTCTTCAAACTCGTCTTGTATTTTCTTCATAATTAAGACTCGAGTTCTTCGGCTTTTTAGTAAACTTTCGTCTTTTGACTTTTTCTTCGATAAATCTTCAGAATTGGTCTTGGACTTCCGTTCTTTTTCCACTTTTGATCTTTCGACTTCATCTTTCGTCTTTTTCTTCGATAAAAGCCCGTGAATGCCGTGTTTTCTCCACTTTTCACCTTTTCGTCCTAAATCACAACAAAAACACAAACCACGCATAATTCCGACATAAATGACATAAAATACACGTTTTGGCTCGGTTATTATTGCAATTAAGTGGTAAAAAGGATGGGTGTTTTCACACCTATCAGCCTACCATCCGCACAACGGAGGTTAATGTCGTTACAAACGACGAGCAGCTCCGGATCAATCTGGATTTGTTGGAGGAAAAAAGGGAGATAGCGGCTATCAATGAGGCCAAGTCCAAGGCACAGATGAAGGCTTATTATGAGGCCAAGGTAAAAGGTGTTTCTTTTCGACCGGGAGATTATGTCTATCGTGCTAACGAGGCAAGTCGAGCGGAGAATACAGGAAAGCTGGGCCCTAAGTGGGAAGGACCGTATGAGGTCACAGAAGCCTTAGGACGGGGCGCGTACAAGTTATGTGACATGGATGGCCGCGACCTGGAACGCACATGGAATATCTGCAATCTTAAAAGGTGCTATCTTTGAAAGCTACGACTTCCGCATGGACACTTCGCTATATCTGGCTTCAATGAAGATCCATGTGTTCTCTTTGTTTTGTTTTTTATGCTTTCTAGGTTCCTTTTGTTTTTAGGATTTCCCATTCTTGTTAAAACAAAAAACGTAATCGTTCTAATAAAATGCCGTGGTGCCTAGCTAGCTCCACGACTCGTTTTTGTGCAAATTGTTTTTATTCTTTAGATCCTATTATTGTCGTATGGATTTAGTTGTTATTACTATAATGTGCCATTTCTTATTCATATGCATTCATTCAATAACCGTACATGTACTATACGCCTCCAGGCGGGGTAAGAGGATTAAGTGAACCTAATAATTCAACTTGTCACATAAGAGGGATGCAACCCTAGTAACGCGGATCATGTATCCTTACTAGACACCTGATACAAATGATTTTGCTATGGGGTTCAGAGTTATGTCTCGGTATCTTCTCGAATTGATCACAGCTCAAAGTGGAAAGATTGTTCTTGGTGACAAATAGGGGGTTTGGGTTTTCTATTCTACTAAAAGGATTAAAAGCGTAAAATGATAAAAACTTAAACCCAAACAGTCAATAAAATAAAACTTTAATTAAAACTTAAACAATAAAACAGTAAACAGTAAATTACCACTTAATACTGATTCGGAATATAACTGATTTGGAACAAATAAAACCCTTCATTCGGAACTTTCAAAAAACATCTGGTTCGGAACTTTTAGCTGAAATCCGGTTTGGAACTTTTGGCAAGAAACTGGTTCGGAACTTTTGGCAAGAAACTGGTTCGGAACTTTTCAATGACATCTGGTTCGGAACTTTTGGCAAGAAACTGGTTCGGAACTTTTGGCAAGAAACTGGTTCGGAACTTTCGGCAAGAAACTGGTTCGGAACTTTTGGCAAGAAACTGGTTCGGAACTTTTCAATGAAATCTGGTTCGGAACTTTCAAAGTTGGTTCGGAAGTTTTAGCAAAAATCTGGATCGGAACTTTTTAAATAAAAATCTGGTTCGGAACTTCAAAAGAAAAGCACTCATTCGGGACTTGCTATTGATTCGGAATCTGGGGAAACGAAGAACAGTAGGTAACAGAAAAACAGGGGAACACGATTTTACCAACAATCAACCAAGTTTTTAACCAAAACTTAAACAAAACTAATCACTAATCATCTACTAACCATAAACAACAAATCCCATCAATAAAAACATAAAACCCAATAACTTTTGAAGATCAAAATCAACCAAATAAGAACTTTCACTTTAAATCAAAAAGATGAAAATGAACAAGATTAATGGAAGGCTTGTATTAAATGATTAAGGTTTAGACAATTAAAGGAAAAGATTAAAACTACAAGATTTGTGAAAAAACAAGAATAAAAATCACCAACACCTTAGTGGTGTTGGCTTCTTCCCTACGAAACAAAAAGAAAGAACTGGAAAACTAAAAACTAAAAAACTGCCCAAAAAGTGTGAAGGGGTGGTCTTTATATAGTCCTTGTCTTTGGTTGGTGAGTGAGCTTTCTCCCGTTCTTCTTGTCTTCTCGTCTTTTTAGAAAAGTTGACGTTTTCGATTCTGATTCGGGATTTGTCGTCGATTAAATTCAACTCGTCTTTTAATTTCTTCGTTTAATAGACTTGAGTTTCTTCGACATATGTAAATCTTCCATCTTTGGTCCTTTTCTTCGATAAATCTTCAAATAGGCCCATTGACTTCAAATCTTTTGCATTTCTTGGACAATAGACTTTGTCTTGAGTCTTTTTCTTCGATAAAACCCGTGCAATCCCATGTTTTCTCCAATATCCATCCGGTTGGCTCTGAAAACACAATAAACACAAAAACCACGCATAATTCCAAACAAATGATATTAAATACGCGTTTTGGTCTTGTTTTAGTAAGAAATAAGTGGTAAAAGGATGGGTGTTTCCACACCTATCAAGTTCCCTACACTTAACCATTGCCATGCCCTCATGCAATGCTTAGTGATAAAGCAATTTTACACTTTTCTCATAATCAATCAACCTTGGCCTTATTAACATACTACTAAACAAAAATTAAAATACTAAGAGAAATTAAAACTTTAAAGTAGACAAAAGGATAGAAAACCATTTTCACTTGAAAATAGCTATATGGAAATAACTTGCAAAGAGATCAAGGACTTACATTAGGGCTTCGGTTCTGCGAAGATTTATCACCCTCAAGTTTCACGTTCCCCAAACTAAGCTTAAAAACTAGATCATTGTTATTATAAGTTAGCAAATCAAACACTTACACACATGGCTTAATTATATGCTTAAACTCCCTTATTCCTAGGTGTATCTCTTATATTTTATTTTTGTCTTAGAATGATCATGAAGATGCATTTTTGGACTTATTGCGATAGTTTATTTAAGCTGAAAGCAAAGTAGGACGATTTGATCAATAGTTAGCTAAAGGACAAAATCTCTTAAAACTGCTTCTCGGGATATCAAAAAGTTCATATCTTGGCATAACTCGGTTCACGATTTGAGACCTTTCTCGGGCCGATATTTGGCATGTACTTCATACTTCATATCTTGAGAGACGTTCATGAGATAATGGTCTTCTCTTCGTTAATAGAGTTTCTTCACTTGGAGACTTTTGAGGGGTACTCTAACTTTGTTGACCACGACTTCATCATTATTTCTTCAATCGCTAATTGGGATTTTGAGATACAACGATCCGCCTCCTTTTCGGACTTGGATCTATTTATCCTCATACCTTGTTAGGGTCTTTTCGGATAGACTTCTCCATGATCTTTACGGGAGTTGATTGCTTTTCGTCGTGAGTCTTGATCCTTCATATTGATTTTGGTAATAATGCTTTTCACATCACCTTGGATCTTTAGCAATAAGATTGAATCCTCATGCCTTGTTAGGGCCTTTTCGGACTCGCCAATCTTCGCGCCCCGCTTCATAAGTTATGCATTGGCTATGAACTCTTATCATTACCGAGCAACTTTTAAACGATCTTGGGCTAGAAACTAAGTAACTTTTCAAATCGTACGACCTTACTTATTGCAGATAAATTATTAGCAAGTGATGGGAGAATAGGCAGATAATTACACCAAGTGTGCTTGTGCAAGAATACCGACTTATAATTGACTCTATCATTTCTCGTTCTCCACAATTTAAAATCTCAAGTAATGAGACTCGTGGATGCTTAGCCTAATAAACCAATTTAGGTCTACATGGTTAAGGATACTAGCTAGAATAAACTTGGATTAGTATATTCGGGTTGAGTCAAAATAATCGCAACGGGCCTAATATGTCAAAGATTTCAAAACTAGCTACACCACTTTATTAATATTTTTGACTTTATTGCGGGATATATACATATGAAAGCAACGGTAAAAATTTAAAAATTACGACTAAATGGCCAAATTTAATTAAAGATTTGAAAAATGTTGAAAAAGATGATTTTCCGGTTAAATGAAGGCATTTTCATGGAAAAGTCCACTTAAAACTTCGACAGAAGTCCCCCCTACACTTATAATAAACATTGTCCTCAATGTTTAAGCATGTGGGAAAAGTCTCCCCTACACTTATGACATTGTGCACGTTGGTTAAATCAAGCTAAGGAAGAGACGACTAAAGTGATCAATTTCAAATGTGAGTATGAAGAAAATTGAATCACGATAGTTGAGAGATAGAACTGGATTTCGGATAACACGGGAGCACGGTTCTTCAAAGGTTCCAAAAGTGCATTCATCCCTGTAATCACATTACCACACAAACACAAACAACCTATAGAGGTCCCCCTACACTTAGGAGGTTAAAACGGAAAAGGATAGATACTCGGGTTGCCTCCCGAAGAGCGCTTGTTTTTGATAACCGAGTCACGAGCCTGACTCGACCCAAAATTAGTTCATGGGAAACGTGGTGAGGGATGGAATCATCTCATGAGAGATGTCCTCACCAAAGTACAACTTCACTCGTTGGCCATTCACTTTAAAATTAGGTCCATTAGGTTGAGCGATCTCGAGAGTACCATATGGAAAAATTTGGGCAATGGTGAATGGGCCGGACCAACGAGATTTCAACTTGCCCGAAAAGATTTTCAATCGAGAGTTAAAGAGTAAAACTTTGTCTCCAACTTGGAAATCTCGGTTTTTAATCTTAGAGTCGTGAATGAGCTTAGTTCTTTCCTTATAGATCAAAGAATTTTCATAAGCCTCATTTCGGAGTTCATTCAGCTCATTAAGTTGGATCTTGCGTAGGGCACCGGCTTTGTTGATATCAAAATTGGCCCACTTCAAGGCCCAGTAAGCCTTGTGCTCCAACTCAATGGGGAGGTGGCATGCTTTCCCGTACACGAGACGATATGGTGTACAACCAATCGGAGTCTTGTATGCAGTACGGAAAGCCCACAAAGCATCATCAAGTTTATCGGCCCATGAGGCACGATGCTCTCCCACGGTTCTTTCAAGAATTCGCTTTAATCCTCGGTTAGAGATTTCAGCCTGGCCATTAGTTTGTGGGTGGTATGCGGTGGAAAGACGATGATTTACACCATACTTATCCATGACTCTTGCAAATTGATCATTGCAAAAATGAGTCCCGCGATCACTAATAATGGCACGAGGCACACCGAATCTAGCGAACAACGATTTCAAAAAGTTACAAACCACCCTTGCATCATTAGTGGGTAAAGCTTTAGCTTCAACCCATTTAGAAACGTAGTCAACGGCTACAAGGATGTATTTGTTTCCTTTAGATGAAGGGAATGGCCCCATAAAGTCGATACCCCAAAAATCAAAGATTTCACATTCTTGTATGAAATTTTGAGGCATCTCATCTTTATGTGTGATCTTGCCTTGTTTTTGGCAAGCATCACAATGTTTAACCATCTTGTGAGCATCACGATAAATGGTGGGCCAATAAAATCCCGAGTCAAACACTTTTTTGGCGGTGTAGTTGGGACCAAAGTGACAACCGGTGGGTCCTTTGTGGCAAGCTTCGAGAATGTCTAAAGCTGCCGGTCCATCAACACATCGGCGATAATCAAATCAGCACATTGTTTGAATAGATACGGGTCATCCCAAAAGTAAGTCTTAATGTCTTTGAAGAACTTTTTCTTTTGCTGGGATGTTAACCCGTCAATGAGAATTCCACCCGCCAAGTAGTTTGCAATGTCCGCAAACCACGGGGTTTCATCCTGATTCAAATTGATAGACATTAAGGTCTCCAGGGGAAAAGAGTCATTGATCTCTTTGTTCGGATGTTCCCCTTGATAAGGATCCTCAAGTCTGCTGAGATGATCCGCGGCTAGGTTTTCAGCTCCCTTCTTATCACGATTTTCTATTTTAAATTCTTGAAGTAGCAAAACCCAGCGAAGAAGTCTTGGTTTGGAATCTTGTTTAGTTAACAAGTACTTCAACACAGAATGATCGGTATAAACGATTGTGGTAGAGAGGACAAGATAGGGGCAAAATTTTTCAAAAGCATAGACAACAGCTAAAAGCTCTTTTTCGGTTGTTGTGTAATGCAATTGAGCCCCCGTCATTGTCTTGCTAGCATAGTGGATCGGTTGGAAGTATTTGTTCACTTTTTGGCCCAAAACCGCTCCAATAGCAAAGTCGCTAGCATCGCACATCAACTCGAAAGGCAACTCCCAATTAGGGGTAACCAAGACGGGTGCCTTAGTTAGCTTATCCTTAAGAAGGTTGAAGGCTTCGATACACTCTTTGGAAAAGATAAAAGGAGTATTGATAGGTGTGAAAACACCCATCCTTTTTACCACTTAATTACAATAATAACCGAGCCAAAACGTGTATTTTATGTCATTTATGTCGGAATTATGCGTGGTTTGTGTTTTTGTTGTAATTTAGGACGAAAAGGTGAAAAGTGGAGAAAACACGACATTCACGGGCTTTTATCGAAGAAAAAGACGAAAGATGAAGTCGAAAGATCAAGAGTGGAGAAAGAACGGAAGTCCAAGACCAATTCTGAAGATTTATCGAAGAAAAAGTCAAAAGACGGAAGTTTACTAAAAGCCGAAAAACTCGAGTCTTATTTATGAAGAAAATCTAAGACAAGTTTGAAGAAATCCGAAGACAAAGTCCAAGTATTAAGAAGATTAACAAAATATTAAGAAGTTTAAGGACTCAAGTGTGCAATTAAGAGAAAGAAGAAAGAGGGAGGAAGCTTCCTAAGCTCCTCCCTAATCCCCCTATTTATAGATTAGGTAGTTTCAATTTTTCAAGTTGTTGGTGGCTTGACAACCCATCCTTCCACCATTTTCATTTTCATGTTCTTTACTTTTATGCACTTAATCTTCATGTAATGCACCTTTAATTTTCTTTTAATTCCAAGTAAGTTTCCATTTAATTGATGTTAATCTTTACTTTATTGTCGATCTCCTTCTTCCTTTCTTTCTTGATTTGTTCTTAATCTTTGTGTTCATGTTCTTGAGTTTTCTTATTTTCAAGCAAGTGGGTTTTGATTGATTTGGCTTTGTTTGTTAGTTTTGATAATTTGTTTTGATTGATTATTGTTGGTTGATGTTTATTGGTCGTTTTGGTTTAATCTTTTGGTTTGATTTGTTTAGATTTGCTCAAATCCGTGTCCCCTGTTTGCTCGTCTGCTTTACTGTTCTTTCCCAGAAATCTTTCCGAATAGCAGCTTTTCTTTGTCCTTCTATGCGGAATATTTTGATTATTCCGAATAGACTGACTTTACATTCTTCTATGCGGAATATTAAATATTCCGTATAGATTCCCTATTCGGAATATCTGGATATTCCGAATGGAGACCCTTACTCGGAATGTCTGGTTATTCCGCATAGAGCTTTCTATTCGGAATATTCTGATTATTCCGAGTAGAGTCTTCTATTCGGAATGTTCTAGTATTCCGAATAGTCCTACTTTTCCGCATAAGCATTTATTTTTATTATTATTCCGCATGGGGTACTTTTTCCGCATAGTGTTTTTTTTATTCCGCATAGCTTTACATTCCGCATAGCATAACATTCCGCATAGGACGTTTTCTCATTTATTCCGCATAGTCATCCTTATTCGGAATACTTATTCCGAATAGGTTTTCAGTTTTAGTTTTTAAACTTTATTTTTCCCGCCTTTTCTTTACTTGCATTTTTACTTGCTTTCCTTTCTATTTAAGTTTTAATTTGCGTCATTTATTCTTATTACCTTTAAATTCTCGTCATTCATTTCCCATCAAGTTTTAATCTTTAATCTTTCATCGTCATTTCTTTTTACCGTCTTTACTTTATCTTTAATTGTTTCAAGTCTTTATTTTCCTTTAGTTTTAGACAACGACCACTCTTTATTTGATTCACCAAGAACAACTAATCTCACACAATTAACCCGAGATCAATTCGAAGAGACACCGAGAAAACGAACTTTAAATTGATACAAAATTTCTTACATTAAAATGGCGCCGCTGCCGGCTCTTTTCGTGAAGATTGAAGGTTTTTTGTGAGTGAAGCGTTGGATTTTGGGATCCGTTCACTCGTGAACGTTATTTTTCGTGTCAACCATTTTCAAAAATCCAAAAACATTTGAAAACTCTATAAAAAGCATTTCTTTTTCAAGGTTTTGCACCAAAAATATTCTTCTTGCTTATCTATCTTTCTCCATGGATTTTTATGTCAATTGCGTCGGGTGCGGGAGACAACTGTATGGGACTGACTCTTGTCAATGGTGTACATGTGAGCGGTGCGGAAACGATATCGACAACACACAATTCGGATTTTTTCCCTTGTGCAACTCGACTAATTCGTCCTTTTTGAACCCACCTCCTATTCCCACGTGCACCTATTGTGGAAGCGATTCTCATTGGCATATTTCGTGCCCGGTTCCATACCCGTATCACGGGCAAGAACCAGGGTACAATTATGACTATGATAATAGCTATCCACATGACGCACCCAGTCTTTCTCCTCAACCGTTCTGCCACAACTGTGGGGGTCCTCACGATACTTCCTATTGTCAACCAATGACTTATTATGAGCAAAATCCGTGTCCTCAGTTTTCTTCACCTATGGATTATTATGAACCAAACCCGGTTTCTAATTCTTCCCACCCGATGAACTACTATGAGCCACAATCATGCTATAATTCAGGTTTTCAACATTTTGAGCCCCCACATCACACCCTCACTCATCAATCTTCTCAGCAAACTAGTCTTGATCAACAACTCACTTCTTTGAATGACATTCTAGAAAGTATGGCTCAACTTCGAGCTGACTTACATCAGGAAAGGCAACCGTTGCTTGATGTGGACGAAACCTTGAAAACCACCGACACCTTTTTGAGCCAATTTCGTCGTTTTCCCTTCTTTTCTACACCTAAATGTTTACTTACAGCGTGGGATAGAATTGGTGAAATTGAACATACTCGGGGCGATGAACAACAAAAGTTGCTGCATGAGCTTCTTAAAGATGTGGAGGTTATCAAGGAAGAGTTAGCCGACTACGTCACTCCTAACTGGACTCGTCCCATCTATTATGATGATGACGACGACGATGATGTCTACACTTTCAACCAATCTTCTGAAGTTGCTGCTCCTACTGTCGATGTTCCTACTGTATCTAAGAATCTAGATTCGTTGAATGAGCTGAGTGATGTTGTTCTCGACAAAGTATTGGATGATGAGGTTTGTGACTTACCTGCTATGGAGCCTGAGGACGACATTGCTCTTACAGAAGAGGTCGATCCTAGTGATGACGATTCTTCTCTCTGCTATGAGAATTTCACTTTTGAAATTTCTCAATCTCCACCGGGAGATGCGGATGATGACGATTTATTCTCTCCGGTTTACGAGAAGTTCACTGATGAACATGATCTTGTGGATGAGGTGGAAGACGTACTTCTTCGTGATAGATTACGGAAAGTGCACCTTCTTATTACTCAAATCGAAGAGTTGACTTCTCTTGATATTTCCAAGCCTTTACCTACATCTACTCCTACCGTTGAAGATAATGACCCATTGCTGGAAGAAATCGACATTCACTCCATGCCTCCAGGTATTGATGATGACATGGAGGGGGACATTATTTTTGATAATCTGCTGCAGGAAAGTATTACCCCAAGTCCCCCTCTCGAGCACTTCTCATCCTCCCCTTTAGAGACTATCTCGGAGGAATGGTCTACAAAGTATTAACGAAATACGAGGATCCATATCATAGTCGACGACGACAAAGTCTACGGGAAAAGTGAATGTACCAACTTGAACAAAAACGTCTTCAACAATACCAACGGGGTATGCGAGAGTTCTATTAGCTAATTCGAGAGTCATGCGAGTCGGTACAAGGTCGCGTAATGATAATTGTTTCCATACCGAGAGTGGCATAAGATTGATGCTATCTCCGAGATCCGCTAAAGCCATACAATCATCAATTTGAGGAAACGAGCAAGGTAACACGAATCGTACGGGATCTCCAAGCTTTTCGGGAAGCTCTTTGAGAAGAATCGCGGAACAATTCTCATTTAAACGAGTGTTCACGAGCTCAACCATTTTTTCTTTCTTATTGAGCAAATCTTTAAACATTTTCACAAATTTTGGCATTTGAGCAAGTGCTTTAATAAGGATAATGTTAACATTAACGTTGGAAATCATTTTCAAAAAGTTGGAAACATGAACGTCATCTTTGGTGAGTACTTTAGCCTTGTCTAACCTAGAGGGATAAGGGATATTGGGTTTAGACTTTGAAGGTTGAGAAGGAGAAGGACTCGCTTCTTGAACAACCTTAGGGTTGGGCTCATTAGGCAATGGAGAACTAGTACTAGGAGTGGTAGTGGGAGGAATCACCGAAGGGGGAGTAGGATTACTCATTATGACCTCCGGGCCTTGTCTCTCCTTTATGGGCGAAGAGATGGAAGGTCCCACTAAAGTGGCTCCACTTCGAGTAGTGATAGCACTCACATTAGCACGAGGGTTAATCTCGGTATTAAAAGGTAAGGCTTCTTGGGGTATAAGGGCTTGAATCATTATCAAAAATTTCTTATCGGTCGATTCTTGCATCTCTCTCATAATTCGCTCATGGTCGGTTAATTTTTGTAGAACCAAGTCCATTTGAGGATTATGAATATTCATTTGATTATACCCTTGATTAGGAAAACCTTGGTATTGAGGTTGAAAACCGTTGTTATTATGAAAACCTTGGTTATTATTTTGAAAACCTTGATTTTGACCATTAAAATTCCCTTGATTTGCATTCCCTTGAAAATTACCCATTTGAGGACCTTGGTTCCTATTTTGGTTTTGGGTATTTTGGGCGGGTGGGGGTGGTGTTTGTGGAGCTACAAAACCCGGGGGAGCCAAATAATTAGTACTCTTATAAGACAAATGGTTAACATCAACATTTGATTTGAATTGAACCCTCTCATTGGCATTGGTGTTATAAGCACAAACTTGTTGTTGTTGATTGTAAACCTTGTCACAATTAAAATATGAAAGTGGTCCACCACAAGTCTCACACGTTTCACAAGTTTCTTTTAAGGCATTTACTTGACCATTGATGACTTTGGTTTGTAGAGCAATTGATTCAACAAGCGACGTAAGCTTATCAATTCTCTTGTCACTCTCACTTGAACTAACACTTGCCATAGTAGCCCTAACACTCTTGGTTTGTACTTTAGCCTTGTTTTCAATTATGGCCCAAGCCTCGTTCATGGACTTCACAAGAATATTACCCCCCACGGCACTATTAAGTGAGTCTTGGTCATTAAGAGTTAAACCATTGTAAAACATATTGATTTGATTCACTTTAGTGAAACCATGTTGTGGACATTTTCTTAAAAGCTCCTTAAAACGATCCCAAGACTCACTAAACGTTTCCCCATATTTTTGTTCAAAGGTAATGATGTCATTCCTTAAAGAAGTGGTCCGTGATGGTGGCAAAAAGTAGTTAATGAACTTTGTCTCTAAATCAATCCATGTAGTAATACTTTGGGGTGGTTCCTTATCAAGCCAAATCCGGGCTTGTCCCTCGAGGGAAAAAGGAAAGAGTTGTAAACGAATGGCCTCTTGTGGCACCCCATTGTATTTGACGATGTTTGCCAATCGTATGAAACGTTTGATATGAGCGTGTGGATCATCATTAGTACGGCTTAAAAATGGTGTAGCGGAAACCATTTGAATAAAACCCGTTTTAAGTTCAAAATTATTCGCTCCAATATCCGGCACCACAATCGCGTCATCGTTTCCTTCAAAGTGAGATTGTAGAATCTCAATCATTGGTCGATTATCCGTTGCCATCGTGTTGTTCAAAGCTCGATTCTCGGATCGGCTTGATTGACGGACTTTTTGTTTTTCTTCTTCTTCTTTTTGGAAGAATTAGAAGTATTTGGTACACCAATCGGTATGTATGTACGCGCGCGAGTGCGCATACAATAAAAACTTTAGGAATGAAGTAGGAAACCTCGGTCGACTTTGAGAGATAAGGGATTATCCCTCTCGAGGTGTAATATTAAAAAGCTACAAAAATATATACTTAATACTACTTGAGTTGGCAAACCAATAATCGGTCGTCCATCTCAATATACGCACAAGCAAGCGGGGAAACAAGGTGGCACAAAACCTTTTTCCTTAGACGGCCTTTTATAGCACGTCGCCTTATACCCACCTTATAGTTTGTATATATCGAGTTCAAACGTCTTACTAGTATTTATCTATTTTGCCCTTTTTTTCTTGTTTAGGAGTCGAATACAATAGTTAGGTGATGAAATCCCAACTAAGGTCTTATTTGAAAAGTAGGTAATTTAATTGTGCTACGTAATATAATATAGTAAAAGAAAAATCTTTTTGTATTTTTTAAGAAAAATATATATTCACAATAAAAATCGAAAGAAATCGAAATAAGAAAAATAACAATAATACGTAATATTTTTGGTGTAATACTTTAGGAAAAGTATTACTTTTGGATTTTTTAATATTTTTGGTTCAAATCCTAGGAAAGAGTTTGCTTTTGTGATTTTTTAATTTTTTTTGTATTTTTAAGTTTTTGATTTTTTATGTTTTTGATTTTTTTGCAAGAAAAGTAACGTTCAAAATGAACGGATCCCAAAATCCAAACGTCTCACGAAATCTTCAATCGTAACGAGCGAAGCGGCAGCGGCGCCAATTTAATGTAAGGATTTTTAATCAATTATCGTTCGTTGTTCGTTTCCTCGACTCACTCGAATTGATTTCCAATTAAACGCAAGATTAATTTGTTCTTGGTGAATAAAACTTTTTGGTATTTTAAAAACTAAAAACTATTTAAATAAAATCTAATTAATCTATTAAAGACAAATTTGAACTATTTAAAGACTAATTTGAACTATTTAAATTAAAACTATTTGAAAACTAATTTAAATTTAAAACTGAAAACTAAATTTACTTTAATTAATTTTATAACTAAAACTTTTACTTTAAATGAAATCTATTTAAAACTATTTTTTAAATAAAACCAAATTAATTAAAACTAATCTTTAAAACTAATTTTTAACAAAACAATTTAATTTAATAAAAGTAATTAAAATATTTTTATACTTTTTTTTTTAAACTGTATAAAAGAAAACTTATATAAACTTTTAATTAAAAATTAACTAAACAAACTATTAAAAATCTATTTAAAACTGACAGCTATGTTTAAATATCCTATATTAATTAAATGATTCGAAATAGAACACAAATGAAGGACAAGACTAGATGGAAAAGGCGTTGGCTGTTAACCGAAAGGTCAGGGGTTCGAGTCCCCTGATGGATAATTTTTTGCGCGTTTTTTTTTTGGAATTTATAACAAACAGATCAAAAGGATCTGTTTCTTTTAGCAACAATCAGCAAAACAATAAAAGTCAAATAAGCATATAGAACTGAAACAAAAAAAGCAGATAAGCATATAAATCTAAATAAGAAAAAGAAAATAAGCAGATCAAAACTAAAGGAAACAGATAACCTATACTCGAATCAAACAAGCAGATTAGTAAACTAAAGTAGTTAAGACAAAACAATGCAAAACTAGAACAATAAACAGATTAATAAACAAGCAGACTAAAAATAAACTAATATTAAGATAACTATTATCTAACAGAAAAGCAGACTAATCCTAGAATAAGCAGATAACAAACTAAACAGATCTAAACCAATTAATCAGACGAACCATACGAAGAATATCCCAACAAACTCAAATCCAAACAGAAAAACAATTTAAACTAAATATCAGAAACTTTAAATCACTTAAGCACTAAGAAAACAGATTAAATCAAAATACCCTAATCAATTAAAACAGTAAAATTAGCACAAGCAGATTAACCAAAACACTTATTTATTTAAAACATATAACTTAAAATAAAACAAGGAAATTAAAAAGGAACATGAACCTGATGTCGAAAACCTTTGGGAAGAAGGGTAACGCTGAACCCCCTTTTAGAACCGAATCAAACACCACCTTTTACCAAAATATCATCATCATCATTGAACCAGAAACATCAACTTCTAATTTCACCAACAATTAACTATTCGAACAGTATTTTATAACTTTCCCAGTGGGGGAAAATATTCAACCACTTTTATTTTATAATAATTTAACCAAAAACAGTAATAAAAAGTAAATTGCAATAAATTTAAATAATAAAAGAGACAAAATAAAAACTGAAAGTAATTTTTATTAACAACTCAAAATTAAGTACAATACTTGGAAAATTAAAATTACAATTTACCTAAAACAAATTTTGCATAAATAAAAATAAAATAAAAAGGCACCCCATTACAGATTATGGTGGGGGTTTTTATATGCAAACCCCAAAACCTTGTTGAGGAAGATATCAAATCCTGGCCGCTAAACACATCTTTTCTTCCTTCTCTTTCTTCTCTTCTTGATCAAACGGTTGTGGATGGGTGTTTGGTCACTCGGATTGCCACGCTGTCCACTTTGTGCATCTTGTGTTTGTTTGCTGCTGAGGTGGAATCATATTATTGGATGGAGGGGTTGTGGTGATGTGGTTTATCCAATCACATGAAAGGGATTTGCCACGTAGGTGAGGACCACCTATCATGCTGAACCGAAAAACTTGGGGGATTAATTAACAATCGTGTGAATCACACGAATTAAACAAAATCCCCAATTTTCTTTGGGTAAATTTTGTTTAAGGTGAATTAGGGTTTGGGTAAAAACATTGAGTTGTCTGCGTTGTGTTTTGGGAGAGAGAAGTGAAAGTGGTGGGTTTCATTGTTTCTAACGAAGATGTGCGGGTAAGTGTGAGGTAAAAGATTGAGTGGGGTAAAATAAATAATAGGTGTGTGCGTTGGCTGGGAGTTGATGATTGTAGTAAAATACGACCTTTTAGGGAAAAGGCGTAAAAGCGGTAAGTATCGAGTGATGATTTAGGAAAATCAACACTAATGACCCTTAATGGTATGAAAGTTCGTTTCCCAAGGAGGTATATGTGTTGTGAAAAACTTGTAAATGTTTGTGATTAATGTTTGGTTTAGAAGGGGATGAGAAAAGAAAATGACGAAGACGTAAAAATAAAAATTAACAAAAAATCACTACTAGAAAGTTAAAACGTAGAACCTTAAAAGCCACAAAAATCAAAATAAATTATAAAAATTACCAAAAATTCACCAAAAATAAAAAATAATAAACTAAGAGTTTACCAATGATCAAAACTTTTTCAAACCTTTTAAATAATGAAATATTCAATTTTTAAATGCTAATTAAAGCCCTAAAAATCAAATAAATTATCAAAAAGCCCAAATAAAGATTTTTCAATTGGTAAACCACTAAAATGACCTAAAAAGATTAAAAACTATTTTTAGAAATTTTAAAACTAATGAAAACTATCTAAAATGATTTAAAAACTATTAAAACTTAAAATAATTATAAAAATTAATCTAAAAGGGATAAAATTATTCTAAAAGTTGCTAAATTCCTATTTTAATGTATTTAACCTAAGAAAAATGTAAAAAGTTGGAAAATGTGAAATTTTAAAAATAATAATAAAATAATAATAAAATAATATTAAAAATCCAAAAATTATAAAAAATTCTAAAAACTTGCAAACTAGTTTATTTTAACCTAAATAATCAGAAAATCAAAGTGAAATTACCAAAATACCTCTAATGGGCCCTCAAATGGGCGAAATCCAAATTCAATCAACACAAATGGGCTTTTGAGCCCAAAAAGTCAAACTTGGCCCAATTGACTTGGAAAAGCCCTATCTGACTTAAAATTCAATTCTAAGAACAAAACTCTAAAGGCCCAAAAGCTGAAAATGAGCTTATCACAGCTTATTGAACACAAAGCTTATTCTTATTGGGCTTTTCAGCCCATTAAGCCATAAGCTAATGCCATAAGCTCTAATTTGACACACAACCTTCTTTTGGGATGCTTATGAGATCTGTAAAAAGAATTTTTGAGAAAGCTCACTCAATAAGCCAGAAAATAGAAAAGCAAAAATCCACAAAACGACAAAATAGTCGTTTTTGAGAAATAATGCACCTCAGGACTTGATTCAACTTGCAAAAGCTTTCAAATGGACTCAATAAGCAAAATCAATCAACAAAAATCCAATAAGCACAACCAATAAGCCAGAATAAGCACAAATGAACTTATGTAAAAGTCAAAGGAGTTGTTTTTCTAGTCAAACCTAAAAGTCAACCACCCAAATGCTCCTGTATGAACAAATGGGTCAAAATATGAGCACCTATTACAAAAACAAAGTTGTTGCTGGTTGGAATAAGCTATTATAGCTTATTGATAAGCTGACTCTAAATTAACACTATCAGTGGTAACTAGCAGGGGAAAGGAGTTCCCACTGCTTTGACTAATTGACCAAGCTTATATGAGAGTTCTGGTTTGATTTAATTGGAAACAAAGGCACCCTTGTGATCAGTGAATCACAAGGAGTCAATAGCAACAATAAAATCACAAAATGGTTCACACAATAAGCCACAATTAGCCAAACAGTTACCAGATATGCTCCAGATATGCAAATAAGCAGATAAGCACTTAATAAGCAGATTTAACCACAATAAGCCAACCAAACTTAACAGGATGCATACACAAGCTATGTAAACTAAGAATAAACACAAAGCAACAAGAATCAAACACTGAATCAAAGTAAATAGCAAGATCAAAGCACAAAATGTTTCTGATGAACAATGAACAATATGCAGACACAAGTTTGCTGATATACTTGACACTTGATCCAATTTCAAGCCTCAAATCCTTCTTCCCTGGTGTGATTAACTATGATTTAGCACTTGTTAGCCCTAGCCTAAGCCTAGATCTAGGTGTCCTCAAAATCCTAGCCAATTTTACCAAGTTTTTAAGATTTTATAGCCAAATAATGAATCTATGTGATCAAACCCACAAAACCTGCAAACAGATGAACACAAGCACCTAAATAACAGATACCAACACTTGCTTACACAAAACAAACACTTAGCAAACCACAAATCCAACTTATGCAGTAATCCCAAACACCCTTTTAAAACTTGATTTCACAAATTTTCAAAGGCTTATGAAGATTCAACCCAATCAGATCAATAACACCTCAATAACATCAAACCAAGCCAAATCAACAATACTCAACCACAATAACACAGATTCAAGCATAAATCCACAAATATCACAAATAATCAGAAACTTAAAGAGAAAATGAAAAGGGAAGAAGATGCAAACCTCCAAGACCTACATCTAGGCCTTGGATTGTTTGAGCTGAGGTACTAGCAAAACAAGTACCAGCTTCCAAGCTGCTAAGAAGAACAAACCACAAGGTGAGATCAAAAAATAATGCCAACTTCTGATTTTTGATGCACAAGCTTTATCACTTAAAACCTTGCCTCAAAAACCTTCAAACAAGTTAATGGAACTTAGATTTTAGCTTCTCAAACACCAAACTTTTATAAATAACAGATTAGAACTCAAAATTTTAAGAAATTCAAACTTTATTTCATAAAAAGGAATTACAAAGATTAAAAGCTAAAATCTGGAACAAAGGGACTCTCACATGTTGAGGTCTCCTTTTATAGGCAAATGCCTGGCTAAACACTATTCACAAACCCTAGAACTGAATTCCCTATTATGCCCTTGAGTCTTCTAGACGTTTTCTGAATTTGAGCTGTCCAAGTTGATCAAGGCTGTTCATTTTAGCTTTGGAATGAAGCAATGAATCATAGCTGTTGATTTTGACACGTCACATAACTTGGAGGCTAAGTTGCATTCTGATTGGTGGAAAGGAATTGGGGGTGGGGTCCTTTGTGAGTGGGATTAAGGGTTTTATGGTTGGGATGAGTTTCTGCACATGTGAATCACTCATGTGCAAAGGTAATTGTATTTTACCCTAAGTTTAAGTGGTGTAAATTCTGGGTGGGGTAAAAGATGAACAGTAAGGATTTTGATCCGATTTTGGGGGAAAGGTGTTTGTTTGGCGCATTTTCAGTTTGAATGTTTCAAATAGACACCTTTGGTCCTTGTTCTTTGGGATTTTTGGTAAATAAGGTATTTCAGCCTAGAAAACGTATTTCCCTTTATATTAACTTTCACCATTTGTCACTTTTGGCACCAAACTTTGGAAAAAGGTTATCAAGGGTTATTTTTGACACTTTTGCATATTTGAAGGACTGATTTTGGACATTCTTGATTTTCAAAGGTCTTCAATGTATCTTTGGCTTGATAAGGGACCATTTTTGACAATTTGAAATTGTTGAGGGACTAATCTTGCCATTTCTTCAAAGTTGAGGGACCTTTTGTGTAATTTTGACAAACTTAAAGGACCAAACTTGTAATTATTAATATATAAGGGTTTTAAGTGTCATTTCTTCAATAATTGAGGATCAATCTTGTTTGTCTTCAAGTCTTCAAGGGTATTTGTTGAATTCTCCATGATTAGGGCCTGGTTCTTTGTACGGCTTCGTTTCTCGTGTCCGTTTTTCCTTGTAACTTGTGTTCTTTTGTCTTTTTCACGATATCCATAACTAAAATACACAAGTAAACAAACACAAGCATATATATATGGTGTTTTATGACATTTTTTGCATTTAAAGCCTGAAAAGAACGATGAGATCATGTATAAATGCCATCTCATCACTCCCACATACTAAGCCATTGCCGTGCCCTCACGCAATGCTAGAATAAAGTATCTAATCATCACCAAAGTTCAATTTTATTAACCTTTATTGAAGAGTAAAAGACTTGCAACATACTACGAAGATGTGTAGAGACATAATGTATGATTTTCATCACAAAAAGCGACTTTTAGGGTCAAAGAATAGAAACAAGTGAATGTCCCTTAGAGTAAACTTCGTCATCCTTGATTGTCATACATTCCATGCTAAGTGCAAAAACGAGATCATTGTTGGTACAAGTCACAATGCTAACACTACTCATACGTCCAAATCGTGTAATACTTTTTCTCCCCGCAATCCTAGTTATTATAAAAGGAAATGGGTTACTAGCATTTTTTATCTATTTGTCATGGATCACAAGTGATTCATATTGACTTATTTGAGTAGTTATTAGTCCGAAAGTAAAGTAGCACGATTTGATCAATAGTTAGCCGAAGGACAAAATCTTTTAAAACGACTTCTCGTGTATCTCCTTAAGTTCATATCTTGGCATAACTCGTTTCACGATTTGAGACCTTTCTCGGACCGATATTTGGCATGTACTTCATACTTCAAATCTTGGGAAGACGTTCTTGAAATTATGGTCTTCTCTTCATATATTTGGAATTTCTTCACTTGACGTTTTTGAGAGACTCTTCATATTGGACCACGACTTCATCATTTTTCTTCAATCTTCACTTTGGATTTTTATATACAACGATCCGCCTCCTTTTCGGACTTGGATATATTTATCCTCATACCTTGTTAGGGTCTTTTTGGATAGACTTTCTCCATGATCTTTAGGGGAGTAATTGCTTTTCGTCGTGTGTCTCGATCCTTCATATTGATTTAGGAATAATGATACTTCACATCATCTTTGGATATTTAGCAAAAATAGAGCTCCTCATGCCTTGTTAGGGCCTTTTTGGATGATTGCCAATCTTCGCGTCCCGCTTCAATAAGTTATGCCTTGGCTATGAACTCTATTCATCCCCGAGCAACTTTTAAACGATCTTGCGCTAGAGGCTAAGTAACCTTTCAAATCGTACGACCTTACTTATTGCAATTATGATTTATTCCTAATGCATTGATCTTATGGGAAGAAAAAGCCACAATTAAAAACATATGAGTTTTTGAAAGAACACTTTCATGTTCTACGTTTAGCATGATCACTTGTCTAACTCTATCATTTCTCGTTCTTCACTATATAAATACCTCTAATTAAAGAGACTCGTGAATACTTAGCCATGCAAGTCAAAGTTAAGCCAAATTTGGATTAGCTTTCATTGAGACTATATCAAATCAAAGTTTAGGGTTTTTAAGCCACCTATAGGATCTTGCACTTTCTTGGACTTTTTCAAGTTTAGAGAATGCGTTTTATAGTTCCCTTGATATGTGACTTTCTAGGATCAATTATAGGAACTTGCGAAAAGTTCTTGTTCTTAACCCGAAAGACTTTCGCGTTTTAAAGCTCCCTATATAAAAGTCTAGCAAAACTTGAATTGAGCGGGTTAAGGATTGTAAATGGCTCCAAATGCCCATCAAGTCAAAAATTAACTCTTATTCTACCCATCGGAAAATATACATTCGTGTCTTCAAATCACTTATGAAAACTAAGAAAAATTTTAAAATTTGGCCATTTTTAGCCTTATTTTGCAACAAAATGATAAACAAAACGATAAACTTTGGAAAGCGTGAAGGCGTAGCAAAGCAAGTATCTATTCACCCCCCATACTAAAAGTAAACATTGTCCTCAATGTTTCGAGTCTAAAGGTGGAGCACCCCCATACTAGAGACGAAGAGTCGAATGCTTAGGATCTAGTATGGAAAGGGTGATCAACAATATATCTAAAGCCGTTTATTAAGTATGCTAAAAGATAATTGTTAGAACAATAAAGGATATCTCATGGATTCGTGAAAAACTTCTTCAAACAATCGATGGAGGCTCACGTAAACGAACACGAGAGTCTTCAATCGTAGATGATGATGATGATCTAGATAACACAATCACAAACAACCACGAGACAACGAGTTGAAAGGGTACAAGTCCCCTTATTAGTAAATAGTGAGCATAAAAGATAAGCATGGGATTTCCCCCACGAGGCACCTCGTTTTTGATTATCGAGTCATGAGCTCGACTCGATCCCCTCAATGCTAATTATCATTGGGGAAGGTGACTTGGTCGAGGGCAACCATTGAAGGAATTTCCCCACCAAAGTAGTGCTTAAGCCTATGTCCATTCACCTTGAAATTAGGACCATCATCTTGAGCTAGCTCAATGGTCCCATAAGGAAACACTTGTGTAATGGTGAATGGACCCGACCAACGAGATTTCAATTTCCCGGAAAATATCTTAAGACGAGAGTTAAAAAGCAACACTTGATCACCAACGTTAAAAACCCGGTTTTTAATCTTTGAATCATGAAACTTTTTAGTCTTTTCTTTAAAAATTAATGAGTTTTCATAAGCATTATCTCTTAATTCATCCAATTCATTCAATTGTATTTTCCGGTGATCTCCCGCGGTCTTCAAGTCAAAGTTTGCATGCTTAAGGGCCCAATATGCCTTATGCTCCAACTCAATGGGCAAATGACAATTCTTCCCATAGACTAACTTATAAGGAGTGCAACCAATAGGTGTCTTATAAGCGGTCCTAAAGGCCCATAAAGCGTCATCAAGTTTGTCAGACCATGAAGCACGGTTTTCTCCAATTGACCTCTCTAAAATCCTCTTCAAATCTCGGTTCGAAACCTCGACTTGCCCACTCGTTTGCGGGTGATAAGCCGTAGAAAGACGATGAGTAACTCCATATTTCTTTAGAACCTTTTCGAATTGGTCATTACAAAAATGGGTTCCACGATCGCTTATAATAGCACGAGGGGTTCCGAACCGAGAGAATAGTTGCTTCAAAAACTTCACTACCACACGAGCATCATTAGTAGGTAAAGCCTTAGCTTCCACCCACTTAGAAAGGTAGTCAACCGCGACGAGGATATATTTGTTGCCATGAGACGATGGGAACGGCCCCATAAAGTCTATTCCCCATATGTCGAAAATCTCACACACTTGAATTATGTTTTGCGGCATTTCATCACGTTGAGACGATTTTCCTTGACGTTGGCACGAATCACACGACTTCACAAGTGCGTGTGCATCACGATAGATAGAAGGCCAAAAGAAACCGGCATCGAACACTTTCTTAGCCGTGAGATTAGCACCGTGGTGACCACCCGTGGGCCCCTCGTGACAAGCTCTAAGGATATTAGAAGCTTCGGCACCAAACACACAACGTCGAACGAGTTGATCCGCACAAATCCGAAAGAGATAAGGGTCGTCCCAAAAATAGAACCTGACGTCACGAAAATTTTTTCGTTTTTGTTGTGTCGTCATACCCTTGATTATGAAATTGCCCGCATGGTAATTTGCAATGTCGGCAAACCATGGGGTTGTGTCTTTAGAATTCACTACACCGAGAGTCTCAAGAGGAAATGTTTCGGTGATTTCCTTGTTCTCGAAAACATCTTTGTGAGGATCTTCTAGACGAGAGAGATGATCGGCCGCTAGATTCTCGGCTCCTTTTTTGTCAAGCACGGTGACATCAAATTCTTGGAGGAGGAGCATCCAACGAAGCAATCTTGGCTTAGCATCTTGCTTAGCTAAGAGATACTTGATAGCCGAATGGTCGGTATACACGATGCTTTTAGTTAAGACGAGATAAGGTCGGAATTTCTCAAAAGCATAGACCACGGCAAGGAATTCCTTTTCCGTTGTGGTGTACTTTAATTGAGCCTCGGTCATCGTCTTACTAGCATAATGGATAGGACGAAAATGCTTGTCATAACGTTGCCCTAAGACGGCCCCTATAGCATAATCACTTGCATCGCACATGATTTCAAAGGGTAATTCCCAATTAGGAGCAACAAGAATAGGAGCTTCGGTGAGTTTCCTTTTGAGAGTTTCGAAAGCCTTAACACAATCCTCATTGAAGTTAAAAGGAGCATCCTTCTCGAGAAGGTGTGTCATAGGACGAGAGATTTTCGAAAAGTCCTTGATGAAACGACGATAAAAGCCCGCGTGGCCTAGGAAAATCCTAACTCCCTTAACGGTTTTGGGATGAGGTAACTTGGCGATGACGTCTACCTTAGCTTTATCGACCTCAATCCCCGCCTTCGACACCTTATGTCCTAAGACGATTCCTTGTTTACACATGAAATGACATTTTTCCCAATTAAGCACAAGATTGGTTTCTTCACAATGTTTCAACATTTGTTCGAGATTAGATAAACATGACGTGAACGAATTACCAAACACCGAGAAGTCATCCATAAACACTTCCATCGACTTCTCGATCATATCGTGAAAAATTGCCATCATACACCGTTGAAACGTACCGGGTGCATTACAAAGTCCGAAAGGCATCCTACGATAAGCAAACGTTCCATAAGGACACGTAAAAGTAGTCTTTTCTTGATCACGAGGGTCGATAGGGATTTGAAAGTAACCGGAAAAACCATATAAAAAGCAATAGAATTCATTTCCCGCTAGTCGCTCCAACATTTGATCCATGAAGGGCAAAGGAAAGTGGTCTTTACGAGTGACGTCATTTAACTTTCGGTAGTCAATACACACCCTCCAACCGGTCACAACACGAGTGGGAATTAACTCGTTGTTTTCATTAGGCACAACGGTCATTCCTCCCTTTTTAGGGACACAATGGATTGGGCTTACCCATGGGCTATCGGATATAGGAAAAACCATTCCCGCGTCAAGGAGTTTAAGGACCTCCTTTTTAATGACATCGTGAATTTTGGGATTCACCCTTCTTTGACTTTGAATTGCGGGTTTGTAGTCCTCCTCCATTAAAATCTTGTGAGTACAAAATTTTGGGTCAATACCCTTAATGTCGGATATTTTCCACGCAATTGCCCCTTTATGAGCCTTAAGAACTTTCAAGAGCTCGGTTTTTTCATTATTAGCAAGACCTTTTGCAATAATAACCGGCAACTTGTCATCACCTTCCAAGAATGCGTATTCAAGGTGAGAAGGAAGATCTTTCAATTCAAGGATAGGTGGTTCCTCGATTGAAGATTTTGGTTCAACACTCATAACTTCCATCGGCGGAAGAAATGGTGGAATAGAAGTATCATTACTAATCAACACCTCATCTTCATTGTCGATTTCATTTGAAGTGAGATCGCCTCCTTGGAATGGAGTGAGATTTGGTGTGGAATTAGCAAGAATCGGATCCAAAATAGTGGGATTGCCACTTGACGAGCTATCGGAAAAACCTAACACTTCTTGTGAAAACTCATCGCAAACCACATCAACGATGTCAATGTGATTGATGGTAGCGATTGCATAAACATGAGAAGGTTTCGAGTTTTGAGTAGCGTTTATAACAAGTTCCTCTTCGTTGAATCTCAAAGTGATAGTTCTCGCATGAACATCGATAAGCGATCTCGAGGTGTCTAAAAATGATCGTCCTAAAATTAGAGGAACTTGAGGATCCGCGGGGATGTCAACTACTATAAAATCAACGGGATAGTAGAACTTCCCCACTTTCACGAAAACATCTTCGGCTACTCCACATGCCATAATCGTAGAATGATCGGCCATCTCGATGGACATGTTAGAAGGAATGAGAGCCGGAAGCGAAAACGATTTCCAAATGGAAAATGGCATCAAATTAATGCTCGCACCAAGATCGGCCAAGGCGAGGCATTCTTTCATATCTTGTATGTCACAAGGAATGAGAAACTTTCCGGGATCACCAACTTTTTCCGGTATGCGGTTAAGATAAACCGAAGAACAATTAGCAAGCTTTGAAAGCTTTTCCTTATCGCTCATCATACTTTTTAAAGTGGAAGCGAAACGAGTCATATATAACAACGCGTCGGCTAAACTCACATCAAAATGCACTTGTTGAAACATTTTTATAAAAAGCTCGATTTGTTGTTTGTTACGTTCTTGCAACTTCTCTTTGTTTCATCTTGAAGGGTAGGGTAAAGGTGGTGTGGGTTGGTCATTAGGCAACGGCCTTGGAAACTCGGGTTCCACAATAGGTATTGGTTCAACCGTAGGTGTGGTATGAGCGGTACTTCGTGGGATTGTAATGTGCTCCTTTTCGACCATCACCTCGGGTTCTTTCTCGATTTCCTTCTCCGTAGAAGTACTTGGACGAGAGATTGGTTCCTTGAAAGTCTTACCACTTTGTGTAGTAATAACCTTCATTTCTCCTCTCGGGTTTACAATGGTATCACTAGGAAGACCGCCCGAGGAAGAGGGTTTAAACATGATTGCTTCAAACATCTTAGCCATTCGGTCCTCAAATTTTGATTGCCTAGCATCCGCTTTTAATAATTCTTGCTTAATCTCATGTTGTCCTAATTCCATCTTTTGTTGGTTTTGTTGAAGACGTTGGACATTTCCTTCCATTTTGTTTGCATGAGTTTTAAGTTCATTAGCAAGTTCATTTTTTAGCTCGTTTTTCAACTCGGATCTTAAGCTAATCATCTCACGTTGCATATTATCAAATTTAGCATCATTTGCTTTTGCATAATCCAAAAATTCTCCTTGCAAATTTTTAGTGTGAGCATTTTGAAAACCTTGTGTAGTGTTTTGAAAATCACGGTTTTTGTTTTGATTAGAAATTTGTCCATTCCCATTTTGATAATTCCCCTTGTTGTAGCTACGTGTGTTGCCTTGGTAATTACCTTGGTTGTTGTTTCGATAATTGTTAACATTTTGGTTTGGTGGAGCTTGATTTTGGCGGGAACCTTGACCGTTTTGGTTGTAAGTTCCCGTTGCTACATAAGCACTCGAAGTGTTACCATCCGCGGTAATGCACTCGGAAAGATCATGAGCTCCCCCACAAGATAAACAACTCTTAGCAACCGCTTTAACCGAAGCGGAATTGGAAGCTTCTTGAGCCTTCCAATGGGACATTAGATTAGCAAATCTATCAAAAAACCGATTTTCCTCATTAGCTTCATCATGTAAGGCGTTAATGCTACGAGAAGATTGTGACGAAGATGACGAACCCATATTGGCAACACTCGGTGTGTTACGAGGGTTATAAACCTTAGATCTATTTTCAATGATTTGTAAAGCCTCATTTGTCGTCTTGCACAAAAAATTACCACCCGCGGCGGCGTTCAAATAATCTCGTTCATGATCATTAAGCCCATTATAAAAAGTATCCACTTGATGCAATTCCGTAAAATCATGGTGTGGACATTCATGTAACATTTCTTTAAAGCGTTCCCATGCCATTGAAAAACTTTCATTATTTCTTTGCACAAATCGTGAAATCTCATTTTTCAAATGTGTTGTTTTAGATGGTGGAAAAAACTTGTTCACAAACTTAGAAACGAGATCGGCCCATGTCAAAATCGAATTTGGTGGTTCTTTCTCAAGCCAAATTTTTGCGGGTCCATCCAACGAGTATGGAAACAACATCATCTTAATGGCGTCATGTGAAACATCCTTAAACTTGCTAGTGGCGGTGAGACGGTTAAAATTCCTAATATGGTAATGCGGGTTGTCTTTCTCGTGACCTCTAAACTTATTTGCTTGCAACATAGACATTAAACCCGTCTTAATTTCGAAATTCTCCGCAAGGATGGCGAGAATCACAATAGCCTCTCCAAAACCCTCGGTGGGTGCTTGTAGCAACTCCATCATAGTACGATTAGCCATGACGACTTCTTGTTCTACAATAGGTTCAACAATTGGAGGTTCTTCAACAATCAACGTCTCTTGATTGGCTTGCTTTTGAAGTCGTTTACGAGCTCGTTTTGCTTGATTACGAGTGATCATAAACTTCACGAAGAATAGGAGGTGAGCAAAGAAGATTCTTTTTAGGTGTTTTGTGAATTTTCAATTTTTTTGTGTTTTTGATGATATTTAATTTTTTTGGATTTTGGTGTATCTTCGTAGACAACAATCTACAAAATCTCTCCTCGAATCAAACTCTTGATTAAAGAAGCCTCAAAGGAATGAAAACGATCACGTGGAGTGAACGCCTTCGAATGACTTTAGAACTTTGGTGAAAACCAAATTGTTCAAGAGGGTTTAATCACAAAGAAACCAAGCAAATATACTATACGTAATAATACTTTAG
Organism: Glebionis coronaria; assembly: GCA_025667525.1. Lineage (NCBI taxonomy): Eukaryota > Viridiplantae > Streptophyta > Magnoliopsida > Asterales > Asteraceae > Glebionis > Glebionis coronaria. The sequence continues at coordinate 292,466 of JANFOE010000396.1, forward strand.
GCGGCAAAACCCTCGATTGGCCTTCAATCTCAAAATATTCACAAGCAAGCGGGGAAAAGAGGCGGTGCGAAGCACTTAAGAGCCTTTTTCCTTAGGGTATATTTTATAATACCCGCCTTATACCCACCTTATAGTTTGTATCTTTCAAAATCGAGCTTCACGAAAGTATTTATCTATTTTTGCCTTTTTCTTTTTTGTTTGAGATTCGAATACAATAATTCAGTGATGAAATCCCAATTAAGGTTGTGTTTTCACACTTTTGGAGATATTGTAAATTTATTGTGATACTTAATACAATATAGTAATAATATTTGTACAAGAAAAACCAAGAAAACCGATAATACGTATTAGTAGAGTTCTACTAATACAAAAACTATTTGGTTAATATTAAAAACAACAATGCAAATTAATCACGACACACCTCCCCGGCAGCGGCGCCAAAGTGATTGTAGTAAAATACGACCTTTTAGGGAAAAGGCGTAAAAGCGGTAAGTATCGAGTGATGATTTAGGAAAATCAACACTAATGACCCTTAATGGTATGAAAGTTCGTTTCCCAAGGAGGTATATGTGTTGTAAAAAACTTGTAAAAGTTTGTGATTAATGTTTGGTTTAGAAGGGGATGAGAAAAGAAAATGACGAAGACGTAAAAATAAAAATTAACAAAAAATCACTACTAGAAAGTTAAAACGTAGAACCTTAAAAACCACAAAAATAAAAATAAATTCTAAAAATTACCAAAAATTCACCAAAAATCAAAAGTAATAAACTAAGAGTTTACCAATGATCAAAAATTTTTCAAACCTTTTAAATAATTAAATATTCAATTTTTAAATGCTAATTAAAGCCCTAAAAATCAAATAAATTATCAAAAAGCCCAAATAAAGATTTTTCAATTGGTAAACCACTAAAATGACCTAAAAAGATTAAAAACTATTTTTAGAAATTTTTAAACTAATGAAAACTATCTAAAATGATTTAAAAACTATTAAAACTTAAAATAATTATAAAAATTAATCTAAAAGGGATAAAATTATTCTAAAAGTTGCTAAATTCCTATTTTAATGTATTTAACCTAAGAAAAATGTAAAAAGTTGGAAAATGTGAAATTTTAAAAATAATAATAAAATAATAATAAAATAATATTAAAAATCCAAAAATTATAAAAAATTCTAAAAACTTGCAAACTAGTTTATTTTAACCTAAATAATCAGAAAATCAAAGTGAAATTACCAAATACCCCTAATGGGCCCTCAAATGGGCCAAATCCAAATTCAGTCAACACAAATGGGCTTTTGAGCCCAACAAGTCAAACTTGGCCCAATTGACTTGGAAAAGCCCTATCTGACTTAAAATTCAATTCTAAGAACAAAACTCTAAAGGCCCAAAAGCTGAAAATGAGCTTATCACAGCTTATTGAACACAAAGCTTATTCTTATTGGGCTTTTCAGCCCATTAAGCCATAAGCTAATGCCATAAGCTCTAATTTGACACACAACCTTCTTTTGGGATGCTTATGAGATCTGTAAAAAGAATTTTTGAAAAAGCTCACTCAATAAGCCAGAAAATAGAAAAGCAAAAATCCACAAAACGACAAAATAGTCGTTTTTGAGAAATAATGCACCTCAGGACTTGATTCAACTTGCAAAAGCTTTCAAATGGACTCAATAAGCAAAATCAATCAACAAAAATCCAATAAGCACAACCAATAAGCCAAAATAAGCACAAATGAACTTATGTAAAAGTCAAAGGAGTTGTTTTTCTAGTCAAACCTAAAAGTCAACCACCCAAATGCTCCTGTATGAACAAATGGGTCAAAATATGAGCACCTATTACAAAAACAAAGTTGTTGCTGGTTGGAATAAGCTATTATAGCTTATTGATAAGCTGACCCTAAATTAACACTATCAGTGGTAACTAGCAGGGGAAAGGAGTTCCCACTGCTTTGACTAATTGACCAAGCTTATATGAGAGTTCTGGTTTGATTTAATTGGAAACAAAGGCACCCTTGTGATCAGTGAATCACAAGGAGTCAATAACAACAATAAAATCACAAAATGGTTCACACAATAAGCCACAATAAGCCAAACAGTTACCAGATATGCTCCAGATATGCAAATAAGCAGATAAGCACTTAATAAGCAGATTTAACCACAATAAGCCAACCAAACTTAACAGGATGCATACACAAGCTATGTAAACTAATAATAAACACAAAGCAACAAGAATCAAACACTGAATCAAAGTAAATAGCAAGATCAAAGCACAAAATGTTTCTGATGAACAATGAACAATATGTAGACACAAGTTTGCTGATATACTTGACACTTGATCCAATTTCAAGCCTCAAATCCTTCTTCCCTGGTGTGATTAACTATGATTTAGCACTTGTTAGCCCTAGCCTAAGCCTAGATCTAGGTGTCCTCAAAATCATAGCCAATTTTACCAAGTTTTTAAGATTTTATAGCCAAATAATGAATCTATGTGATCAAACCCACAAAACCTGCAAACAGATGAACACAAGCACCTAAATAACAGATACCAACACTTGTTTACACAAAACAAACACTTAGCAAACCACAAATCCAACTTATGCAGTAATCCCAAACACCCTTTTAAAACTTGATTTCACAAATTTTCAAAGGCTTATGAAGATTCAACCCACAAATCAGATCAATAACACCTCAATAACATCAAACCAAGCCAAATCAACAATATTCAACCACAATAACACAGATTCAAGCATAAATACACAAATATCACAAATAATCAGAAACTTAAAGAGAAAATGAAAAGGGAAGAAGATGCAAACCTCCAAGACCTACATCCAGGCCTTGGATTGTTTGAGATGAGGTACTAGCAAAACAAGTACCAGCTTCCAAGCTGCTAAGAAGAACAAACCACAAGGTGAGATAAAAAAATAATGCCAACTTCTGATTTTTGATGCACAAGCTTTATCACTTAAAACCTTGCCTCAAAAACCTTCAAACAAGTTAATGGAACTCAGATTTTAGCTTCTCAAACACCAAACTTTTATAAATAACAGATTAGAACTCAAAATTTTAAGAAATTCAAACTTTATTTCCTAAAAAGGAATTACAAAGATTAAAAGCTAAAATCTGGAACAAAGGGACTCTCACATGTTGAGGTCTCCTTTTATAGGCAAATGCCTGGCTAAACACTATTCACAAACCCTAAAACTGAATTCCCTATTATGCCCTTGAGTCTTCTAGACGTTTTCTGAATTTGAGCTGTCCAAGTTGATCAAGGCTGTTCATTTTAGCTTTGGAATGAAGCAATGAATCATAGCTGTTGATTTTGACACGTCACATAACTTGGAGGCTAAGTTGCATTCTGATTAGTGGAAATGGAATTGCGGGTGGGGTCCTTTGTGAGTGGGATTAAGGGTTTTATGGTTGGGATGAGTTTCTGCACATGTGAATCACTCATGTGCAAAGGTAATTGTATTTTACCGTAAGTTTAAGTGGTGTAAATTCTGGGTGGGGTAAAAGATGAACAGTAAGGATTTTGATCCGATTTTGGGGGAAAGGTGTTTGTTTGGCGCATTTTCAGTTTGAATGTTTCAAATAGACACCTTTGGTCCTTGTTCTTTGGGATTTTGGTAAATAAGGTATTTCAGCCTAGAAAACGTATTTCCCTTTATATTAACTTTCACCATTTGTCACTTTTGGCACCAAACTTTGGAAAAAGGTTATCAAGGGTTATTTTTGACACTTTTGCATATTTGAAGGACTGATTTTGGACATTCTTGATCTTCAAAGGTCTTCAATGTATCTTTGGCTTGATGAGGGACCATTTTTGACAATTTGAAATTGTTGAGGGACTAATCTTGCCATTTCTTCAAAGTTGAGGGACCTTTTGTGTAATTTTGACAAACTTAAAGGACCAAACTTGTAATTATTAATATACAAGGGTTTTAAGTGTCATTTCTTCAATAATTGAGGATCAATCTTGTTTGTCTTCAAGTCTTCAAGGGTATTTGTTGAGTTCTCCATGATTAGGGCCCGGTTCTTTGTACGGCTTCGTTTCTCGTATCCGTTTTTCCTTGTAACTTGTGTTCTTTTGTCTTTTTCACGATATCCATACCTAAAATACACAAGTAAACAAACAGAAGCATATATATGGTATTTTATGACATTTTTTGCATTTAAAGCCCGAAAAGAACGATGAGATCATGTATAAATGCCATCTCATCACTTGACTAGGGCTTTTGACCCAACAAAGTTAAAAAACTTTGTTATCTCTCCGTTTCATTTTTCTTTGTTAATGGGCTTTGGCCCAACTTGCAAAATATATACACTTCATCTGTTTGCAATATGGGCTCTTGGAAAATCTGTTACACTTAGGGCCTTTATTGGGCTTTTGATGGGCTTAAACTCCAAAACTAGTTAACTTATACTCATTAATGGGCTTTTGGGCCCAATTTCCAAATGTGGGACCCACTTGGCCCAATTAACTCCAATAAGATTAAATCCACTAAAAACGAGCTCGATTTCGGCTTTGTCGATCTTTTCTTCAAAGTCTTGTCGAATTTGCCGGTTTTCGTGATCTTTTGCACATTTTTGGTTTCTTGACTTTGTCTTTGTCTCTTTCTTGGACTTTTCTTCAACATTTGACCGTGAAACCCCGTGTTTTCTTTCCTTTTGATCTTTTGTACCTATTTCACACAAAAACACAAAACCACGCGTAATTCTGACTTTTACGATACTAAACACATGATTAGGTCTTGTTTTTCCTTGATTTTAGTGGCAAAAGGATAAGTGTTTACACACTTATTAGGGGGTAGCAGTCTTAGGCGGCGAGGAGGGCCCGACTTCATCTTCAAGCATCATGTTATCACCATCTTCGTTGTCGAAATCCACGGGGGTTCTCAAGAGTGTTGTTTCTTCTTCGTCTGAATGGGGATCCGGTACGGCTGCCAGGGCAACTGTCACGTTCCGAGTATGCTCGAGGAGGGGTAGCTCGTTCTCACGTTTGGGACGGGATCCCTCTGCTATGAGTTTTGGATCACCTTGACGAAGGATTCCAAAGAAGTTCATTTCTGCCAAAATAAACAAAGTATGTTAGTTATAGCAAATAGGTGTATGTACGTCTTTGATGTGCGGATGCTATACCTACCTTCACCATGCCTCCTCCAAAACACAGGATATCTGTTGGACGAGCCGAATTAATTGCGGCTAATACCTAGCAAACAGATGAATTATTCGAGTAGGTTTCTATGGAAGCCTGTTCTATTCCTATCTATTTCTTGGGAATGTTGGGGATTATATGTACCAGCGCGCGGAGGAGGGTCAAGAGATAATCTATGTTTAAAGACATAATCGGCCGGCCACCTATTGAATCGATGAAAAAGTAATGGTCGTACCAGTTTTTCAGTGAGTTCATGGCCTTATTATGGGATGTGGGGCTGTTTGGGGATCGTTTCTTAAAGGATAGCCAACCATTTACTAAACTAGGGGTGTAAAATAGTCGGAATAGCTCTACGGTTGGAGGGATTCTTCTTGCGTGACAAAGGATTTCAAACTGGCTGATCTTACATGCGCTTATACAGTGCAATTGGGTTATATGTACATCATAATATCCTAAGAGATGTACAAGGAAACAGGTGAAAGGAATTCGGTAGTTGGCCGCATAAAAAAGACGAGTGTATAGCCCAATCTTTCCATGAGGAGCCTCAGTTATGAGGTCCCCTGCACCAGGGAGAGAGGGGTGTAGGTTGCTGGGAATGAAGTACTCAGTGCAAAAGTGATCTAATTGCTCCTGGGTCATTACATTGAGCACGGATCCAATAAAGGGGTTGTTTCTTTGATCCATTACTAAATAAAAGAGTTAAGGGCGTGGTATTCTAACCTGAGTAGGAAGGGATCCGTGCGTAAGAAGGTGGTGATAAGAAGGAAAGCTTTAATGGCAGAAATGAAGGAAATAACTGCGTGTTACACACAGCCGTAGGGGCAACTTATTTATAGGGTTGCCTTGAGAGTCATGGTCTGTTGGATGTATGACACGTGTTTGCCACTATCCAACATCGTGTGGTTGGGGTGTAAGTGGCAAGTGAAAGGTCAGGTGGGGCCCACGGGTCACTTCTGACTTAAAGGTTTACGTCGCTCAAGGTTCTGACTGTTTTCACATTGTCAATCAAGTGGCAGGTTAGCAGTCATTTATGTCGGGATATGCGGTCATACGTAAGACCATATTCAATGCTGCATTTAATTTGTCTCGGTCGTTACGTGCGGCTCGGGTATCATTGGAGTTGAATCCATGTAAGGTTGCCACGTGCGGCCGAAACAAAAGTTTGAAAATTTATCATTTCCTAAAGATCTTTCTTGGTACGTCCGGGGGCATCTTGATAGTCTAGAGGTTACGCCTATGGCTGTAACAACTAGACTAGGGGGACATGATGACGTATAGTCCCCAGCCGGGTCATGAACCCGGCCCGGGTACTACCCGTATCCGGCCCATCACGAATGGGTGAGAATAATGTTATTTGAGCTTACGGGCTTGGATGAACAGTAACCGCACACACGTGTGCGGCCCACGGCCCGGCATGCCCGGTGCAGGGTTAGACAGAATCATACTCTTACTATGATTAGGATTTATCCCAAAGCAGAGGATATTCACTCACCATAATTAGAAGATAACAATCAATCTAAATCTGGTATTTATCCTTTCCTTGGGGCCGAAGCATCAGTGACAGCCCATTAGGGTTTCATTGCCTATATAAGGAACCCCAAGGGTTCCACAAAGGTATTACATTCTACACATTCACATCCAATCCGATTTCTATAACCCTAATCGATTACTTACTCTCACGCCGGATTCTAATCGTGGGAAACATTCCCACGGTAAGCCTAACGCGTGTTGTTTTAGTGTGTATGATCCCAACCAAATAATTCACTTGGTGTAGGAGCCGGAGTCCAGCCAATCAAAATTAAGCCTAATTCGGGTCTAGAAAGGATCACTCAACTTTTGTATCAACAGATAAGTTGGACAATGCTTTATGGGGCTTTAGGACCGCTCATAAGACACCCATCAGGTGCACTCCCTATAAGCTTGTGTATGGGAAGAATTGTCACTTGCTAATTGAACTTGAACACAAAGCTTATTGGGCCCTTAAGCATTGTAATGATGATATGGAGACAGCAGGAAAACACCAGAAAATGAAACTTAATGAATTGGATGAATTAAGGGATATTTCTTATGAAAATTTATTGATTTATAAAGAAAAGACTAAAAAGTTTCATGATTCAAAAATTAAAAACCAGGTTTTTAACATTGGAGATCAAGTTTTGCTTTTTAACTCTCGTTTGAAAATCTTTTCCGGTAAGTTGAAATCCCGTTGGTCCGGTCCATTCACCGTGACTCAAGTTTTTCCATATGAGACCATCGAGCAAGCTCAAAATGATGGCCCCAATTTCAAGGTGAATGGACATAGGTTGAAGCACTACTTTGGCGGGGAAGTTCCATCCTTGAACTACCTCGACCAAATCACCTTCCCCAATGATAATTAGTATTGAGGGGATCGAGTCGAGCTCATGACTCGGTAATAAAAAACGAGGTGCCTCATGGGGGAGTCCCATGCTTATCCTATGTATATATTATCGCTTTTCTAATGTAGTAACGTGTGAGGATTTGTGCCCTTCCAACCTTTGTTTCGTGGTTGTTTGTGAATTGTGGAATTTAGATGATCATTATCTTCACGATTAGAGCCCCTCGTGTTTGTTTTATGGGAGCACTAGATCGTTTGCTTTGAATACTTTTTCAATATCCATGATATATCCTTTGATGTCCTAACCTTAGGTTTATAGCACACTTTATAAACGACTTTAAATTTAATGGTTCCACCCTTTCCATGCTAGATTAGGCATTCGACTACGTCTCTAGTATGGGGGTTTCCAACCCTTAGACTCGAAACATTGAGGACAATGTTTAACTTTAGTATGGGGGGGGGGGGGGGGGTGAATAGATGATTTCCTTGCTGAACCTTCACGCTTTCCAAAGTTTATCTTTTTGTAGCAAAATAAGGCTAAAAATGACCAAATTTTAATTTTTTTCTCATGTTTTATAAGTGTTTAAAGACACGAATGTAGGTTTTGCGATGGCGAGAATAAGAGTAATTTTTGACTCGACCGTGCGTGTTGAGCACTTAGCTTTGATTCCTTAACTATTATATTAGGCTAAGTCTCTTAAATGAGGACGAGAAATGATAGAGTTAATTATAAGTTACTATGCTAAACGTAGAGTACTCTTATTCTTTCAAAAACTTATGTGTTCTCGTTGTTTGCTTATTCTCCCCTTGCTTGTAAATATTTTTTGCTTAATAAATATTGACTTAGCGGTTTAGTCTTGATTGTTGGTTTCTAGTCTTTTCTAGTAGCTTCCATGTAATTAAATTGGGAAGAAATTAAGGTATCCCCAGCGTCACGGTTTTGAAGTATTGGCAACCCGAATAATCGAAAGCTTCACCCAATAATAAGATTTCAAGTTCTCACCTAAATCAAGCAAACAATTCAAAGCTCACAAGGCCGAAAAATCTATGCAAAATTGAAAGTGAATCAAGCCTTAATCTTTGAAGCTTTAAAGATCCAAAATTCTCTTTTAGCGTGAGGATATACGTCTTTGGCCACAATAAACACCTCATTGCGAGGTTAAATAAAAGTTAAGGCAAGACCGAAGTCATAATAAAAGCTTCATGGCGAAGTTGAATAAAAGATGGAGGTAAAGCTATGATAATAAGGCCATTCCGTTAGGGTGCGTATAAAAGTCTTGGTAATAAGTCTCATGTTCAAAACCGTTATAAATCCGTGTTTATCGATCCTTCTTGTTGACTTAATTTTTTGACATCGTTGTCTATTAGGAAGGGTTATTAATTCGATGGTCTTGATTACACCGTTAGGACTCCATTTTTAGACCTAAATCTCTATTATCGCATAAGTCAAACAATGTATCCTCGTGAAACATTCAAGACAAAATAAAATATAAGAGATACACTTAGGAAAATGGGAGGATAAGTACGTGATTAGGGCATATGAGTAGTGTTAGCATTACTAACTTATAATGACAATGATCTCGTTGCACGGTTAGCATGAAATTGGGGTGAAAATCGAGGAAAATGAAATTATTTCTAACGAAGCATTCACGTGTTCTTATTCTATGAACCTAAACGTCCCATTTTGCGATGAAAATCATACATTATGTCTAAAACGGAAGTAGTAGCAATAGTAGTAGTGTAGCTAGTTTATCATTCAATAAAGTGAATAAAAATGAGTTTTGGAGGTGCTACGATACTTTATTCTAGCATTGCATGAGGGCACGACAATGGATTAGTATGGGTGAGTGATGAGACGACTTTTATACATAGTCTCATCGTCCAAAAAGGGCTTTAAATGCATTAAATATCATGAAAATGGCCAAATATATGCTTGTGTTTGTTTCTTGTGTATTTTAGGTACGGATATTGAGAAAATGACAAAAGATCACAAGAATCATACAAAAAACGAACACGTGAAACGAAGCCGCACAATGAACCAAGCCCTAATGAAGATTTTTCAAGAAAAACCCTTGAAGATTTGAAGATTATGCAAGAAGGGTCCTCCAATATTGAAGAATTGACACTTTAAACCCTTGTATATTCATAATTACAAGATTGGTCCTTAAAGTTTGTCAAAATTACAAAAAGGACCCTTAACTTTGAAGAATTGGCAAAAATGGTCCCTCATAAATCATGACTTGTAAGTTTTAGTCCTCCAAGAAGTCAACCATACAAGTCAAGACCATCATCTATGAAGAAAATGCCAAAACAACCCTTCAAGAATCATAAAATGGCAAGAAATACCCCTGAAAATACTTTGGAAAAGTATTTGGGGTAAAAGTAGGAAAAAGAAAAGTTGTTAACAAAGGAATGGGTGTTGATAGCTTGTTTGAGCTGAAATGACAAAGAGAAAAGAAAGGAGGGGCTAAACATGGCAGACATAATAGATACCTAGACCTATGACAGCCTGCCACGTGCCCCACTCACTAAAATACACCAATCACCTCCCACCATTCATCCACCTCACCAATCCACTCACAACTACTTAAACTAATCTGGGATTAGTTTATTTAAACGCGTTAAACACAATATTTAAAAACTAAAACAGATCAAAACTTGCACTGTTTATCATATGAACACATTTGGGTTTTCCTAATTGTGTTGTAATTAAACCACCAAATGCTCCAGATTTATGATTAAGGGACTCTTAATCATAACCCAACTCATAACTTGGTCACCTCACCCACCAAGAACCCCACACAAGATTCCCCTGCTACAAAGGTTGAAGATACTGCCAAAAACCACCAGCTATCCAACGTCCCACAAACCTGCTTTAATCCTAAGCTCAATATGGACCCTTTGATCAATTGGTTACACTTTCTCACCTCAACATACAGCCAAAAGTCCTCATATGATCAAGCATTTTCAAAATCTACAAGGGTATATCTGGAAACTCACCAACTAGGGTTTACGTTTTTTATTCAACATTTAGGGTTTCTTGTAGCCTATATAAGGCATTAGCATCACAACATTGTAGTTTGCTCTTGAATTTTTCCTTGTTCACTTTTCTGTAAATCTCATTTTCATATTAATGAATTGTGTTTGAAATTGTGAAGAAAAGTCAAGTGCCAATCTTTATATCTGCTTGTTTATGTTTAATGTTAACTAATCTTGAATCTCAAAACATATTTTTAAACTTTGTGCAAGAAATTGCACAAAGGATCAAAATTTGATATTTTGCTAAGTCTTGGTATAAACCTTGGAATTCTTGGGCTATAAGTGGATCATAGCATCCTGATATTGTGATATCAAGGTGTTGTGAGGCTTATAACTTGGGGATAATCAAGTGTGGGAATAAGGTTGCATTAATCAAGTTTATTTTCCAAGTGCTCACTTTCTGATTTTGATTTATTTGTTCTAACCTTGTTGAATCTTAGCAGGGTTGTTTGTGGAAGCTTGTGCTTGTTCTTGCTAGCACATAAGCTCAAACATTCATGGTTGTGGATGTACATCCATGAGGTTTGAACCTTTTACCCAAAATCTGCTTAAATACTTGATTTTTGGTGATTTGGTGCATTGCTTGTGTTCTTGTGAAACTTGTGGCTCAATCTTGCTTAATACTGCATAATATAGCTGTTATTGTATTTGATTGGGCTTGGGTAACCTTGGAATACACTTATACTTGTTTAAATTGTGATTTGAAAAAGATAAGGGGTGTTTGGGTTAACCTGTTTGAGATCATAAGTTGTTATTGTGTTGTTGGAAGTTGTTGTTTATGGTTTGTATCTGCTATTCACTTGGTTGAGTGCTCATTGCTGCAAGTTATTGGCTTTAAAACATCAAATCCTTGATTATGCTATATCTCACTTGTTTTGACTGATTTTGACCTAAAATTTTGGAAATACCTAGAGTATATGCATGTTTAGGAATAAAAGGTGTTAAATCAAAGTTTGTGTAACCTAATAACAAGATTTGAGTGTTTAAAATTGGCTTGGTGGTCAAGTATATCAGCAAAGTGAAAAATATGCTTGTTTAGTGTTCATCAGTAACTATTTTGTGCTTGAATCTTGAATTAGGCCTTGAACCCATGCATAAAACTTGTTAATTTATGTTCATTTGAATTAAATATAGCTTGTGTATGCTTTTGGTGCAATTTGGTTGGCTGAATTTTGCTAAAACAGCTTATTAAGTTCATAACTGCTTATTGTTCATGTCTGTGTGAGATCTGGTGATAAACTGAATTAACTACACTAATTGGCTTTTTGTAATTGTGTTTTTGTGATTGATATTGACTCCTTATGATTAACTGATCATTTGGGTGCCTTTGCTTAACTTGAATCCACAAAAAAGTCACTAAAGACAAAAAGTCAAGAAAGTCAAGCAGTGGGAAAAGTTCCCACTACTCAACACCCAAAACTAGCTCCTGCTAGTGTTAATTTTCATTCAACTTATTTATTAGCCAAATTGGCTTATCCAGACTTGCAACAACTTATTTTTTGTGATAGATCTTCCTTATTTGACCCATTTATTTGATCTGGAGCTAATCAGACCTTGGCTTTGACTTTTTACTAGAAAACTCCTAAGGTTGACTTTAAATTAAGTGCTTATCTGCTTATTTCAGCTTATTGAGTGTGCGTATTGGAAAACTTTTTGATTATTTAGCTTAATTTGGTCATTTAAAAGCTTTTGAAAGTTGAATCAGCTCTTGAGGGGCCTAGAATTCGAAAACGACTATTTTGTCGTTTTGTGAAGATAGCTTTTAGCTTATTTAGGCTTATTTCTTGTTCTTTTTCCAATTTTCTTTTACAAATCTCTTAAGTAACTCAAAAGAAGATTGTGTGTCAAATTTGAGCTTATGGCATCAGCTTATAGCTTAATGGGCCAAAAAGCCCATTAAGAATAAGCTGCTTTGAAATAAGCTAGCTGAAACACATTTTCAGCTTTTGGGCATTCAGAGTTTTGTTCTTAAAATCAAATTTTAAGTCAGATAGGAGCTTTTGGGCTTATTTGGACAATATTTTTCTTATTGGGCCTATTTGAGCCCATTAAGGGGTCTGTTTGGACTTTTAGCCCATTTCTAGGCCCAATAGGGGTATTTTTGTAATTTCTACTTCATTTTTGTATTATTTAGGTTAAAATAAGCTAGTTTGCAACTTTTTAAAATTTATTTTATAAATTTTGGATTTTTATTAATATTTTATTATTATTTTATTATTAAAAATTAAAATTTAGATTTTTCAAGTTTTTTCATTTTTCTTAGTTCAAATACATTAAGTTAGGAATTTTACAATTTTTAGAATATTTTTATTGTCATTAGATTAATTTTTATAATTATATTAAGTTTAAATAGTTTTTAATTGTTTTTAAATAATTTTTATTAATTTTAAAATTTTCAAAAATAGTTATAAATTTAGTTAAGTCATTTTAGAGGTTTACAATTGAAAAAATCTCATTTTGGGCTTTTTGTTAATTAAATTGATTTTTTGGGCTTTAATTAGCATTAAAAAATTATTATTTAATTAAATAAAAGGTTTGAATGATTTTTGATTTTTTGTAAACTCTAATTACATTTTTAGGATTTATTGCAATTTTCTAGGAATTTTTAGTGTAAAATTTTAATTTTGTCACTTTTTACGGTTTTACGTGTACGACTATTCGTCTTAGTGTAATCCACAATCGTAACCGTCATTCTCTTCTAATCTCTCTTCTATTTTCTTTCTCATCAATATAATCACAAACCATTAATCAATTCTTAACACAACGCACTTGCCTTCTTGGGAAACGAACTTGAACTTCATTGGTCATTAGTGCTTTGGTTTTCCTAAACCGACACTTGATACTTTCCCTATTTTGCTCTCTTTTCCTAAAGAGTAGTAAAACACTACATCATATATAGAGTTATTGAACTATTCAAAGATGTGTGTAAAAATGACATATTGGAGGAGGACATGTTCGTTAAATGTCCGATTGCAATTGATTCTTGGAAGATGTATTTTCATGGTGGCAGCTTGTGTAAATTCTCTTTTCAAACGTGGGTGATGTCCTAACCATCACTAAAGGCATATATTACTATGAAGTCTATACGTACAAATAAAATGATCTAACATCAAAAAGTAATCTTTTGGACTCTCTCACTCACGATCTAAACTCCGACCAACACAACTGTGTCAAAGGACAGACGCGCAAATCGAAAGGGATCATGTTCAGACTATTCCGAAAGGGTAAACATTAGAGCATGCACTAGGTTTTTAAATACTATATATTTTCAATTTTGTTTTGACACAGTTGATAAGTATACAATGTTGTAAAGGAATTCGCTGGATGGACTCCTGATATTAAGCCTTTGGACGCAACTTCTGGTTATAATTCGGAGTCTGATCACTCGGATAAACCGGAAGATGTTCTAGGTGGTGATGGCCAGTTGGATAAGGAAGAAGGCGAAATACCTATGGAGGATCTAAACAAAGAAACAGTGGCAGAAACTCCACAGGAGGAAGTGATAGGAACTAATAAGCAGGACAATTTGTCAGCTAAACTCCCTAACTCCCCTAATGCAGTTAACGAATATGATGAATCATGCTCTTTTTCCAAAACTTCTGGTGAGAACCGTCAAAGCTCCAAGCAACAAAGCTCCAAACAACCATCTTAATTTTCATCTGCCCCGGTTAAGTCATCAAGAATAAGTAAGTCTCAAACAAAATCTTTAGGCAGTCATGGCTTTATGATCGATGCATTTGTCTCAAATATAGAAATGGGCAAAGTTCTTGGTTACGACATGGAAGGTAGTAAGAATGACCTCAAAACGTTTATAGATAGTCTTGGTGTTAAGCAAGGTTATAAATGAAAATCATGTCATTCAATACCTGTGGTTTGGGAGCGAATAAATGCAAAGCCATTGCTAAACTCCACATCAAATTTAAAGTGGTTTTCCTTGGTATTCAAGAATCACACTCTAATAATTTGGATAATTTCAAGATCCAAAAGATTTGGGGTAATTCCTGTTTCGAGTTTGATGAGCTCCCTGCATTGGGTAGATCTGGTGGTCTTGTATCTATATGGGACCCACACATTTTCTAGTGTTTTTTGGTTATTTTCTCACCACTGGTACTTTCCCTAGAGGATGTAATACATCCTTCATCACTCTTATCCCCAAAGTTCCAAGTCCAATGGTGATTAGTGATTACCGTCTTATAAGCTTAATAGGTGTGCAATACAAGATTATTGCTAAGGTTCTAGCTAATCGATTGGCTTGTGTCATGCATAGCATTATTATCCCGGAACAATCGGCTTTCATTAAACAAAGGCAGATCCTTGATGATCCTCTTATGGTTAATGAAGTGATGCAATGGTGCAAACGCAAAAAAGTCTAAACTCATGATGTTTAAAATTGATTTTGAGAAGGCATTTGACTCTATATCTTGGGTATGCACTTCATGGGGTTCAATGAAACAAGGATCAAATGGATTTCAGGTTGTCTTCATTCTGCATCAGCTTCGATCCTTATCAATGGCAGCCCTACTTGTGAATTTTGCATTCTACGTGTTCTTCGTCAAGGGGATCCCTTATTGCCTTTCCTTTTCATTATAGCTATGGAAGGTCTCCATGTTTCTATGGAAGATGCAATGGATGCTGGTCTTTACAATGGCTTCAAAATTAATAAACTGAACCTTTCTCACTTATTTTTTGTATATGACGCCTTATTCATTGGAAAATGGTCAAAGAATAATATTGACAGTTTGATAACGATTCTGGATTATTTTCACTTGGTTTCTGGGATAAAAATCAACTATCATAAATCTAATTTGTTTGGGGTAGGTGTTTCCATGGAAGAAGTTAAAATGATGGCCTTATCTACTGGTTGTAATGCCTCGAATACCCCTTTTGATGGCCTTATCTACTGGTTGCAATGCCTCGAATACCCCTTTCAGCTACTTAGGTCTTCCTATTGGATGCAATATGCCTCAAGTGAAGAGTTGGGACCTAATCATTAAAAAGTTCTCTAAACGGCTGAACAATTGGAAAGCTTCTATTCTCTCCATCGATGGTAGAACCACTCTCATTTCTTCTGTCCTTGGGACACTTGGTACGTATTTCGTTTCCTTATTTCCTATGCCTGTGTTGGTTAACAAGAAACTGGAGTCTATTAGATCCAATTTATTGGGGAAGTGATGGAAGCACCAAAAAAATTCCTTGGATATCTTGGAAAGCAGCGCTCACATCAAAAGATAAAGGAGGCCTTGGTATAGGTAATCTTTATTCATTAAACTACGCTCTCATCCAAAAATGGAGATGGATATTTCTTCATAATCCTCATGCTCTTTGGACGCGTTTGATTGTTGATATTCATGGTCAGAACAAAGACTCTTCGTCTTTCTTTAGCCACATAAAAATTAAAGGAGTTTGAAGTAGAATTGTTAGCTCAATAAAATCTATGCATGAAAAGGGATTTATACCCTACTCATCTATGAAGAGGAGTGTGAATAATGGGAGTTCTACTAAATTTTGGTATGACACTTAGATTGGTGAATCATCTCTCAAGCAACAATTTCCTCGCCTTTTTCGTCTAGCGCTGAACAAAGAAGCTTCAGTTAGTGACTGTTGGAATAATGGTTGGCATTTTCTTTGGTCTCGGGATGTCTCATATGGAAATACTGCTAACTTGTTGGGCAACCTTAAAAACTTTGTTGGAAATTCACTTTATGTGACGACATTTAAGAATTCCCATTAGTTATCATAGTCACACACGCTTAGACTAGACTAGGTACAATGTATAGTTAAGTGTATGGTGTGTGGCTATATATACCCCTCCTAGGCTTCCAATGAGGGGTGTTGCTTGTGTTTCATTTTCATCTTTTCATTTCAATATACATTTTCTTTATCTTTAACACACAACCTCTCTTCTCTCTCTCTCAACAATGGCTTCCACCTTCCACCATCCACCTAGACCACCGGATTAGCAAATAGCAAATCCACAATTGGTATCAGAGCCTCGGTTCCTTGGATCGTGTTCTTGTTTTCGATTTGGTGGTCTAAATTTTTTTTGTCTCGTTCTATCATTTTTTTTGGTCCGATTTGTTACTTTTTGTCACGGTGGTTTAATGTTTTCATTCTTTTATGGATACATTTTGTTAACTGTTTGTCACGATTGGTCATCATTTTTTTTCATAACCTTATAATCTGTGTCTTTGTTACTCGGTCCATATACTCAGCCCACACATCCGATCTATTGTCTCATATCAGTCTTTAGTCCATCAAAAAAACCATATCTGGGTTCACAACTGGTTTTAAGTTCCTGGTTCATGTTTTTACACTTGGTCAAATGTCTACTATTTCTGGTCTTATTTTTTATAGGATATCATTTTTTTCTGGGTTTCTCTTGTTTTTTATGATGATGTAGTTACCCAGAAAAATATTCAGATTCACATGATCCTGATAAATCAGAAATAGTACGATAAGATTTCAGATCTATAGTCAGATCGGAATATTGAGATCGCAAAAACCATTGGTTTCTACATTGCGATCGAATATTCCGACAGAATACATTTGATGCATTCCGATGGAACACATTCCGACGGATGCATTCCGACGGATGCATTCCGACGGATGCATTCCGACGGATACATTCCGATGGGGTATAGAGGAGACATTCCGATGGACAGATTTACAGAAAGGATTACGATGAAAGACCCATGTAGACATTGCGATGTCGTTAAGTGTTTAAAACATTGCGATGGTAGTTTAAACATTGCGATGGGTTTAAAAGTTGACTTTGCGATGGGTTTTAGAAATCATTCCGATGGCTGTTCAAAAACTTTGCGATAGACTCATGTTAATCATTGCGATGACTTGTTTTTGACCAGTTTAACAAAACCAGTTAAACAAGACTGACCAGTAATTAAACACTTGCAAAGACCAAGATTTGACTAAACCAATATCAATACACCACCCTTATAACTCCACAACACCATCAATCTAATCCTAGCCCTTCGTCTCCTAATCCCATCTATACATCAATTAGACTCAAACATCATAAAAATCAGAAAACATAAGAAAGATCTCAGTTTATTTTTGTTTCAATTAAGGATCTCTAAAAGATCTATTTCTCGAAAACTGTTTTCTTCATAGATCTGTGTTTAGATTACCCATTTTATATTTAGGAAAATTATAGAAGATTGATAACATTTTTTTGTTATAATCTTTCTCATTTTCGAGTGCAAAAATCACGCATGCAAATCATAAACCTACCCGAGATCATCAAGATCTTGAAGCCGGTTTTTATATCTTCGTCGGTTTAGCTTATCCTTGGAAGATGAAGCTTCGTTGGTTTATGCAACAAACAAAACGGTTGAATGGTTTCGTTTGATAAGAAATGGTTTCGTTGGTTTATGCAACAACCATTGCTAGGAAAAACGAGATTAGCAGATGGGATGATGAGATATATTGTTGATTGATTGAAAAATTGATGGAGGTTATTTGGTTGGGAGATGTATTTGATCTGGTGATGGGGGACGGAGTAAACAAAGTTGTTGTGGAGGGGATGAGAGGAGAGTGGGGGCGGATTAAACGAGGTGGTGAGGATTAGGTTTAAATGGAATGTGTGTTTAGGGTTAGGTGGTTATTTAATCCCACTTGTTGGACTGGGTTGAGACGTGTGACACGTTTCCCATTACTCCAAATTTTGCATTCATTTGATGGGCCTAAATCGTTTATATCTCCATGTGGGCCGGCTAAATATGGCATATGTTTAGTATGCTTCCAAAGTTAAATGGTGACTTAGTATTGGGCATATAATATCTTTTTGGTATTATGATAGGTGTGTAAACACCCATCCTTTTACCACTTAGTTCTGGCTAAAACGAGACCAAAACACGTATTTAATATCATTTGTTTGGAATTATGCGTGGTTTTTGTGTTTATTGTGTTTTCAGAGCCAACCGGATGGATAATGGAGAAAACATGGGATTGCACGGGATTTATCGAAGAAAAAGACTCAAGATGAAGTCTATTGTCCAAGAGATGCAAAAGATTTGAAGTCACTGGGCCTATTCGAAGATTTATCGAAGAAAAGGACCAAAGATGGAAGATTTACATAAGTCGAAGAAACTCAAGTCTATTAAACGAAGAAATTAAAAGACGAGTTGGATTTAATCGACGACAAATCCCGAATCGGAATCGAAAACGTCAACTTTTCTGAAAAGACGAGAAGACAAGAAGAAAGGGAGAAAGCCCACTCACCAACCAAAGGGGACACCTATATAAAGGGATCCCCTCACACTTTGCATCCGTTTTTTAGTTTTTTTAGTTTTTCTTTTCCCCATCTTCTTCTTCCTTCTTGTTCGTAGGTATCACCAACACCATTAGGGTGTTTGGTGATTTTGATGTTTGTTTTTCAATCTTGTAATTCTAATCTTTGTTTTGTGATTGTTAAAACCTTAATCATTCAATACATCAATCTTTCATTTCATCTTGTTCATCTCCATTTATTTGGTTTAAAGTTTAAGTTCTTATTTGATTGATTTGATCTTTAAAAAGTTGTTGAATTTGTGTTTTTGTGATTGGGATTTGATCCTTGTAGTTGGTAGATGATTTGTGGTTAATTTGGTAAAACCTTTTTACTTATTTAGCTTGATTTTTGATTAAAATCGTTTTCCCTGTTCTTCGGGTGAAGTTTCTGTTCTTGAGTGTTCCCAGGTTCCGGATGAACAAAACTTCCGGATGAACACAAAAGTTCCGAATGAACACAAAAGTTCCGAATGAACACAAAATTTCCGAATGAACACAAAAAGTTCCGAATGAGCTGAAAGTTCCGGATGAACAAATCTTCCGAATGAACTGAAAGTTCCGGATGAATTTATAGTTCCGCATGAGTTTTGAAGTTCTGAATGAACAAAAGTTCCGGATGAACCAAATCTTCCGAATGAACAAAAGTTCCGGATGAATGTTATTTTCAAAAGTTCCGAATGAATGTTGTTTTTAAAGTTCCGAATCATTTTAGCTTAAAAAGTTCCGAATGAGTTTTCCTTTCAAAAGTTCCGAATCAGTTGATAGTTCCGAGTAAACTTCCGGACCAAAAGTTCCGGATCAATCTTCCGGGTGAACATCCGAACAAAGTTCCGAATCAAGGGTTCCGAGTGAAAAGTTCCGGATGAATAGTTCCGAATCAAGGTTAACTTTCGAATGAATTTTCTTTGAGCTTTTTTAAGTGTTACTGTTCTTACTGTTCTTCATTTTTATTTCATATTTTAATTCTAGTTTTTATTTACTGTTATTAATTTAATTGCTTTTAAATTTAAGTTTACATTTTAATGCATTTAATACTTTCAGTAGATTAAAAATCCAAACCCCCTTTTTTAGTAACCAAGAACAATCATTCCACTTAGAACCGAGATCAATTCGAGAGGATTCCGAGAGACATAATTGAACCCATTGAAAATCACTAGTATCAAATGGCGCCGCTGCCGGCTCTTCTCGTTAAGATCAAAAGTTTTTTGTGAGAACTTGGATTTTGGGATCCGTTCCCCGTGAACGTTACTTTTTCATAAAAATTTTCAAAAACACTAAAAAATATAAAATTTTCAAAAATCCTAAAAAAGTAAAAAACATAAAAAACCAAAAATATTTTGCTTTGTTTTTCTCTTGTTAGTTCTTTTGCAGGTGTATGCGCACTCGATCAACGTCTTATCAAGAGCCCGAGCCTCTCGATAACTTAGACATGGCCGGTGTACAAAACAACAACAACATACCACCTCCAAACAACAATAATAACAACAACAACCCACCTTTCAACAACATGAATAATAACAACAACAATGAGCCTCTACCAGATAATCGCCTGATGATTGAACTGCTGCAAGCTCATGTCGATGGCAACACTGATCCAATTGTTATACCAGCGATTGCAGCCAACAACTTTGAGCTAAAATCAGGCTTTATCCAGATGGTCTCTGCTCAACCATTCTTGGGCGTACCATTGATGACCCACATGACCATATCAAGAGATTCTTGCAACTCACCAATACGGTCAAATTCAATGGTGTTCCATAAGAGGTAATCCGTCTACAACTTTTTCCCTTTTCTTTAGAGGGACAAGCCCGGCATTGGCTTGCTAAGGAACCGCCACAGAGTATTCTCTCGTGGACGGATTTGGAGACCAAGTTTATCAATTACTTTTTCCCACCCTCTCGTACTACCGCTTTGCGGAATGAAATCATAAATTTTGAACAAAAGTACGATGAGTCGTTCAGTGAATCTTGGGATCGTTTTAAAGATCTTTTAAGAAAATGCCCACAACATGGTTTTACCAAAGTACATCAAATCAATACTTTTTACAATGGTTTAAGCATGAGTGACCAAGATTCACTAAACAGTGCCTCGGGGGGTAATCTTTTGGCTAAGACTTCCAATGCTGCTTGGGATATCATTGAGAATAAGTCTCGTGTGCAAACCAAGAGTGTTCGGACCAATGTCGCTAGTGCTAGCACTAGTGACAGTGACAAGCGACTGGACAAAATCACTACGCTTCTTGAATCGCTTGTTACCCACACCGTCAACAACACCAACATCATCAACGCTAGAAACGCTAAAGACGCTCAAGTCAATGCTGTTAGCCAACCATGCGAGATATGCGGTGGTCCTCACTCTTACACCACTTGTACTGCCACCCAAGATTACCCTTCAGAGAATGTGAATGCAGCTTATGGCACCTATCCTCAACCCGCTTATCAAGCTCGACCTCAAGGTGACCGTAACTTGCTTAGCTATCGCTCCAACAACTATCTTTCTCCACCTGGTTTTCCTCCAAACAACCCAAACCAACAACAAAACCTCAATCGACCTCCTCAACAACAACAACCTCGTACACCATACATCCCACCTCACAAACAGCAACAACCACCTCAACGAAACAACCAAGTCTACCAGCCACCTGCTTATCAACCACCCGCATACAATGCTCCTGCCAACCAACCCACCGCTCTTCACCAAGAAGTGGAAACTTATATGAGGACTAACGATGTGATTGTGGGAAATCTTCAGCGGGAAGTGCTCAACCTGAAAGCAGACTTGGTCAAACAAGGGAACGATCTGAGAGCTGACATGAGAAACACGTTGGATAGTCAAACGAATGACTTGAAGAACATGATGGCTAGTTTTTTCCAAGGTAATCAACCCTCTTCTTCGGGTACTTTTCCGAGTAACACCGTTGCGAATCCAAGAGGGGAGATGAAAGCAATCACCACTCGAAGTGGTAAAGGTACCAAGGAACCCGAGCTTCCTATACCTCCACCGGTGGTTGTGACTAAGGAGAACGAGTCACCTGCTCCTATTCCTCATCCTTCTCCTTCCCCAATTTCTCCACCTCTTCCTTCTACCCCTCCTCCACCCAAGGATGTGAGTGATCCTATTCTTCCAAAGCCTTCCTCTCCTTCCAATATACCTTATCCATCTAGGTTGAGGAAAGAGACGCTCAAAAGCAAGGACGATATTCAGGTTTCAAACTTTCTTAAAATGTTTAAACAACTGAATTTCAATATCTCCTTCGCTGAGGCTCTCGCTCACATGCCTAAGTACGCAAAAATGTTTAAAGATCTTCTGAGCGACAAGGAAAAGCTTCTCGATATTGCCAACACCCAACTTAATGAGAATTGCTCTGCAGTGCTCTTAAGGAAATTGCCAACCAAGCTTGGTGATCCGGGTCGTTTCTTAATCCCTTGCAATTTCCCGGGAGTAGAGAATTGCATGGCCTTAGCCGATCTAGGTGCCAGTATTAATCTTATGCCTCTAAGCGTTTGGAAGCAATTATCTCTCCCTGAGCTAGTCCCCACCAAAATGACTTTGGAATTAGCTAACCGTACGGTTTCTTATCCAGTGGGGATAGCCGAAGACGTCTTTGTAGGAGTCGACAAATTCACTTTTCCTGCCGATTTCATCGTCGTCGACTATGAGATGGACCCTCGTGTTCCCTTGATCGTGGGTCGTCCATTCCTGAGGACCGGTCGCACTCTCATCGATGTTGAAGCCGATGAGCTTATCATGAGAGTGGGTGACGATAAAATCGTCTTCAACATGGGAAAGTTGTCTAAACAACCTTATTCATACGAGAGTGTTAATTGTATTGACGTTCTGGATGAGGCTTGTGAAGAACACTTCAAAGATGCTTGCAAAAGTATTCCTACCTCTCTTCCCAATGTTGAAACCGTTTCCTCTATTGATTCATCATTGTCTCTATTTGGAGATAGTGATTTGTTTTGGAACAATTTTGAAGACACCATGGGAGATGTGAATTTAGCTACTAATAATTCTCCCACCGATGGGGATGAAGACATGCATTTCTTTGACAACCTTCTCAACGAAGACAACCTTTCTCCACCATCTCCCACGGTTATTGCTATCGATACTCCGACTTTGAAAACGCCTCCCGTCGAAAATCCTCCGGATTTAGAACTTAAGGAGTTGCCGCCCCATCTCGAGTATGTGTTCCTTGAAGAAGAGAAGAAGTCACCCATCATTATCGCGAAGGACTTGAAGGAAGAAGAAAAATCTCGCCTCATCGCCGTGCTTAAAGATCACAAGAAGGCTATTGCTTGAAAAATCTCTGATATTCGTGTAATTGATCCTCACTTCTGCACATACAAAATTCTCATGGAGGACGACTTTAAGACCACAATTCAAAGCCAACGAAGGGTGAATCCAAAAATACATGACGTCATCAAAACAGAGGTTATCAAACTTCTTGATGCGGGTATGATTTACCGTATTTCGGATTCACAATGGGTTAGTCCGATCCATTGTGTGCCCAAGAAGGGCGGAATAACCGTTGTTCCCAATGAACACAACGAGTTGATTTCCACTCGTCTCGTTACTGGTGGAGAGTTTGTATAGACTACCGCAAACTCAATGATGCCACGAGAAAGGATCATTTCCCTCTACCTTTTATGGACCAAATGCTTGAACGTTTAGCGGGTAATGGATATTACTGCTTTCTTGATGGTTTCTCGGGTTATTTCCAAATACCCATCGATCCCCAAGATCAAGAGAAGACAACATTCACTTGTCCCTATGGCACATTTGCTTACAAAAGAATGCCTTTTGGCTTATGTAATGCGCCCGGGACTTTCCAAAGGTGCATGTTAGCTATCTTCCATGACATGGTTGAACAAACCATGGAAGTCTTCATGGATGATTTCTCGGTCTTTGGGGATTCCTTCTCTTCTTGCCTTGCCAATTTGGAACGTATGCTTAAGCGGTGCGAAGACACTCGCCTTGTTCTGAATTGGGAAAAATGCCATTTTATGGTAAAAGAAGGCATCGTGCTGGGACACAAAATCTCCAAAGCCGGTCTTGAAGTAGACCGTGCTAAAGTCGATGTTATCGCTAAGTTGCCTCCACCTTCAACCGTGAAGGGTGTGAGAAGTTTTCTGGGTCATGCGGGCTTCTACCGTCGATTCATCAAAGATTTTTCTCAAATCGCTCGCCCGATGACCCACCTCTTGGAGAAAGATACTCCTTTTCTCTTTTCCAAAGAGTGTCTTGAAGCCTTCAACTCGCTTAAGGATAAGCTAACTAAGGCACCCGTCTTGGTTACCCCTAATTGGGAGCTTCCCTTTGAGCTGATGTGCGATGCTAGTGATTTTGTTATTGGAGCGGTTCTGGGACAAAGAGTGAACAAACACTTACAACCAATCCATTACGCTAGCAAGACGATGACGGGCGCATAATTGCATTATATGACAACAGAAAAAGAGCTTTTAGCTGTTGTCTATGCTTTTGAAAAGTTCCGCCCCTATCTTGTCCTTTCTACAACAATTGTGTATATCGATCATTCCGCGTTGAAGTACTTGTTGACAAAGCAAGATTCCAAACCAAGACTTCTTCGCTGGGTTTTTCTTCTCCAAGAATTTAAAATCGAAATTCGCGATAAAAAAGGAGCTGAAAACCTAGCCGCGGATCATCTCAGCAGACTTGAGGATCCTTACTAAGGGGATCATCCGAACAAATAAATCAATGATTCTTTTCCCTTGGAGACCTTAATGTCTATAAATTCGAATTCTGATGAAACCCCGTGGTTTGCGGACTTTGCAAACTACTTGGCGGGTGGAATTCTCAAGGAAGGGTTGACGTCCCAACAAAAGAAAAAGTTCTTCACCGACATTAAGACTTACTTTTGGGACGACCCTTACCTATTCAAATAATGTGCCGACCTGATTATCCGCCGATGTGTTGATGGACCGGCAGCTTTAAATCCTTGACGCTTGCCACAAAGGACCCACCGGTGGTCACTTTGGTCCCAACTACACCGCCAAAAAAGTGTTTGACTCGGGATTTTATTGGCCCTCCATATATCGTGACGCTCACAATATGGTTAAACGATGTGATGTTTACCAAAAACAAGGCACGATCACACATAAAGACGAGATGCCTCAGAATTTCATTCAAGAGTGTGAAATCTTTGATGTTTGGGGTATCGACTTTATGGGGCCATTCCCTTCTTCTAAAGGAAACAAATACATCCTTGTAGCCGTTGACTACGTTTCTAAGTGGGTTGAAGCCAAAGCTTTACCTACTAATGACGCACGGGTGGTTTGTAACTTTCTAAAAGCTCTTTTCGCTAGATTCGGTGTGCCTCGTGCCATTATTAGTGATCGTAGGACTCATTTTTGCAATGATCAATTCGCAAGAGTCATGGCTAAGTATGGTGTAAATCATCGTCTTTCCACAGCCTACCACCCACAAACTAATGGCCAGGCTGAAATATCCAACCGAGGACTTAAGCGAATTCTGGAAAGAACCGTGGGAGAGCATCGTGCCTCATGGGCTGATAAACTTGATGATGCTTTGTGGGCTTTTCGTACTGCATACAAGACTCTGATTGGTTGCACACCATATCGTCTCGTGTACGGGAAAGCGTGCCACCTCCCTATTGAGTTGGAGCACAAGGCTTACTGGGCCTTGAAGTGGGCTAATTTTGATATCACCAAAGCCGGTGACCTACGCAAGATCCAACTCAATGAGCTCAATGAACTCCGTAATAAGGCTTATGAAAATTCTTTGATCTATAAGGAGAAGACTAAGCTCATTCACGACTCTAAGATTAAGAACCGAGAGTTCCAAGTTGGAGATAAAGTTTTACTCTTTAACTCTCGGTTGAAAATCTTTTCGGGCAAGCTGAAATCTCGTTGGTCCGGCCCATTCACCATTGCCCAAATTTTTCCATATGGTACTCTCGAGCTCGCTCAACCTAATGGACCTAATTTTAAGGTGAATGGCCAACGAGTGAAGTTGTACTTTGGTGAGGACACCTCCCAGGAGATGATTCCTTCCCTCACCATGTTCCCCATGAACTAATTTTGGGTCGAGTCAGGCTCGTGACTCAGTTATAAAAAACAAGCGCTCCTCGGGAGGCAACCCGAGTATCTATCCTGTTCTATTTTAACCTCCTAAGTGTAGGGGGACCTCTATAGGTTCTTTGTATTTGTGTGGTGATGTGATTAAAGGGATAAGTGCACTCTTGGAATCTTTGATGAACCGTGCTCCCGTGTTATCCGAAATCCGGTTCTATCTCTCAACTATCGTGATTCAATTTTCTTCATACTCACATTTGAAATTGATCACTTTAGTCGTCTCTTTCTTAAATTGAGTTAACCAACGTGCACAATGTCATAAGTGTAGGGGAGAATTTTCCCACATGCTTAAATTGAGGACAATGTTTATCTTAAGTGTAGGGGGGACTTCTATCGAAGTTTTAAGTGGACTTTTCCATGAAAATGCCTTCATTTAACCGGAAAATCCTATTTTTCAACATTTTTCAAATTTTTTATTAACTTTGGCCATTTAGTCGTAATCTTTAAATTTTAATCGTTGCTTTCATATGTATATATCCCGCAATAAAGTCAAAAATATTAATAAAGTGGTGTAGCTAGTTTAGAAATCTTTGACATATTAGGCCCGTTGCGTTTATTTTGACTCAACCCGAATAGACTTATCTAAGTTTATTCTAGCTAGTATCCTTAACCATGTATACCTTAATTGGTTTATTAGGCTAAGTATCCACGAGTCTCATTACTTGAGATTTTAAATTGTAGAGGACGAGAAATGATAGAGTCAATTATAAGTCGGTATTCTTGCGCAAGCTCACTTGGTGTAATTATTTGCCTATTCTCCCATTACTTGCTAATAATTTATCTGCAATAAGTAAGGTCGTACGATTTGAAAAGTTACTTAGCTTCTAGCCCAAGATCGTTTAAAAGTTGCTCGGTAATGATAAGAGTTCATAGCCAAGGCATAACTTATGAAGCGGGGCGCGAAGATTGGCGAGTCCGAAAAGGCCCTAACAAGGCATGAGGATTCCATTTTATTGCTAAAGATCCAAAGTGATGTGAAAAGCATTATTCCCAAAGTCAATATGAAGGATCAAGACTCACGACGAAAATCAATCAACTCCCATAAAGATGATGGAGAAGTCTATCCGAAAAGACCCTAACAAGGTATGAGGATAAATAGATCCAAGTCCGAAAAGGAGGCGGATCGTTGTATCTCAAAGTCCCAAATAGAGATTGAAGAAATAATAATGAAGTCGTGGTCAACAAAGTTGGAGTACCCCTCAAAAGTCTCCAAGTGAAGAAACTCTATTAACGATGATAAGACCATTATCTCAAGCACGTCTCTCAAGATATGAAGTATGAAGTACATGCCAAATATCGGCCCGAGAAAGGTCTCAAATCGTGAACCGAGTTATGCCAAGATATGAACTTTTTGATATCCCGAGAAGCAGTTTTAAGAGATTTTTTCCTTTAGCTAACTATTGATCAAATCGTCCTACTTTGCTTTCAGCCTAAATAAACTATCTAAATAAGTCCAAAAATGCATCTTCATGATCATTCTAAGACAAAAATAAAATATAAGAGATACACCTAGGAATAAGGGAGTTTAAGCATATAATTAAGCCATGTGTGTAAGTGTTTGATTTACTAACTTATAATAACAATGATCTCGTTTTTAAGCTTAGTTTGGGGAACGTGAAACTTGAGGGTGATAAATCTTCGCAGCACCAAATCCCTAATGTAAGTCATTGATCTCTTTGCAAGTTATTTCCATGTAGCTATTTTCAAGTGAAAATGGTTTTCTATCCTTTTGTTTCCTTTTAAGTTTTAATTTCTTTTAGTACCTTAATTTTTGTTTAAGTAGTATTTTAATAAGGCCAAGGTTGGTTAATTATGAGAAAAGTGTAAAATTGCTTTATCACTAAGCATTGCATGAGGGCATGGCAATGGTTAAGTGTAGGGGATTTGATAGGTGTGTAAACACCCATACTTTTACCACTTAATTCTGGCTAAAACGAGACCAAAACACGTATTTAATATCATTTGTTTGGAATTATGCGTGGTTTTTGTGTTTATTGTGTTTTCAGAGCCAACCGGATGGATAATGGAGAAAACATGGGCTTGCACGGGATTTATCGAAGAAAAAGACTCAAGATGAAGTCTATTGTCCAAGAGATGCAAAAGATTTGAAGTCACTGGGCCTATTCGAAGATTTATCGAAGAAAAGGACCAAAGATGGAAGATTTACATAAGTCGAAGAAACTCATGTCTATTAAACGAAGAAATTAAAAGACGAGTTGGATTTAATCGACGACAAATCCCGAATCGGAATCGAAAACGTCAACTTTTATGAAAAGACGAGAAGACAAGAAGAACGGGAGAAAGCCCACTCACCAACCAAAGGGGACACCTATATAAAGGGATCCCCTCACACTTTGCATCCGTTTTTTAGTTTTTTTAGTTTTTCTTTTCCCCATCTTCTTCTCCCTTCTTGTTCGTAGGTATCACCAACACCACTAGGGTGTTTGGTGATTTTGATCTTTGTTTTTCAATCTTGTAATTCTAATCTTTGTTTTGTGATTGTTAAAACCTTAATCATTCAATACATCAATCTTTCATTTCATCTTGTTCATCTCCATTTATTTGGTTTAAAGTTTAAGTTCTTATTTGATTGATTTGATCTTTAAAAAGTTGTTGAATTTGTGTTTTTGTGATTGGGATTTGATCCTTGTAGTTGATAGATGATTTGTGGTTAATTTGGTAAAACCTTTTTACTTATTTAGCTTGATTTTTGATTAAAATCGTTTTGCCTGTTCTTCGGGTGAAGTTTCTGTTCTTGAGTGTTCCCAGGTTCCGGATGAACAAAACTTCCGGATAAACACAAAAGTTCCGAATGAACACAAAAGT
This sequence comes from Glebionis coronaria, assembly GCA_025667525.1. Classification (NCBI taxonomy): domain Eukaryota; kingdom Viridiplantae; phylum Streptophyta; class Magnoliopsida; order Asterales; family Asteraceae; genus Glebionis; species Glebionis coronaria. The sequence continues at coordinate 321,238 of JANFOE010000396.1, forward strand.
TCCGAATGAACACAAAAGTTCCGAATGAACACAAAAAGTTCCGAATGAGCTGAAAGTTCCGGATGAACAAATCTTCCGAATGAAGTGAAAGTTCTGGATGAATTTATAGTTCCGCATGAGTTTTGAAGTTCCGAATGAACAAAAGTTCCGGATGAACCAAATCTTCCGAATGAACAAAAGTTCCGGATGAATGTTATTTTCAAAAGTTCCGAATGAATGTTGTTTTTAAAGTTCCGAATCAATTTAGCTTAAAAAGTTCCGAATGAGTTTTCCTTTCAAAAGTTCCGAATCAGTTGATAGTTCCGAGTAAACTTCGGACCAAAAGTTCCGGATCAATCTTCCGGGTGAACTTCCGAACAAAGTTCCGAATCAAGGGTTCCGAGTGAAAAGTTCCGGATGAATAGTTCCGAATCAAGGTTAACTTCCGAATGAATTTTCTTTGAGCATTTTTAAGTGTTACTGTTCTTACTGTTCTTCATTTTTATTTCATATTTTAATTCTAGTTTTTATTTACTGTTATTAATTTAACTGCTTTTAAATTTAAGTTTACATTTTAATGCATTTAATACTTTCAGTAGATTAAAAATCCAAACCCCCTTTTTTAGTAACCAAGAACAATCATTCCACTTAGAACCGAGATCAATTCAAGAGGATTCTGAGAGACATAATTGAACCCATTGGAAATCACTAGTATCATATTATATTGAATTTTGTTATATTTGGTAGACAAAGTGGTATGAAAAAGTGACGTGACAAAGTGCCGAGATAAAAGTGATGAGACAAAGTGACAAAAAGACGTGACTAAATGACGAAATTTATTTGAGACGAGACCAAGAAAAAATAGGCGATTTTTTAGTGACTACAGATTTTTTTTGGATCGGGTATTAATTACTTGAAGACGGAGACGAATTTCTTCGAAGGCGTGTACTTATTTTATCCTTGAACAGATAACTTGCTCGTGCTTAATCTCAGAATGAAGACTTGTTTATCTGGTTTCCGGGTTCGGGGTGGTTGGTTGATGACTCGGATAACTATCACTTAAAGGGTTACATTGTTGTACTCAGTGTCACGCGCTTAGTCGACGTGGATAATTTCAAGAGGTGTTGTGCTTATAGACTTCTTCAGTGATGCATTAGGTACATAGAGATTTCTCCACCGTTCTTCATTCAACAAATGTGCAAGCTTAAGTCACAAGATCAAAGGATTCTTATTCAGTTTCACGTTTGATGTATCTGGTTCATTCTATCAGTGGTCACTTCAAATTGCTTACGAGGGGGTTGGTAAAGCTGGCCATGGAGAGTTTATGAGTAGAGATTTTCGATCAACAGCTGATTCTCACAAAATATATAATTCAGCTTATTTATTATTCTCACGAGTTTTCAGGTACATGTGCGTACGATTTATTGATGGTTCCGAGTTTCGAAACCATCAAGGGGGAAGAAGAAGACACATTGAACGCACAACGAGTACACGTGATGAACTTCATACCTTCTTTTGATTTGAAGACATTCCGGGATGACATTTGTCATAGCCGCAGAGAAAATCAGTGTTTTAACTCGTGGCGTTATCAATCTCTAAACGGTACACTACTGATTCGATGTTTAATTGTTTGATTGTTGCAATTATTCATCATCATTATCCTATATGGAGAAATATGCACTTCCGGGACTTAATTGACTCTGGTGCATCTCCGGAAGAAGATATGTGCATTTCCAGGACTTAATTGACTCTGGTGTTACGATGTCAACTTCATGAATGGGATAAAGTGTCTACTTCACTATTTGAGCTTCATACTTGGGATTGATTTATTTTCTTCAACTATGTGGGGGAAGAAATGTCTTGATTCTTTCTAGTATGCATAACTTGAACTCTCAGGGGGAAGAAAAATTCAGAAGAATTATTCAAGCGTGAGAAGAGAAGTTGTTGATCTACTTGGTGTGCCCCAAACTTTCAATCCCTCTTAGCAACGTTATCATGTTATATGATGGGTTTTGCTTGTTAAATTCCGTTGTGCGCTTAATCATTCTAAGCTTTATTGAAAGCTTTGAAGTTGCTTACGAGGATTGTCGGTTTAGGGGGAAGCTATTTAAAAGCTTCTACATCAAGTTTATGTGGCATGAATTAGGGGGAAGTTAATTCAGAAGCTTCTCCTTAACCAGAAGTATATGGATTACTTAGCTCGTGCCGTTACAGTATTTCTACTACAAGTTACTTTAAAGATGAGTCGTTTTGAAGTTAAAGGCCTCAGAAGACATCATCAGCATTGGACGCTTCATGAAAGCTCTTGTTCTTAATCATTATGTACTTGTTAGGAAAAATATTGTAAGGAATTCTACACGTCGTTCCATGGGGGAAGATTGTTTGAAATTCACTTTATGTGACGACGTTTAAGAATTCCCATTAGTTATCATAGTCACACACGCTTAGACTAGACTAGGTACAATGTATAGTTAAGTGTATGGTGTGTGGCTATATATACCCCTCCTAGGCTTCCTCCTAGGCTTCCAAGGAGGGGTGTTGCTTGTGTTTCATTTTCATCTTTTCATTTCAATACACATTTTCTTTATCTTTAACACACAACCTCTCTTCTCTCTCTCTCAACAATGGCTTCCACCTTCCACCACCCACCTAGACCACCGGATTAGCAAATAGAAAATCCACAAACTTAATCAAGAATACGGTTCTTAATGATTCGGATGATTCATGGCTATGGGACTCGAAGAAAGCTCCTTTTTCTGTTAGAGATGCTCGTGGGAAAATAGATGCTGTCTATCTTCCTGGTGAAGAGTCAGAATCTAGATGGTGTAGGCACATTATTAAGAAGGTTAATATCTTTAAATGACGAGCTCTTCGTGATTGATGTAGGAATATTTACTACTCTTTAGGAAAAGAGAGCAAAATAGGGAAAGTATTAAGTGTCGGTTTAGGAAATCTAAGCACTAATGACCAATGAAGTTCAAATTTGTTTCCCAAGGAGGCAAGTGTGTTGTGCTAAGAGATGATTAACTTTTGTGATTATAATTTATGAAGAAAGAAAATAGAAGAGAGATTAGAAGAGAATGACGGTTACGATTGTGGATCAAACTAAGACGAATAGTCGTACACGTAAAACCGTAAAAAGTGACAAAATTAAAAATTTACCCTAAAAATTCCTAAAAAATTGCAATAAATCCTAAAAAATGTAGTTAGAGTTTACAAAAAAACAAAAATCACTCAAACCTTTTATTTAATTAAATAATAATTTTTTAATGCTAATTAAAGCCCAAAAAATCAATTTAATTAACAAAAAGCCCAAAATGAGATTTTTCAATAGTAAACCTCTAAAATGACTTAAATAAATTTATAACTATTTTTGAAAATTTTAAAATTAATAAAAACTATTTAAAAACAATTTAAACTTAAAATTATTCTAAAAATTAATCTAATGACAATAAAAATATTCTAAAAATTGTAAAATTCCTAATTAATGTATTTGAACAAAGAAAATGAAAAAACTTGAAAAATCTAAATTTTAATTTTTAATAATAAAATAATAATAAAATATTAATAAAAAACCAAAATTTAATGAAAATTCTAAAAAGTTGCAAACTAGCTTATTTTAACCTAATAAACACAGAAATGAAGTTGCAGTTATAAAATACCCCTATTGGGCCTAGAAATGGGCTAAAAGTCCAAACATACCCCTTAATGGGCTATTTAAGGCCCAATAAGAAAAATATTGTCCAATTAAGGCCAAAAGCTCCTATCTGACTTAAAATTATATTTAAAAACAAAACTCTGAAGGCCCAAAATCTAAAAATGTGTTTAAGCTAGCTTATTTCAAAGCAGCTTATTCTTAATGGGCTTCTTGGCCCATTAAGCTATAAGCTGATGCCATAAGCTAAAATTTGACACACAAGCTTCTTTTGAGTTACTTAAGAGATATGTAAAAAGAAATTTGAAATAAGCACAAGAAATATGCCTGAATAAGCTAAAAGCTATCTTCACAAAACGACAAAGTAGTCATTTTCGAGTTCTAAACCACCTCAAGTGCTGATTCAAGTTTCAAAAGCTTTTAAATGACTTAATTAAGCTAAATAATCAAAAAGTTTTCAAATAAGCACACTCAATAAGCTATTTTAAGCAGATAAGCACTTAATTTAAAGTCAACCTTATGAGTTTTCTAGTAAAAAGTCAAAGCCAAGGTCTGATAAGCTCCAGATCAAATAAATGGGTCAAATGAGGAAGATCTATTACAAAAAATAAGTTGTTGCAAGTCTGGATAAGCCAAATTGGCTTATGAATAAGCTGGATGACAAATTACACTAGCAGGGGCTAGTTTTGGGTATTGAGTAGTGGAAAATTTTCCCACTGCTTGACTTACTTGACTTTTTGTCTTTAGTGACTTTTTTGTGGATTCAAGTTAAGAAAAGGCACCCAAATGATCAGTTAATCATAAGGAGTAAATAACAATAAAAAACACAATTACAAACAGCCAATCGGTGCAGTTAATTCAATTTATCACTAGATCTAGCCCAGATATGAACAATAAGCAGTTATGAACTCAATAAGCTGTTTTAGCAAAACTCAACCAACCAAATTGCACCAAAAGCATACACAAGCTATATTTAATTCAAATGAACATAAATTAACAAGTTACATGCATTGGTTCAAGGCTTAAATCAAGATTCAAGCACAAAATAGTTACTGATGAACACTAAACAAGCAGATTTTTCACTTTGCTGATATACTTGACCACCAAGCTAATTTTAAACACTCAAATCTTGTTATCAGGTTACACAAACTTTGATTTAACACCTTTTATCCCTAAACATGCATATACTCTAGGTATTTCCAAAATTTTAGGTCAAAATCAGTCAAATCAAGTGAGTTATAGCACAATCTTTAATTTGAGGTTATAAGACTGAAAACTTGCAGGTTTTAGCACACAACCAAGTGAATAGAAGATACCAACAATAAACAACACTTTCCAACACCACAATACCAATCTATGCACTTAAACAGATAATCCCAAACACCCCTTTATATTTTCAAAGCAAGATTTTCAAATCAAAAGTTATATTTAGGTTAGCACATGCATACATAAGCATCAAAACATTAAACAAAAACAGAAACAACAAGATTTGGAGCCCAAGAACACACATACACAAGCAGAACTCAAATATCACAAATATCCAAATTTTTGATAGATTTTGAGATTAAGGGTTCAAACCTCATGGATGTACATCCACACCTATGAATTTTTGAGCTTATGTGCTAGCAAGAACAAGCACAAGCTTCCACAAACAACCCTGCTAAGATTCAACAAGGTTAGAACAAATAAACCAAAATCAGAAAGTCACCACTTGGAAAATGAACTTGATTAATGAAACCTTGTTCCCACACTTGATTATCCCCAAGTTATAAGCCTCACAACACCTTGATATCACAATATCAGGATGCTATGATCCACTTATAGCCCAAGAATTCCAAGGTTTAAACCAAGACTTAGCAAAATATCAAGATTTAAGAACTTTGAGCAATTTCTTGCAAAAAGCCTAAGAAAACGTTTTGAGATTCAGTTTTAGCAAACATTAAACATAAAAAAGCAAATATAAAGATTGGCACTTGAATTTTCTTCACAAATTTCAAACACTTCTCATTAATCAAGAGTAAGGATTTACAGAATTGTGAACTAGGAAAAATTCAAGAGCAAATGTAAATGAAAGGGGTCCTATGCCTTATATAGGCTACAAATAAACTAGAAATGCTAAGAAAAACGTAACCCTAATGTTGATGAAGTCCCCAAATTGCCCGTTGCAGATTTGAATATCTTGAAGATCATGTGACTCTCTTTGGCAGGTTGTGTAAGTTGGAAAAGGTGAAATAGCATCCAAAGGCTCACAATGAGCTTAGAAAGTAAGAAGAAACCTTGGGCGTTGGACGGCTGTCAAGGTTTTGGCAGTTTGTTCAAGGGTGTAGCAGGGGAATCTTGTGTGGGGCTTATGGTTGATGTGGCATGTGTTTTTAAGGTCGGGATGTGATTAATGATACCTTAATAACTAATCTGGATAATTTGGTGGCCTAATTACAACATAATTAAGAAAACCCAAATGTGTTCATAATGTGAATATGAGTGGTTTTGATCTAGATTATTGTTTGAAATTGTGTTAGGCGCCATAGTTAACTAACTAATTAAGTTAGTTTAATAATCCGGTGAGTGGATGTTGATGTGGCATCATGGTGAGAGCTAATTGGTGGAAAAGTGGTAGTGGGGCACGTGTCACCCCACTACTGGTTAAGGTATGTATTGTTGTCTGCCCAAATTGGTCCCTCCTTTCTTTTCTCTTTGTCATTCATGTTTAATATGGAAAAATCAGATATCCTTTGTATTTCAAGTTTCCATTTTCACACTTTTGCCCCAAATACTTTTCCAAAGTATTTTCAGGGGTATTTCTTGCCAATTGTTGATTCTTGAAGGGCTGATTTGGCATTTTCTTCATAGATAATGGTCTTGACTTGTATGGTTGACTTCTTGGAGGACTGAAATTGATAATTCATGATTTATGAGGGACCATTTTTGCCCATTCTTCAAAGTTAAGGGTCCTTTTTGTAATTTTGACAAACTTTAAGGACCAATCTTGTAATTATGAAGATACAAGGGTTTAAAGTGTCAATTCTTCAATATTGGAGGACCCTTCTTGCATAATCTTCAAATCTTCAAGGGTATTTCTTGGAAAATCTTCATTTGGGCTTGGTTCATTGTGCGGCTTCGTTTCTCGTGTTCGTTTTTGCACGTTTCTTGTGATCTTTTGTCATTTTCTCAATATCTGTACCTAAAATACACAAGTAACAAACAAAAGCCTATATTTGTCCATTTTCATGATATTTAATGCATTTAAAGCCCTTTTTGGACGATGAGACTATGTATAAAAGTAGTCTTATCACTCCCCCATACTAAACCATTGCCATGCCCTCACGCAATGCTAGAATAAAGTATCGTAGCACCTCCAAAATTCATTTTTATTCACTTTATTGAATGATAAACTAGCTACATTACTACTATTGCTACTACTTGCATTTTAGACATAATGTATGATTTTCATCGCAAAATGGGACGTTTAGGTTCATAGAATAAGAACACGTGAATGCTTCGTTAGAAATAATTTCATCGTCCTCGATTTCACCCCAATTCCATGCTAAGCGTGCAACGTGATCATTGTCATTATAAGTTAGTAATGCTAACACTACTCATATGCCCTAATCACGTACTTATCCTCCCATATTCCTAAGTTTTATCTCTTATATTTTATTTTGTCTTGAATGTTTCAGGAGGATACATTGTTTGACTTATGCGATAATAGAGATTTAGGTCTAAAAATAGAGTCCTAACGGTGTAACCAAGACCATCGAATTAATAACCCCTCCTAATAGACAACGATGTCAAAAAATTAAGTCAATAAGAAGGATCGATAAACACGATTTTATAACGGTTTTGAACATGAGACTTATTATCATAGGTTTACCTCCATCTTTTATTCAACTTCGCCATGAAGCTTTTATTATGACTTCGGTCTTGCCTTGCCTTTTATTTAACCTCGCCATGAGGTGTTTATTATGGACAAAGACGTATATCCTCACGCTAAGGCGAATTTTGGATCTTTAAAGCTTTAAAGATTAAGGCTTGATTCACTTTCAATTTTACATAGATTTTTTGGCCTTGTGAGCTTCAAATTGTTTGCTTGATTTAGGTGAGAACTTGAAATCTTATTATTGGGTGAAGCTTTCGATTATTCAGGTTACCAATACTTCAAAACCGTGACGCTGGCGATACCTTAATGTCTTCCCAATTTAATTACATGGAAGCTACTAGAAAAGACTAGAAACTAATAATCAAGACTAAACCGCTAAGTCAATATTTATTAAGCAAAAAATATTTACAAGCGAAGGGAGAATAAGAAAACAAAGAGAACACATGAGTTTTTGAAAGAATACGAGTACTCTACGTTTAGCATAGTAACTTATAATTAACTCTATCATTTCTCTCCTCATTTAAGAGACTTAGCCTAATATAATAGTTAAGGAATCAAAGCTAAGTGCTCAACACGTACGGTCGAGTCAAAAATTACTCTTATTCTCTCCATCAGAAAACCTACATTCGTGTCTTCAAACACTTATAAAACATGAGAAAATTTTTAAAATTTGGCCATTTTTAGCCTTATTTTGCAACAAAACGATAAACAAAAAGATAAACTTTGGAAAGCGTGAAGGTTTGGCAAGGCAAGTATCTATTCACCCCCATACTAAAGTTAAACATTGTCCTCAATGTTTCGAGTCTAGGGGTGTAAAACCCCTATACTAGAGACATAGTCGAATGCTTAATCTAGCATGGAAAGGGTGTAACCGTTAAATTTAAAGCCGTTTATGGAGTGTGCTATAAACCTAAGGTTAGAACATCAAAGGATATATCATGTATATTGAGAAAGTCTTCAAAGCAAACGATCGAGTGCTCCCATAAACGAACACGAGAGGCTCCAATCTTGAAGATAATGATCATCTAAAATCCACAATTCACAAACAACCACGGAACAAAGGTTAGAAGGGCACAAATCCCCACACGTTACTACATTAGAAAGCGATAATATGTACATAGGATAAGCATGGGACTCCCCACGAGGCACCTCGTTTTTGATTACCGAGTCATGAGCTCGACTCGATCCCCTCAATACTAATTATCGTTGGAGGAGGTGATTTGGTCGAGGTAGTTCAAGGATGGAACTTCCCTGCCAAAGTAGTGCTTCAACCTATGTCCATTAACCTTGAAATTGGGGCCATCATTTTGAGCTAGCTCGATGGTCCCATATGGAAAAACTTGAGTCACAGATAATGGACCAGACCAACGGGATTTCAACTTACCGGAAAATATTTTCAAACGAGAGTTAAAAAACAACACTTGATCCCCAATGTTAAAAACCCGGTTTTTAATTTTTGAATCATGAAACTTTTTAGTTTTTTCTTTGTAAATCAATGAATTTTCATAAGCAATGTCCCTTAATTCATCCAATTCATTTAATTGCATTTTCCGATGTTTTGCCGTGGTCTCCATATCATCATTACAATGCTTAAGGTCCCAATAAGCTTTGTGTTCGAGTTCAATTGGCAAGTGACAATTCTTCCCGTACACGAGCTTATACGGGGTGCACCCGATGGGCGTCTTATAAGCGGTTATAAAGGCCAATAAAGCATCGTCCAAGTTATCCAACCAAGATTGTCGGTTTTCCCCAATAGATCTCTCCAAGATCCTCTTCAACGCTCGGTTTGAAACCTCGACTTGCCCACTCGTTTGTGGGTGATAAGCCGTAGAAAGACGATGTGTAACCCCATATTTCCTTAGGACCCTTTCAAATTGGTCGTTACAAAAATGGGTTTCACGATCACTTATGATCGCACGAGGGGTTCCAAACCGAGAAAACAAGCTTTTCAAAAACTTGACTACCACACGAGCATCATTGTTAGGCAAAGCCTTAGCTTCCACCCACTTAGATAGGTAATCAACGGTGATAAGGATGTACTTATTACCACGAGATGATGGGAACGACCCCATAAAGTCAATGCCCCAAACGTCAAAGATCTCACACACTTGGATGATATTTTGTGGCATTTCATCTTTTTGTGAGGATTTTCCTTGTCGTTGGCATGAGTCACACGACTTCACAAGTTCATGTGCATCTCGGTAAATAGTAGGCCAAAAGAAACTGGCATCAAAAACCTTCTTAACCGTGAGATTAGCACCGTGGTGACCACCCGTGGGTCTCTCGTGGCAAGATCTAAGGATGTTAGAAGCTTCGGTACCAAAGACACAACGTCGAATAATTTGATCCGCACAAGTTCGAAACAAGTAAGGTTCGTTCCAAAAATAGAACTTGACGTCACGAAAGAATTTTCGTTTTTCTTGAGTCGTCATACCCTTGATGATGAAGTTGCCCGCATGGTAATTTGCGATGTCCGCAAACCATGGGGTGGAAGAATCAAGCTTAGAATTCACTACACCAAGTGTCTCGAGCAGAAATGTTTCGGTGATTTCCTTGGGCTCGTAAACACTTTGGTGAGGATCTTCCAAACGAGAAAGATGATCGGCCGCTAGATTCTCGGCTCCTTTTTTGTCAATGATTTTGTGATCAAATTCTTGAAGGAGGAGAATCCAACGAAGTAATCTCAGCTTTGCATCTTGTTTAGCCATAAGATACTTGATAGCCGAATGCTCCGTATACACTATGCATTTAGTCAAGACGAGATAAGGTCGGAATTTCTCAAATGCATATACCACGGCAAGGAACTCCTTCTCCGTTGTAGTGTATTTTAGTTGAGCCTCGGTCATCGTCTTGCTAGAATAGTGAATAGGCAAGAAGTGTTTTTCATGACGTTGCCCCAATACGGCCCCAATAGCGTAGTCACTAGCATCACACATGAGCTCAAAGGGGAGGTTCCAATTGGGAGTAACAAGAATGGGAGGTTCGGTAAGTTTCCTCTTAAGGATTTCAAAGGCTCGTACACAATCTTCGTCAAAGACAAAACGTGCATCTTTTTCGAGGAGATGTGTAATAGGTCGAGAAATCTTCGAAAAATCTTGATGAATCGACGATAAAAGCCCGCGTGGCCTAGGAAACTCCTAACTCCCTTAACGGTTTTGGGATGAGGTAATTTGGCGATGACGTCTACCTTAGCTTGATCTACCTTAATCCCCGCTTTCGAAACCTTGTGCCCTAAGACGATTCCACTTTTAACCATAAAATGACATTTTTCCCAATTTAGCACAAGGTTTGTTTCCTCACAACGCTTCACATTCTCTCGAGATTCGACAAACACGAAGTGAACGAACTACCAAACACAGAGAAGTCATCCATGAAGACTTCCATCGTCTTCTCGATCATATCATGAAAAATAGCCATCATGCATCTTTGAAAGGTTCCCGGTGCATTGCAAAGTCCGAATTGCATTCTACGATAGGCAAATGTTCCATATGGACACGTAAACGTAGTTTTTCTTGATCACGAGGGTCGATGGGGATTTGGAAGTAACCGAAAAAACCATCTAAAAAGCAATAGAAATCGTTTCCCGCAAGACGCTCCAACATTTGGTCCATGAAGGGCAAGGGAAAATGGTCTTTTCGAGTGGCTTCATTTAACTTTCGATAATCAATGCACACTCTCCATCCGGTCACGGGTCTAGTTGGAATTAAATCGTTGGCATCATTTGGCACAACGATCATTCCTCCTTTTTTAGGGACACAATGGATAGGACTCACCCAAGGGCTATCGAAAATAGGGTAAATCATTCCCGCGTCAAGGAATTTTAGGACTTCCTTTTTGATTACGTCGTGAATTTTGGGGTTCACCCTCCTTTGACATTGGATTGTGGGTTTGTAATCCTCCTCCATTAAGATTTTGTGGGTAAAAAATTTGGGATCGATCCCCTTAATATCAGATAACTTCCACGCAATTGCCCCTTTGTGATCCTTTAGAACATCTACAAGTGCGGTTTTTTCATCATCCGAAAGATCTTTCGCAATAATAACCGGCAACTTGTCGTCCTCCTCCAAAAATACATATTCGAGATGAGGAGGTAAATCTTTCAACTCAAGGATAGGTGGTTCCTCAATTTAAGATTTGGGCTTGATACTCATAACCTCCTCGGGTGGAGGAAATGGGAAATCGTTAAGAAAATCCTTGATAATCGAGAAGTCCTCATCATTGTCGAGGTCTTCGTCACAAGTACGTGGAACATCGAATTCTTCCAACGTAAAACCACCACCTTCAAATGGAGTGAAGGTTGGTGTCGAGTTATCAAGAATAGGATCTAACATAGTGGGATTGCCACTATTTTCATCATCACCAAAACCTAGAAATTCTTGTGAAAAGTCCTCGCAAACAATGTCAATCATATCAACGAGGTTTATGGTTGCAACAGAATAAACATGAGAAATTTGAGAATTTTGAGTTACGTTTATAACAAGTTCCTCGTCGTTGAAACGTAAGGTGATCTTTCTAGCAGGCACATCAATTAAAGCCATAGACGTATCTAAAAACGAACGACCTAAAATGAGAGGAACTTGAGGATCCGTGGGAATATCGACAACGATAAAGTCTACCGGATAATAGAACTTTCCCACTTTCACAAAAACCTCTTCCGCCAATCCACATGCGGGAACAGTGGAATGATCGGCCAACTCGATAGACATTAGTGAAGGAGTAAGATTAGGAAGATTGAGCGACTTGAAGATTGCAAGTGGAATCAAGTTAATACTAGCACCAAGATCGGCCAAGGCATAACATTCTTCCATATCTTGGATTGCACAAGGAATCAAGAATTTACCAGGATCACCGACTTTTTGAGGTATGCGGTTAAGATTAACCGATAAACAACTAGACAATTGTTGCAATTTCTCCTTGTTGTTCAACATACTCTTGAAGTTAGCGGCAAATCGAGGCATCATGACCAAAGCATCGGCAAAACTCACATTAAAATGAACGTCACAAAACATTTTCATAAAAAGCTCAAATTGATAATTATCGTGCTCTTGACGTTTCTCCTTTCTAAGTCTCGATGGATAGGGAAAAGGTGGTGTGGGTTGAGGCATAGGCATAGCCTTTGGAATCTCGGGTTCCAAATGTAGTAATGGGTCAACCGTAGGTGTGGCATGAGCGGTACTTCGTGGGATTGGGACATGCTCCTTTTCGACCACCACCTCGGGTTCTTCCTCAATTGCATCCTCCGTAGGAGCAATTGGTTGAGGAGTCGGTCCTTAAGTGTCTTACCACTACGTGTGGTACTCACTTTCATCTCTCCCTTAGGGTTCGATATGGTGTTACTAGGAAGACTACTCGAAGACGGTTTGCACATAATAGCCTCAAACATAGATGAAATTTTATCCTCAAACATGGATTGCCTCTTCTCGGCCTTAATCATCTCTTGTTTTATTTCATGTTTCCCTTGTTCCATTTTTTGTTGGTTTTGTTGTAACCTAGTTACATTTCCTTCCATTTTGTTTGTATGGATTTTAAGCTCATTTGCTAACTCGTTTTTCAACTCCTTCTTCAAGTCGTTCTTAAACTCGGATCTTAGGCTAATGATTTCTCTTTGAATGTTGTCAAACCTAGCATCGTTTCCATTAGCGTATTCAACAAATTCATTTGGGAGATCTTTCAAAGTTTGCAAACTCTTGTTGTTGTTTTGAAAATCATTATTTTCATTTTTGTTTGAAACTTGATTATTAGCCCCTTGATTCCCATAGTTTCCTTTGTAATTGTTTTTAAAACCAACTTGATTGTTTCGATAGTTGTTGTTAGCATTTTGATTGGAAGCAAAACCCGGTGGAGTTAATTGATTAGAGCAGGTAACTTGACCGTTTTGGTTGTAAGTTCCCGTGGCCGCGTAGGCACTCAAAGTGTTACCACCGTTGGTAATGCACTCGGAGAAATCATGACCTCCACCATAATACATACATGAAACCTCAAACGCTTTAGCCGTAGCGGGAGCACTTTGTTCTCCAACTTTGATATTAAAGATTTTGTTTTCCAAGTTCGCCTCAATTTGGCAAGCATCAATGGTATTGGACAAAGAAGGTGAAGCCGAAGACGAAGCCTTACGGACAATCGATGTGTTACGAGGACTATACACCTTAGATCTATTCTCAATTATCAACAACGCTTCCTCAACTGTTTTACACAAAAATTACCACCTGTGGTGGCATTTAGATAATCCCTTTCATGATCATTCAAACCATTGTAAAACGTGTCAATTTGATGCAAGTCGGAAAAACCGTGATGAGGACACTCATGTAACATTTCCTTAAACCTATTCCAAGCCGTTGAAAAACTCTCATTAAATTCTTGTGAAAATTTTGAGATCTTGTTTTTCAATACGTAGTCTTAGAGGGCGGGAAAAATTGGTTCACAAACTTAGAAACGAGATCCTTCCACGTCAATATAGAATTGGGTGGCTCTTTCTCTAACCAAATTTTAGCGGGCCCCGCTAAGGAATACGGAAAAAGAATCATCTTAATCGAGTCATTAGCAACATCCTTAAATTTGCAAGTGGCGGTAAGACGATTGAATTGGCGGATATGGTTGTGCGGGTTGTCCTTTTCATCACCACAGAATTTGTTGTTTTGGATCATCGACAACAAACCCGTTTTCACTTTAAAATTCTCGGTAAGAATAGCGGGAATCACAATAGCCTCTCCATAACCCTCGGTGGGTGCTTGAAGTAACTCCATCATAGTTCGATTCGCCATGGTTGGTTCTTCTCTTACGATAGGTTCGTCAATAAGAGACTCCTCTCTAGAAAGATTAGGAGTAGGTGTTGACTCCTTTCGGTTTCTTCGTTTACGTGCACGTCTTGCTTGGTTGCGAGTTTGCATAAACGTCACGTACAACGTGAGGATGAGCAAAGAAGATTCTTTTTGGTGTTTTGTATTTTTTCAATTTTTTAGTGGTTTTTGATTGTTTTTACTTTTTTTGGATTTTTGTGATTGTATTAAGTAGACAAAAATCTACAAATCTCCTCCTTAATCAAATCTCTTGATTAAAGAAGCCTCAAGGAATGAAAATGATCACGTGAAGTGAACGCCTTCGATGACTTTAGAACGTTGGTGGAACACCAAAACGTTCAAGAGGGTTTAATCAAATGAAACCAAGAAAATATATATGGTACTTAGATAATACTTTGGTTGGCAAACCCTTGATTATCCCTTTTTATCTAAACACTCACAAGAAAGCGGGGAAACGAGGCGGCGCGAAGCACTTAAGAGCCTTTTTCCTTAGGGTATATTTTATAATACCCGCCTTATGCCCACCTTATAGTTTGTGTTTTTCAAAATTAAGCTTCACGAAAGTATTTATCTATTTTGCCTTTGATTTCTTGTTTGAGATTCGAATACAATGATTGAGGAATGACCTCCCAATCAAGGTTGTGTTTTCACACTTTTGGAGTACTTGTGAATTTATTTTTCTATGTATACAATATAGTAATAGTATTCACACAAAAAACAAAAACCGATAATACGTATTAGTAGAGTGCTACTAATACAAATACTATTTATGGTTAGTATAAAAACAACAATTTCCAAATAAAAACACAACACGCCTCCCCGGCAGTGGCGCCAAAATTGATGGAATTTTTACTACTCTTTAGGAAAAGAGAGCAAAATAGGGAAAGTATTAAGTGTCGGTTTAGGAAAACCAAGCACTAATGACCAATGAAGTTCAAGTTCGTTTCCCAAGGAGGCAAGTGTGTTGTGCTAAGAGATGATTAACTTTTGTGATTATAGTTTATGAAGACAGAAAATAGAAGAGAGATTAGAAGAGAATGACGGTTACGATTGTGGATCAAACTAAGACGAATAGTCGTACACGTAAAACCGTAAAAAGTGACAAAATAAAAAATTTACCCTAAAAGTTCCTAGAAAATTGCAATAAATCCTTAAAAAATGTAATTAGAGTTTACAAAAAATTGAAAATCACTAAAACCTTTTATTTAATTAAATAATAATTTTTAATGCTAATTAAAGCCCAAAAAATCAATTTAATTAAAAAAGCCCAAAATGAGATTTTTTCAATTGGAAACCTCTAAAATGAGTTAACTAAATTTATAACTATTTTTGAAAATTTTAATATTAATAAAAACTATTTAAAAACAATTAAAAACTATTTAAACTTAAAATAATTCTAAAAATTAATCTAATGACAATAAAAATGTTCTAAAAATTGTAAAATTCCTAACTTAATGTATTTGAACTAAGAAAAATGCAAAAAACTTGAAAAATCTAAATTTTAAATTTTAATAATAAAATTATAATAAAATATTAATAAAAATCCAAAATTTATATAAAATTCTGAAAAGTTGCAAACTAGCTTATTTTAACCTAATAAACACAGAAATGAAGTTTCAATTACAAAATACCCTTATTGGGCCTAGAAATGGGCTAAAAGTCTAAACAAACCCCTTAATGGGCTATTTAAGGCCCAATAAGAAAAATGTTGTTCAATTAAGCCCAAAAGATCCTATCTGTCTTAAAATTTGATTTTAAAAACAAAACTCTGAAGGCCTAAAAGCTGAAAATGTGTTTAAGCTAACTTATTTCAAAGGATCTTATTCTTAATGGGCTTTTTGGCCCATTAAGCTATAAGCTGATACCATAAGATAAAATTTGACACACAAACTTCTTTTGAGTTACTTAAGAGATCTGTAAAAAGAAATTTGAAATAAGCACAAGAAATAAGCCTGAATAAGCTAAAAGCTATCTTCACAAAACGACAAAATAGTCGTTTTCAAGTTATAGACCACCTCAAGTGCTGATTCAAGTTTCAAAAGCTTTTAAATGACTTAATTAAGCTAAATAATCAAAAAGTTTTCAAATAAGCACACTCAATAAGCTTTGTTTAAGCAGATAAGCACTTAATTTAAAGTCAACCTTATGAGTTTTCTAGTAAAAAGTCAAAGCCAAGGTCTGATAAGCTCCAGATCAAATAAATGGGTCAAATGAGGAAGATCTATTACAAAAAATAAGTTGTTGCAAGTATGGATAAGCCAAATTGGCTTATGAATAAGCTGGATGACAAATTACACTAGCATGGGCTAGTTTTGGGTGTTGAGTAGTGGGAACTTTTCCCACTGCTTGACTTAATTGACTTTTTGTCTTTAGTGACTTTTTTGTGGATTCAAGTTAAGAAAAGGCACCCAAATGATCAGTTAATCATAAGGAGTCAATAACAATCACAAAAACACAATTACAAACAGCCAATCAGTGCAGTTAATTCAATTTATCACCAGATCTAGCCCAGATATGAACAATAAGCAGTTATGAACTCAATAAGCTGTTTTAGCAAAATTCAACCAACCAAATTGCACCAAAAGCATACACAAGCTATATTTAATTCAAATGAACATAATTTAACAAGTTACATGCATTGTTTCAAGGCCTAAATCAAGATTCAAGCACAAAATAGTTACTGTTGAACACTAAACAAGCAGATTTTTCACTTTGCTGATATACTTGACCACCAAGCCAATTTTAAACACTCAAATCTTGTTATCAGGTTACACAAACTTTGACTTAACACCTTTTATCCCTAAACATGCATATACTCTAGGTATTTCCAAAATATTAGATCAAAATTAGTCAAATCAAGTGAGTTTTAGCATAATCTTTAATTTGAGGTTACAAGAGTGAAAACTTGCAGGTTTTAGCACACAACCAAGTGAATAGAAAATACCAATAATAAACAACACTTTCCCACAACACAATACCAATCTATGCACTTAAACAGATAATCCCAAACACCCCTTTATATTTTCAAATCAAGATTTTCAAATCAAAAGTTGGATTTAGGTTAGCACATGCATACATAAGTGATGAGATGGCATTTATACATGATCTCATCGTTCTTTTCGGGCTTTAAATGCATAAAAATGTCATAATATACCATATATATGCTTGTGTTTGTTTACTTGTGTATTTTAGGTATGGATATCGTGAAAAAGACAAAAGATCACAAGATACAAGGAAAAACGGACACAAGAAACGAAGCCGTACAAAGAACCAGGCCCTAATCATGGAATATTCAACATTTATCCTTGAAGACTTGAAGACATACAAGATTGATCCTCATTTATTGAAGAAATGACACTTAAAACCCTTGTATATTAATAATTACAAGTTTGGTCCCTTAAGTTTGTCAAAATTACACAAAAGGTCCTTCAACTTTGAAGAAATGGCAAGATTAGTCCCTCAACAATTTCAAATTGTCAAATATGGTCCCTCATCAAGCCAAAGATACATTGAAGACCTTTGAAGATCAACATTGTCCAAAATTAGCCCTTGAATTATGCAAAAGTGTCAAAAATAACCCTTGAAACACTTTTTGGAAAGTTTGGTGCCAAAAATGACAAAGGCTGAAAGTTGTTACAAAGAAAATGGGCGCTGACAGACTTTTATTCACAAGTGACAAAAGAAAGGAAGAAAAAGGACCAAAACTGCCAAGTTTGGAAGTTTAAATCCCTAAACACGCGCCAAACAACTTTCTCCCTAAGAAAACGGATCAAACGTGTCACTATTCACACGTATGAACCCAATTTTAACTTTTTACCAACAAGGGGGTTTTTACAATTACCTACACTAAAACACAATTAACCTTCACACGAATCTATCCCATGCCTAAACTCACACTCCCACTCACCCAAAGGACCCCACCATTCAAACCGTTTCACCCATCACATGAGTACTTGCCCTCCAAGTCATGCCACGTGTCAAGATCAACAACTAAGGATCAATGCTTCATTCCAAAGCTAAAATGAACGTTTGGGATCACTTTGGACAGCTCATCAACAACAAACGCACTCAAGGACTCAAGGGCATTTTAGAGAAATCACATCTAGGGTTTGTGAATAGTGTAGCCAGGCATTTGCCTATAAAAGGAGACGTCAACATGTGAGAGTCCCTTTGTTCCAGTCTTAGGCTATTATCTTTGTAATTCCTTTTTAAGTTTAAATAAAATTTGAATTTCTGAAATTTTGAAATCTCTTTTTGATTTAATTAAAAGTTTGGTGTTTGAGTAGGCTAATTCTGAGTTCCATTTGATTGTTAAGACCTACCTTAATCTTGTGGTTAAGGCACGTCTTGGTTCATAAGGTTTTTAAGGTTCAAATACCTTGAAATCCTAGGTTCTGTTTTGGCTTATTTTGTGTACTAACCCTTGGCCATTTGCTATAAGCTCTTACAAGCTTGTTGACACCAAGCTTGTGAAGGGATTAGAGCCCTTGGTTGAGTTGTTTGCTATTTGTGTTGAAGATATAAAGTCCTTGAGGTTCTACTTTGAACCATCAACCAAGGCAGTTTGCATCATCTTCATTGAAGTACCTTGGTCTTGTTCTAGTTGTTGAACAAGGTCCAAGGAGCATAGCTGGCCTTCCTAGGATTTTTTGGAAGGCAGGTATAATCTCTTGGTTAAGATTCCCCTAAAAATTTCATGTTTATGACTGTTTTGAATTTGGTGCTTTGATTTTGAGTATTTGTGTTTGTGCTGGTGATTTTTGTGTTTGATTGTGTTAGTTGCTATCTAGTGAGTGTTTTTGATCATTAAAATCAGTAGGTTATTAGAAGAAATCACAAGTTTCTTTGTTAAGTGGTAGATTAAGGGGTGTTTGGATCTACTGCTTGAGTTGGATTTGTGGTTTGCTAAGTGCTTGTATTGTGGTTGCAAGTGTTGGTATCTGTTTGTTAGGTGCATTTGTTCATCTGTTTGCAGGTTTTGTGGGTTTAAACACATAGATTCATAATTTGGCTATAAAATCTTAAAAACTTGGTAAAACTGGCTAGGCTTTTGAGGACACCTAGATCTAAGCTTAGGCTAGGACTAACAAGTGCTAAATCTGAGTTAATCACACCAGGGAAGAAGGGTTTGAGGCTTGAAATTGGATCAAGTGCCAAATAGATCAGCAAAACTTGTCTGCATATTGTTCATTGTTCATCAGAAACATTTTGTGCTTTGATCTTGTTATTTACTTTGATTCAGTGTTTGATTCTTGTTGCTTTGTGTTTATTCTTAGTTTCTATAGCTTGTGTATGCATCCTGTTAAGTTTGGTTGGCTTATTCAGTCTAAATCTGCTTATTAAGTGCTTAACTGCTTATTTCCATATCTGGTGCATATCTGGTGACTGTTTGGCTTATTGTGGCTTATTGTGTGAACCATATTGTGATTTTATTGTTGCTATTGACTCCTTGTGATTCATTGATCACAAGGGTGCCTTTGTTTCCAATTGAATCAAACCAGAAATCTCATATAAGCTTGGTCAAATAGTCAAAGCAGTGGGAACTCCTTTCCCCTGCTAGTTGCCACTGATAGTGTAAAATTGGGTTCAGCTTATCAATAAGCTATAATAGTTTATTCCAACCAGCAACAACTTTGTTTTTGTAATAGGTGCTCATATTTTGACCCATTTGTTCATACTAGAGCATTTGGGTGGTTGACTTTAAGGTTTGACTAGAAAACCAACCCCATTGACTTTTTCATAAGTTCATTTGTGCTTATTCTGGCTTATTGGTTGTGCTTATTGGATTTTTGTTGATTGATTTTGCTTATTGAGTCCATTTGAAATCTTTTGCAAGTTGAATTAAGTTCTGAGGTGCCCTAAATCTCTAAAACGACTATTTTGTCTTTTAGTGAATTTTTACTTTACTTATTTCTTGCTTATTGAGTGAGCTTTTTCAAAAATTCTTTTTACAGATCTCATAAGCATCCCAAAAGAAGGTTGTGTGTCAAATTAGAGCTTATGGCATTAGCTTATGGCTTAATGGGCTGAAAAGCCCAATAAGAATAAGCTGAGTGTTAAATAAGCTGTGATAAGCTCATATTCAGCTTTTGAGCCTTTAGAGTTTTGTTCTTAGAAATTAATTTTAAGTCAGATAGGGCTTTTCCAAGTCAATTGGGCCAAGTTTGACTTTTTGGGCCCAAAAGCCTAATTTGGTTGACTGTTTTTAATTTTGGCCCATTTAAGGGCCCAATAAGGGTATTCTGGTAATTTCACTTTTATTTTCTGATTATTTAGGTTAAAATAAACTAGTTTGCAAGTTTTTAGAATTTTTTATAATTTTTGGATTTTTAATATTATTTTATTATTATTTTATTATTATTTTATTATTATTTTATTATTATTTTATTATTATTTTATTATTATTTTTAAAATTTCACTTTTTCCAACTTTTTACATTTTTCTTAGGTTTAATACATTAAAATAGGAATTTAGCAACTTTTAGAATAATGTTATCACTTTTAGATTAATTTTTATAATTATTTTAAGTTTTAATAGTTTTTAAATCATTTTAAATAGTTTTTATTAGTTTAAAAATTTCTAAAAATAGTTTTTAATCTTTTTAGGTCATTTTAGAGGTTTACCAATTGAAAAATCTTCATTTGGGCTTTTTGATAATTTATTTGATTTTTAGGGCTTTAATTAGCATTTAAAAATTGAATATTTAATTATTTAAAAGGTTTGAAAAAGTTTTGATCATTGGTAAACTCTTAGTTTATCTATTTTGATTTTTGGTAAATTTTTGGTAATTTTTAGAATTAATTTTTTATTTTTGTGGTTTTTAAGGTTCTACGTTTTAACTTTCTAGTAGTGTTTATTTTTATTTTTTACGTCTTCGTCATCTTCTTTTCTCATCCCCTTCTAAACCAAATATTAATCTCAAATCTTTTACAAGTTTTTCACACACATATACCTCCTTGGGAAACGAACTTTGAATTCATCTAGGGTCATTTGTTCAATACTTACCGCTCATTTACGCTCTTTTGTTTTCCTAAACAAGAGGTGTAATTTTTCATACAATCATTTTGGCGCCGCTGCCGGGGAGGTGTGTCGTGATTAATTTGCATTGTTGTTTTTAATATTAACCATAAATAGTATTTGTATTAGTAGAACTCTACTAATACGTATTATCGGTTTTCTTGGTTTTTCTTGTACAAATATTATTACTATATTGTATTAAGTAGCACAACAAATAAACAATATCTCCAAAAGTGTGAAAACACAACCTTAATTGGGATTTCATCACTCATATATTGTATTCGAATCTCAAACAAAAAGAAAAAGACAAAAATAGATAAATACTTTCGTGAAGCTCGATTTTGAAAAAATACAAACTATAAGGTGGGTATAAGGCGGTTATTATAAAATATACCCTAAGGAAAAAGGCTCTTAAGTGCTTCGCGCCGCCTCGTTCCCCCGCTTGCTTGTGAGTATTTTGAGATTGAAGGCTAATCGAGGGTTTTGCCGCCCAAAGTATTATTACGTATAATATATTTGCTTGGTTTCTTTGTGATTAAACCCTCTTGAACAATTTGGTTTTCACCAAAGTTCTAAAGTCATTCGAAGGCGTTCACTCCACGTGATCGTTTTCATTCCATTGAGGCTTCTTTAATCAAGAGTTTGATTCGAGGAGAGATTTTGTAGATTGTTGTCTACGAAGATACACCAAAATCCAAAAAAATTAAATATCATCAAAAACACAAAAAAATTGAAAATCCACAAAACACCCAAAAAGAATCTTCTTTGCTCACCTCCCATTCTTCGTGAAGTTTATGATCACTCGTAATCAAGCAAAACGAGCTCGTAAACGTCTTCAAAAGCAAGCCAATCAAGAGACGTTGATTGTAGAATAACCTCCAATTGTTGAACCTATTGTAGAACAAGAAGTCGTCATGGCTAATCGTACTATGATGGAGTTGCTACAAGCACCCACCGAGGGTTTTGGACAGGCTATTGTGATTCCCGCCATCCTTGCGGAGAATTTCGAGATTAAGACGGGTTTAATGTCTATGTTGCAAGCAAATAAGTTTAGAGGTCACCAGAAAGACAACCCGCATTACCATATTAGGAATTTTAACCGTCTCACCGCCACTAGCAAGTTTAAGGATGTTCCACATGACGCCATTAAGATGATGTTGTTTCCATACTCGTTAGATGGACCCGCAAAAATTTGGCTTGAGAAAGAACCACCAAATTCGATTTTGACATGGGCCTATCTCGTTTCTAAGTTTGTGAACAAGTTTTTTCCACCATCTAAAACAACACATTTGAAAAATGAGATTTCACGATTTGTGCAAAGAAATAATGAAAGTTTTTCAATGGCATGGGAACGATTTAAAGAAATGTTACATGAATTTCCACACCATGATTTTTCGGAATTGCATCAAATTGATACTTTTTATAATTGGCTTAATGATCATGAACGAGATTATTTGAATGCCGCCGCGGGTGGTAATTTTTTGTGCAAGAGAACAAATGAGGCTTTACAAATCATCGAGAATAGATCTAAAGTTTATAGCCCTCGTAACACACCGAGTGTTGCCAATTTGGGTTCGTCATCATCGTCACAATCGTCTCGTAGCATTAATGCCTTACATGATGAAGCTAATGAGGAAAATCGGTTTTTTGATAGATTTGCTAATCTTATGTCCCATTGGAAGGCTCAAGAACCTTCCAATTCCGCTTCGGTTAAAGCGATTGCTAAGAGTTGTTTATCTTGTGGTGGAGCTCATGATCTTTCCGAGTGCATTACCGCGGATGGTAACACTTCGAGTGCTTATGTAGCAACGGGAACTTACAACCAAAATGGTCAAGGTTCCCGCCCAAATCAAGCTCCACCAAATCAAAATGTTAACAATTATCGAAACAACAACCAAGGTAATTACCAAGGCAATACACGCAATTACAACAAAGGGAATTATCAAAATGGGAATGGACATATTTCTAATCAAAACCAAAATCGTGAATTTCAAAACACTACACAAGGTTTTCAAAATGCTCACACTAAAAATTTGCAAGGAGAATTTTTGGATTATGCTAAAGCATATGATGCTAAATTTGATAACATGCAACGTGAGATGATTAGCTTAAGATCCGAGTTGAAAAACGAGCTAAAAAATGAACTTGCTAATGAACTTAAAACTCATGCAAACAAAATGGAAGGAAATGTCCAACGTCTTCAACAAAACCAACAAAAGATGGAATTAGGACAACATGAGATTAAGCAAGATTTATTAAAAGCGGATGCTAGGCAATCAAAATTTGAGGACCGAATGGCTAAGATGTTTGAAGCAATCATGTGTAAACCCTCTTCCTCGGGTGGTCTTCCTAGTGATACCATTGCAAACCCGAAGGGAGAAATGAAGGCTATTACTACACGAAGTGGTAAAACTTTCAAGGAACCAATCTCTCGTCCAAGTACTTCTACGGAGAAGGAAATCGAGAAAGAACCCGAGGTGATGGTCGAAAAGGAGCACATTACAATCCCACGAAGTACCGCTCATACCACACCTACGGTTGAACCAATACCAATTGTGGAACCCGAGTTTCCAAGGCCGTTGCCTAATGACCAACCCACACCACCTTTACCCTACCCTTCGAGACGAAACAAAGAGAAGTTGCAAGAACGTAACAAACAACAAATCGAGCTTTTTATAAAAATGTTTCAACAAGTGCATTTTGATGTGAGTTTAGCCGACGCGTTGTTATATATGCCTCGTTTCGCTTCCACTTTTAAAAGTATGATGAGCGATAAGGAAAAGCTTTCAAAGCTTGCTAATTGTTCTTCGGTTTATCTTAACCACATACCGGAAAAAGTTGGTGACCCCGGAAAGTTTCTCATTCCTTGTGACATACAAGATATGAAAGAATGCCTCGCCTTGGCCGATCTTGGTGGGAGCATTAATTTGATGCCATTTTCCATTTGGAAATCGCTTTCGCTTCCGGCTATCATTCCTTCGAACATGTCTATCGAGATGGCCGATCATTCTACGATTATGGCATGTGGAGTAGCCGAAGATGTTTTCGTGAAAGTGGGGAAGTTCTACTATCCCGTTGATTTTATAGTAGTCGACATCCCCGCGGATCCTCAAGTTCCTCTAATTTTAGGTCGTTCATTTTTAGATACTTCGAGATCGCTTATCGATGTTCATGCAAGAACTATCACTTTGAGATTCAACGAAGAGGAACTTGTTATAAACGCTACTCAAAACTCGAAACCTTCTCATGTTTATGCAATCGCTACCATCAATCACATTGACATCGTTGATGTGGTTTGCGATGAGTTTTCACAAGAAGTGTTAGATTTTTCCGATAGCTCGTCAAGTGGCAATCCCACTATTTTGGATCCGATTCTTGCTAATTCCACACCAAATCTCACTCCATTCCAAGGAGGCGATCTCACTTCAAATGAAATCGACAACGAAGATAAGGTGTTGATTAGTGATGATACTTCTATTCCACCATTTCTTTCGCCGATGGAAGTTATGAGTGTTGAACCAAAATCTTCAATCGAGGAACCACCTATCCTTGAATTGAAAGATCTTCCTTCTCACCTTGAATACGCATTCTTAGAAGGTGATGACAAGTTGCCGGTTATTATTGCAAAAGGTCTTGCTAATGATGAAAAAACCGAGCTCTTGAAAGTTCTTAAGGCTCATAAAGGGGCAATTGCGTGGAAAATATCCGACATTAAGGGTATTGACCCAAAATTTTGTACTCACAAGATTTTAATGGAGGAGGACTACAAACCCGCAATTCAATGTCAAAGAAGGGTGAATCCCAAAATTCACGATGTCATTAAAAAGGAGGTCCTTAAACTCCTTGACGCGGGAATGATTTATCCTATATCCGATAGCCCATGGGTGAGCCCAATCCATTGTGTCCCTAAAAAGGGAGGAATGACCGTTGTGCCTAATGAAAACAACGAGTTAATTCCCACTCGTGTTGTGACCGGTTGGAGGGTGTGTATTGACTACCGAAAGTTAAATGACGCCACTCGTAAAGACCACTTTCCTTTGCCCTTCATGGATCAAATGTTGGAGCGACTTGCGGGAAATGAATTCTATTGCTTTTTAGATGGTTTTTCCGGTTACTTTCAAATCCCTATCGACCCTCGTGATCAAGAGAAGACTACGTTCACGTGTCCTTATGGAACGTTCGCTTATCGTAGGATGCCTTTCGGACTTTGTAATGCACCGGGTACGTTTCAACGGTGTATGATGGCTATTTTTCACGATATGATCGAGAAGTCGATGGAAGTGTTTATGGATGACTTATCGGTGTTTGGTAATTCGTTCACGTCATGTTTATCTAATCTCGAGCAAATGTTAAAACGTTGTGAATAAACCAATCTTGTGCTTAATTGGGAAAAATGTCATTTTATGTGTAAACAAGGAATCGTCTTAGGACATAAGGTGTCTAAGGCGGGGATTGACACCAAGCTTGTGAAGGGATTAGAGCCCTTGGTTGAGTTGTTTGCTGTTTGTGTTGAAGATATAAAGTCCTTGAGGTTCTACTTTGAACCATCAACCAAGGCAGTTTGCATCATCTTCATTGAAGTACCTTGGTCTTGTTCTAGTTGTTGAACAAGGTCCAAGGAGCATAGCTGGCCTTCCTAGGATGTTGTGGAAGGCAGGTATAATCTCTTGGTTAAGATTCTCCTAAAAATTTCATGTTTATGACTGTTTTGAATTTGGTGCTTTGATTTTGAGTATTTGTGTTTGTGCTGGTGATTTTTGTGTTTGATTGTGTTAGTTGCTATCTAGTGAGTGTTTTTGATCATTAAAATCAATAGGTTATTAGAAGAAATCACAAGTTTCTTTGTTAAGTGGTAGATTAAGGGGTGTTTGGATCTACTGCTTGAGTTGGATTTGTGGTTTGCTAAGTGCTTGTATTGTGGTTGCAAGTGTTGGTATCTGTTTGTTAGGTGCATTTGTTCATCTGTTTGCAGGTTTTGTGGGTTTGAACACATAGATTCATAATTTAGCTATAAAATCTTAAAAACTTGGTAAAATTGGCTAGGATTTTGAGGACACCTAGATCTAAGCTTAGGCTAGGGCTAACAAGTGCTAAATCTGAGTTAATCACACCAGGGAAGAAGGGTTTGAGGCTTGAAATTGGATCAAGTGCCAAATAGATCAGCAAAACTTTTCTGCATATTGTTCATTGTTCATCAGAAACATTTTGTGCTTTGATCTTGTTATTTACTTTGATTCAGTGTTTGATTCTTGTTGATTTGTGTTTATTCTTAGTTTATATAGCTTGTGTATGCATCTTGTTAAGTTTGGTTGGCTTATTCAGTCTAAATCTGCTTATTAAGTGCTTAACTGCTTATTTCCATATCTGGTGCATATCTGGTGACTGTTTGGCTTATTGTGGCTTATTGTGTGAACCATATTGTGATTTTATTATTGCTATTGACTCCTTGTGATTCACTGATCACAAGGGTGCCTTTGTTTCCAATTGAATCAAACCAGAACTCTTATATAAGCTTGGTCAAATAGTCAAAGCAGTGGGAACTCCTTTCCCCTGCTAGTTGCCACTGATAGTGTAAAATTGGGTTCAGCTAATCAATAAGCTATAATTGCTTATTCCAACCAGCAACAACTTTGTTTTTGTAATAGGTGCTCATATTTTGACCCATTTGTTCATACTAGAGCATTTGGGTGGTTGACTTTAAGGTTTGACTAGAAAACCAACCCCATTGACTTTTTCATAAGTTCATTTGTGCTTATTCTGGCTTATTGGTTGTGCTTATTGGATTTTTGTTGATTGATTTTGCTTATTGAGTCCATTTGAAATCTTTTGCAAGTTGAATCAAGTTCTGAGGTGCCCTAAATCTCTAAAACGACTATTTTGTCTTTTAGTGAATTTTTACTTTGCTTATTTCTGGCTTATTGAGTGAGCTTTTTCAAAAATTCTTTTTACAGATCTCATAAGCATCCCAAAAGAAGGTTGTGTGTCAAATTAGAGCTTATGGCATTAGCTTATGGCTTAATGGGCTGAAAAGCCCAATAAGAATAAGCTGAGTGTTAAATAAGCTGTGATAAGCTCATATTCAGCTTTTGGGCCTTTAGAGTTTTGTTCTTAGAATTGAATTTTAAGTCATATAGGGCTTTTCCAAGTCAATTGGGCCAAGTTTGACTTTTTGGGCCCAAAAGCCCAATTTGGTTGACTGTTTTGATTTTGGCCCATTTGAGGGCCCAATAGGGGTATTCTGGTAATTTCACTTTTATTTTCTGATTATTTAGGTTA
This sequence comes from Glebionis coronaria, assembly GCA_025667525.1. Taxonomy (NCBI): domain Eukaryota; kingdom Viridiplantae; phylum Streptophyta; class Magnoliopsida; order Asterales; family Asteraceae; genus Glebionis; species Glebionis coronaria. The sequence goes on from JANFOE010000396.1 coordinate 348,839, forward strand.
AAATAAACTAGTTTGCAAGTTTTTAGAATTTTCTATAATTTTTGGATTTTTAATATTATTTTTTTATTATTTTATTATTATTTTTAAAATTTCACTTTTTCCAACTTTTTACATTTTTCTTAGGTTTAATACATTAAAATAGGAATTTAGCAACTTTTAGAATAATTTTATCACTTTTAGATTAATTTTTATAATTTTTTTAAGTTTTAATAGTTTTTAAATCATTTTAAATAGTTTTTATTAGTTTAAAAATTTCTAAAAACTGTTTTTAATCTTTTTAGGTCATTTTAGAGGTTTACCAATTGAAAAATCTTTATTTGGGCTTTTTGATAATTTATTTTATTTTTAGGGCTTTAATTAGCATTTAAAAATTGAATATTTAATTATTTAAAAGGTTTGAAAAAGTTTTGATTATTGGTAAACTCTTAGTTTATCTATTTTGATTTTTGGTAAATTTTTGGTAATTTTTAGAATTAATTTTTTATTTTTGTGGTTTTTAAGGTTCTACGTTTTAACTTTCTAGTAGTGTTTATTTTTATTTTTTACGTCTTCGTCATCTTCTTTTCTCTTCCCCTTCTAAACCAAATATTAATCTCAAATCTTTTACAAGTCTTTCACACACATATACCTCCTTGGGAAACGAACTTTGAATTCATCTAGGGTCATTTGTTCAATACTTATCGCTCATTTACGCTCTTTTGTTTTCCTAAACAAGAGGTGTAATTTTTCCTACATAAACAGAAACAACAAGATTTGGAGCCCAAGAACACACATACACAAGCAGAACTCAAATATCACAAATATCCAAATTTTGATAGATTTTGAGATTAAGGGTTCAAACCTCATGGATGTACATCCACACCCACGAATTTTTGTGCTTATGTGCTAGCAAGAACAAGCACAAGCTTCCACAAACAACCCTACTAAGATTCGGTTGATACAAAAGTTGGGTGATCCTTGCTAGACCCGAATTAGGTTTAATTCGGGTTGGCTGGACTCCGGCTCCTGCACCAAGTGAAATATCTAGTTGGGATCCTACACACTAAAACAACACGCGTTAGGCTTACCGTGGGAATGTATCCCACGATTATACTCCGGCGTGAGAGTAAGTAATCGGTTAGGGTTATGGAATCGGATGAGTTGAGAGTATGTAGAATGTAATACCTTTGTGGAACCCTTGGGGGTTCCTTATATAGGCAGTGAAACCCTAATGGGCTGTCACTGATGCTTCGGCCCCAAGGAAAGGATAAGTACCAGAATTAGATTGATTGTTATCTTCTAATTATGATGAGTGAATATCCTCTTCTTTGGAGCAAATCCTAATCATAGTAAGAGTATGATTCTATCTAACCCTGTACCGGCCATGCCGGGCCGTGGGCCGCGCACACATGTGTGCAGTTACTGTTCATCTAAGCCCATAAGCTTAAATGACATTAATCCCACCCATCAGTAATGGGCCGGAAGCGGGTAGTACCCGTGGGTCGGGTTCATGACCCGGCTGGGGACTATACGTCATCATGTCCCCCCAGTCTAGTTGTTACAGCCATAGGCGTAACCTCTAGACTATACAATGTCACGTAGACCTGTTTGTTTTAGTTACAGCCGCACTCCAAAATAAGCCGACCAGGACAACTTTAATGAATGCATTAATGGTAGTCAATAGTCGAACGCACGCCTGCAAAAGTGCACCAGAAAGGCCCACCCTCGAGCCACGTAAAACTATCAAGAAGTGACCCGTAGGTCCCTTCTGACATTTCAGAAGTGTCAGAAATCCCATCCATTGGATGGGCGTAGTGGTTTACATGTGGCGAACATCCATGCCACCTTGGAAATCGAGGCAACCCTATATAAGAGTTGGTGTGTGCTACTATTACACACAGTTTATATTTCATTCTGCCATTGTTATTCCCAAGCTCATTCCTTCTTACCTTCGCTTTTTATCCCACAGATTTTCTCCACTGCAGGTTAGATCATCACGCCTCTCAAATCCTTTTTATAAACCATGGTGAAGGACAATCCTCTTATTACGGATGTCCTTAACGTGATGCCTACGGAGAAATACATAGACCTTTTGTCTAAGTATTATATTCCTGAAAGCGTACATCCGACCTATCCAGGTGATGGTGAAGCGATTACGGATGCTCCGAAGGGAAAGATAGGCGTGTATACGCGCCTATTTGATTCGGCTAACTACCGAATCCCCTTATCTAAGTTTTTAGTAGATCTGCTTCTATATTATGACTTCCACATAACCCAACTTCACTGCATAGGGGCATGTAAAATCAACCAGTTTGAGATTACCTGCCATACTTGTGAGGTAACCCCGACCGTGAATCTATTTAGGACTTTTTACTCTCCCCAACTGGTGAATGGGTGGCTATCGTTCAAGAAACGATCCGCGAACGCCCCCATGACTTATAAGAAACCCTTATATTCCCTCAAGAATTGGTACGACCATTATTTTTTTGTAGATGAGAAAGTATTCCCCACCCCTTTTGTCCTCAAAACCAGAGCACCCAAACACTATCCTCCCAAACCAAAAGACTATAGTAGTACGGATTTGAAAATTTTAGACACCCACCGCACAAAATTCCATAGGGGCCTGCCAGAGCACTTCCTGTGCCTAGTAGGGATCGGCCGCTACTACTATGGGAGGGAGGATAGATATCAGTGCTTTCTGACCGAACGTAGTCAGGGTAGGTTTTCCATACTTTAAATACAAACATGTCTGATAGTACGTTGTGAAATTACTAATCCGTGTGTATGCCTATGCCCATGATCGAGAAGTCTCCTCTAGACTTCCACAATGAAGATGGTGAGAAGCTATTACTGGATAATGTCGCACCACACCAAGACGAGGAAGAAGAAGAAGAACTCACCAATCCAGCTGACAACCGCACCGGTGAAGAAGATGAAACAATGCAGGATTCTGAGTCCCCTCAGCCATCAAAGCCCAAGTCCAGAAAGCGCAAGACTACTAGGAGGGTAGAAAAAAACTTGGAGGCTGGAGCCGGGGCGCACAATGCTCCCCCAAAGAAGCTAAGGAAGGATCATCTGCAGTTTCAGGAAGGGAGCAGCGCCTCTACGACCCAGGTCGACCCTTCGCTGCGTACAGATGAGCAAGTCTAGATGGCCACCCCTGTGAATGTCGTGGCTCCTACCATCACGGAACCCATGACTGGCACTACGTAAGTACCCATTAATACTCCAAAGGATATAAATCCATAAACAGAACTAATGAGTGTGTTAATAACAGGGCGGACCCGTCGGCAGTAGCCCAAGAGAAGGAGGTGGAAAGGGAACCCTCACCAGTGACATCAATGAGACCTCCATCCCCTCTCGTAACTCATGCAAAGGAGCCACGTCCTGAGGGACCCGACACCAGCCTTCGCCTAGCCTGGAATTTGTCCAGCTTAACAAGATTAGAGGCAGAGTGCAAGTGCTCTGAATTTATTGAACACATCACTCCTCCAGCGCTGGCACAAGATTTAGACGAACTAGAGCACGAGACGCTGCTGGAGCAGTTTGATGTATCCTTCGTACACCAGGTGACAGTTGGTGCGGCCCTAAGACATCGTCTGATCAAATCCTTGGCTAACGTGAGCCGTGCTGATAGAAAGATAGCTCGCCGCAAAGAACTGGTGGACAAGCATGAAAAACCATCACATCCCTACAAGCAGCATTGGTCGTGGCAGAGTCAACCGTTAAGGAGCAAGCCCAACATGCCAACGCTCGTGAGGAACGCATCGCTGAGCTAGAGGCCCTCTTAGCTGCAACTAATGAGAAGGTATATGCTTATATTGACACTTATTTTGTTCACTCAAAAAACCCACATTGTCTTTGTAGTAACTCTAAGTATCATGTATAGGTATCCGCAGCCGAAGCCGCCACTAAATCCGTAACAGTACAAGCTTTCACTATTGCTCAGGAGCGCGACACGCTGAAGGATGAACTTACCCATGCGCAGACTACCTTGGAAGAGCAAGCTGCGGTAGCTGAGGGTAAACTTAGCAGGATGGCAACGGACTGCGTCGAAGTGCTGTGTCCTCCTTTGCTCACAGCCATAGTTGGGCGTAGATGGATGGTTGGCCAGGGAATGCGACTTGCCGTGAGCAAGGTAACAAAGGCTCCTTACCTGTTGCGGGCTTTTGCTGACGTTGTATCGGACGGTATTGACCGTGGTAGGCATAAGGGGCTGATCAAAGCTGCGGAACTAATAAGCAAGAAAGAAGATATTACCCAACATGCCTACCACAACCCTCTAGCCTAAGACAAGATGACCGCATCAATGGCCGCCATTGGGGAAATCCAGCACCCCTTCCTAGACGAGCTAGAGTCGCTGAAGGATGCTCCCAATGGGGTAATAATGTCCAAGCTCACCGCTGATCCCATCCAACTGACCCTGCCCACCTACGACTCTGTGTCGAAGGTGATGAAAGGTGAGAAGCTGCTAGCCGAGGCGCTGGATGCGAACATGATTAGGGCACATTATGGAAAAAATGTTCACGGGGAGGTCCTCCGCACCTTGATTGAAGAAGGGAAGAAAGAGATAGGGGAGTTCCTACCTCCTTTGTAATTTACATCGTAAACATTTGTACCATTTTATTCGTCCGTGTATGTACACGGCTAGAACTGATGTTATTGTGATAATTTGTTATATTTATTTAAGCATGTCCGTGATGACCACGGCTATTTTTGTTGTTTGATTTTGAAACTTGTGTATTTTTGTTTTGTTTAGATATCATATACCTGTGTTGCATGACATGTCACGTCTTACTCAAAATACAATCAAGTCTATATTTTACTTGACGTGCGGCGTGCGTCTTTACCATGCAAAGCACTACGTGAGCGCAACATATGGAAAACTTATCACAACGTCTTGTGAGTAAGGTGTCTAGTAAGGATACATAATCCGCGTCTTTGGGGTTGCATCCCTCTTATGTGACAAGTTGAATTATTAGGTTCACTTAATCCTCTTACCCCACCTGGAGGCGCATAGTACATGTACGGTTTTGAATGAATGCATATGAATAAGAGATAGCACATTATAGCAATAACAATTAAATCTATACGACAATAATTTGTTCATAGAATCTAAAAAATAAGACAATAAATTGCACAAGAACGAGCCGTGGAGCTAGCTAGGCACCACAACATTTAATTAGAACGTTTACGTTTTTTTGACAAGAACGGGAAATCCTAAAAACAAAGGGAACCTAGAAAGCATAAAAAACAAAACAAAGAGAACACATGGATCTTCATTGAAGCCAGATATAGCGAAGTGTCCATGCGGAAGCTGTAGCTTTTCAAAGATAGCATCTTTTAAGATTGCAGATATTTCATGTGCGTTCCAGGTTGCGGCCATCCATGTCACGCAACTTGTACGCATCCCGTCCTAAGGCTTCCGTAACCTCATACGGTCCTTCCCACTTAGGGCCTAGCTTTCCTGTATTCTCTGCTCGACTTGCCTCGTTGGCACGATAAACAAAATCTCCCGGTCGAAAAGAAACACCTTTAACCTTGGCGTCATAATAAGCCTTCATCCGTGCCTTGGACTTGGCCTCATTGATAGCCGCTATTTCTCTTTTTTCCTCCAACAAGTCCAGATTAATCCGGAGTTTCTCGTCGTTTGTGACGACATTAACCTCTGATGTGCGGATGGTCGGCATTCCGATTTCTGCTGGTATAACAGCTTCAGTGCCGTAGGCCAGTGCAAATGGAGTGTCCCCATTGGCTGTTTTGATCATAGTCCTATGTGACCATCGAACATGTGGCAGTTCATCTATCTATTTGGCACTTCGTTCATCTAAGCGTGCCTTGATGCCTTCACCCAAGCTTCTATTTGCTCGTTCCACAAGACCATTTTTTGCGGATGTTTAATAGATGCGAAGCGCCGCGTGATATTCAATGCTGCTCACCAGTCTTTGAATGGATTATCCGCGAACTGCTTCCCGTTGTCTGAGATGATTTCTCCTGGTAAGCCAAAACGGCACACGATGTTCTCCCAAACAAACTTTTTAACTTGTTTGCCTTGATGGATTTAACTGCCTTAGCCTCTATCCAGCGTGTAAAGTAGTCCATTGCGACAATCAAGAACTTAACTCCCCCTGTAGCAACGGGGAAAGGTCCTGCAATATCAATCCCCCACTTATAGAATGGCCATGGGGACGTAATGGGTGTTAGTTCCTGCTGCGGATGTCGTGGTACTGGTCTGTGCACTTGGAAATCACTGCATTTGCGAATCATGTCGTGTGCATTCCTATGCATAGTAGGCTAATAATATTCTGTGCATAGAGCTCGAGCTACTACATATCAGGGACCCGCGTGCATGCCGCATAACCCCTCATGTATCTCACTGATCACATAAGTAACCTGGCGTGGCCCAACACACCACAACCACGGCTGTAAGAAAGAGCGCTTGTAAAGAACACCTTCTCGAAGCTCGAAGTGCTGCGACTTCCTTTTGATACGTCGTGCCGCCTTTTCCTCATCTTGAAGGGTTTCGTTAGTCAAATAGCTGATGATCGGGGTCATCCATGTAGGTCCATCTTCCTCAACTATAGCTGCGACTTCCCCTTCCGTTATAGACTTTTCCTTTAGTATTTCTACCAAGACTTGCTTGGATAAGTGGGCGAAACTTGTAGATGCGATCTTGCTAAGACCGTCCGCCTTCTTGTTTTCACCTCTTGGTACCTGTTTTATAGAAAACTTGCTGAAAGCAGCGATGAGTGACTTGACTTTCTCCAAGTATCGAACCATGTTATCCTCCTTGGCTACGTAACCCCCTAGAATATGGTTTGCGACAAGCCGTGAGTCCACGTAGGCCTCAAGGTTGCGGACTCCCAATCTAACGGCGATTTTAAAACCCGCAATCAACGCCTCATATTCTGCCTCATTATTGGTGGCTGTTAACTCAAAGCGCAGGGCGTATGTAAACTCCATTCCTTCCGGATTCGTAAGGATGAGACCAGCTCCTGATCCATATGTGCACGAGGATCCATCCGTAAATAATACCCATGGTTCTGCTGGAGTTTCCTCTCGTTGCACGACCGGTCCATCCTCGTCCGGCTTCTCTATCAAGAAATCTGCCAAGATCTGGCCTTTAACAGCTGTCCTCGGTCTATAAGAGATGTTATGCTCTCCCAACAGAATGCTCCATTTCTATAGCCTACCGGCCACGTCTGGTCTGGAGATGACTTGTTTTATTGGTTGATCAGTAATAACCACAATTGGGTGCGCCTGAAAGTACCGACGTAACCGTTTTGTGGCAAATACTAATGCCAAAACCAATTTCTCCATAGAATAATAATTCAACTCCGGCCCTTGCAGTGTTCTACTTATGAAGTAGACCGGAGTTTAGACTGTGTCCCTATCCGTCATGAGTACCACGCTTATTGCTCCATGTGTGGCCGACAGATACATGATAAGCTCCTCCTTAGGTCGGGGTGCCACTAGCATGGGAAGAGCTGCAAGGTGTTGCTTAAGCTGACCAAAAGCTTCCTCCGCTTCCTTTGTCCACCAGAAATCTCCCTTCTTGATACAATTCTTGAGTTTTTTGAATAGGGGGAGTGACTTCTCCGCGGATTTTGACAAGAACCTGTTTAGCCCAGCCAGCTTCCCATTTAATGATTGTACTTCTTTTTGCGTCTGGGGAGATGGTAACTGTATTAACTCGTCCGTCTTTTCCGGGCAAGGCTTGATGCCGTTTGGATCAATCAAATACCCAAGGAACATCCCTTCCGTTGCCCCAAACATACATTTCTTTGGATTTAGTTTCATATTAATCCTCCTCAATGTGTCAAACGTCTCTTGGACGTCACGGAGAAGTGCCTCCTTCGTATGACTTTTGATGACTAAATCATCAACATAGACCTCAAGGTTGCGGCCTATCTGTGAGTCGAAGGCTTTGTCAACAAGTCGCTGATATGTTTCCCCGGCGTTCTTTAGTCCAAATGGAATTTTTGTATAACAGTATACGCCTTGACTAGTATGGAACGCCGTCTTTTCTGCGTCCTCTTCCGCCATCTAGATCTGGTGGTATCTTTTGTATGCGTCTAAGAATCACTTAAAGGGATATCCACATAGGGATTCCACCTTCCAATCAATCTCTGGTAACGGATAGCAGTCCTGTGGGCAGGCTTTGTTCAGATCTGTGAAGTCCACTCACATGCGCCAGCTCCCGTCATGCTTCTTGACCATGACCGGGTTGGATAACCACTCGTGGTAGTATACCTCGCGCATAATACCTGTGACAACCCTAGGTTTTGGATTTGTCACTTGTTCTTACTTTTAGGTTATTTTATGTGTGCTTACTTGAATTGTGTGATTACGTGTTTGTTTTGTGTGATTGAGGTTGGTGTGGTTACCATTTATGAGTATAGAAGTACTCATAAGTAAATTGAGGAACGGTTATTTCATGTTCATGAGCTTACAATTAGTGACTATGAAATGAAATGGTGTTATTTTGGTGTTTACGTATACGTATAAGTATTATAGTAATAGTGTCTTTTTTAGGATTTACGATTTAGCATTTAGAGGTCTCGAATGAGGTAATTAGTCATATGAATATTTTTCGGGATGGTTTTAAGTCATTTAGGACTTAGTTATAAATTTTATTTCAAAATTTGAGATTTTTATTAAAAGTGTATATTTTACGTCTTTTACGGTAAAACGCGTAAAAACTGACTAGTTTTACGGTTTTGAGGCTTTGGAGGCTTTAGGAGCTGAAATAAATTAAAGAAAATTAAGGTAATGTTATTAATACATATATTAATAATAAATAGAAAAAAACGAATTTAAAGGGGGTTTAGATCGGTTTGGAAAAAAGAAAAGAAGGAAAAAAGGAAAAAAAGAGGAAAAAGGAAAGTTGGGTTTTATATTTGGACTAGGATTCTTGTTACATTATATAAGGATTTTAAAGAGAAAAAAAACATAAAATACCTGGAGAAAAAGAATGGTCTACGGTTTATGGAGAATTCTTAGGGTTCTTCATCAAAATTTAGGATTTTCATAAATCAAAGGTAAACTTTCGTAATCCCTTTTTAGTTTAATTGATTTTAATGTTTACATAATCATCTTATGATGGATTTAGGTTAGGGTTTTAATAAGAATCTGTATTTTAATGATATTATAATGATTAGATGGTTTAGGGTTTGTAATTAATGGGGTTATGGGTAATTAATTAGGTTAAATTAATTAAACCCGTTTTTAAAAACTGGGCAGAATTTTGAGTCAATTGTTTTGATCATATCGGGAGTTCTAGGAACATTCAAGATGCGATCCAAGTATCCCTGAAAAGGTAATTGAAGTGGATTTCTAATGCAAGAAACTAGAACTAAATTGGAGGTCGGGAAGTGGGTAAAAAACAGGTTACAACAGTCGGAGGTCAATACAGTTTTGAAGTCAGCCTGTTTTCTTTTTAAGTTTTGGGTTGTTTGGGGTACTTAAGCTTGCATTGGGATCTTCTCACGAACATGAGAGATGGTTTATATATTTTAGCAAGTATCTGCACTTGGGCTAAGGTTCTGGTTTAGGGTAAGACCCTCTAATGGTAACAAACGTTTCATACGTTTAAAATCAGTAAATTCTGGATAGGTAGAAATATATACACATATATCGGGGCCTTAACAGTAGCTTTAAAGTTAGGTCAAGTGGGAGGTTTTAGCTAACATATGTAAAAGTATGAATATTCCTTTTACAGAAACCATGGGTATATTTAAGTGGACGTTTGACTTAAAGTTTTGAGACCTAAAAACTGGGACTGTTTTGTGTAAAATATGAACGGGATAGTTATTAAATTTAACCAAGTTAAGGACTTGTTAAGGAAGGGTAATGGATGGTTAGAGCTTATCAATGAGGTTTTTATATGGGAATAGACTAGATGTCCATCATAGGTTGACGAGCCATCTTAGTGATAGGGTCGTGTAATGATTTCGTGTTTTTTGTTTGTTAGCTTGTTGCTTGTGCGAGGACTTGTGAAGAAGCTATCAGGTGAGTTTCATAGTCCCATGTTTACTATTGATTTTAACTTCCAGATGGGATGGAAGAGACACTGTGTTGAGTTATTTATAAATTGTTACTGTGAATGTTTTTATGGTTGTGATGGACTTGTGTGTACACTTATGTGATTAACTGCTATGTGATTCTTGATTGTGTATGATTTGGATCGGGGGACACGTGCCGTCTCAGTTATCATGGTTTGACAAGGTAGTGGCCTTGTGGTTTGACAAGGTAGTGGCCTTGTGGTTTGCCAAGGTAGTGGCCTTGGGATAGGTACATAGTGTGATCATCTATGGTACCATGATGTTGTTTGGCAAGGTAGGAGCCTTGGATTGGTTTGGTATGATTAATCTTGATTGATAGTTTTTAATGCATATTTGTAACACATTATCCATATGTTCTTTTGTTGATGATTGTTATTCACAGCTTGTAACTGATTTAGCGTTGGAGTCTAAACCTATGACTCTCACCAACTTTATGTTGATGTGTTTTAGTGTCTCTTTCAGGTAATGCTATGGGTAGGAATGAGAACTTAAGTGGCTAGGACTTGGAGAGAGTAGGAATGCATATAGAAGGATATCCCCGTTTCCATCTTAGTTTTGTTTGTCTGTTCATTTTAATAAGTGATACTGTGGCACACATATGTTTGTTTTGATTATGTTACTTGTTAGTTACCTACTTACCCAGACACCTGCATTTGATGAGATATTGTCATGACTTTTGTGTCACCATTTTATGACATTTCTTATTTCATATAGTTATCTCTATAGACACGCCATGTTGTGATGATATCCATACGTCGCGCCCCATATTCCGCCATGGTGGGGTGTGACAATACCTGCATCCACCAATTTCCGTACTTCATCCAATATTACTTGGCTGCGTTCTGGTGCCTGACCGCGCTTCTTTTGCTTAACAGGAGGATATCCCTGGCGGATTTGGAGTTTATGTTCTGCTATCGCACGCGGTACGCCCGTTATATGCTTGGGCTCCCACGCGAATACATCTAAATTTGCTTTTAGGAGAGAGCACATGACCCTCTTTCCTCCATCCGAGAGTGTTCCTCCTATGGATACCTCCTGTTCTGGATAATCAGGATGAATTGCCACCTTCCAGTTTGGAGGTGGTGATCCATCCTTAATGGTAACATGTGGAACTGGTGCTGTCACGGCATGACATTCGGATGCTGGTATGATTGTGTTATAGATGGTGACAATTCCTCCTTCCACAGGGAATTTAATCATTCCGTGAGCTGTGGAGGGTACTGCCCGTATTGCCAGGGTACCCGGTCTGCCTATGATCCCATTATATGGAGAGTGTGAGCGTATCACCATAAAGTTCATCCACGCCATGGTGAAATGTTCTTCATTCCCAATGGTTACGAGCAGACGCAGCTGTCCTATTGGCCAGATGGTGTCTCCACTAAAGCCGATGAGCGGCGACGTGGCCGGTACTAATTGGCTTCTTATTTCTGGTCGTAACTGTACGAAACAGTGTTCGTATAGTACTTCTTTCGATGATCCTCCATCCACATACATACGGCGGACATTGTGTGTTCTAATGCTTATCTCAATCGTGATAGGTGCATCGGCTACGTCACTTGCCGTGATGGGAGGGAATGAGGTTTCCCTGCCGTGTGAAAATTTTTGACTAATTTTCTGCCTTGTGCGGCGCTGCCTGGATTGGATCATGTATATGGTCGAAGGTTTGTCCTTTTGGGGATCCTTCTTGTCATGCTTCTTGTTGTCCTTTCCTTCCTTCCAATCCTTGACCAAATGTTTGAGTTTGCCTGACTTGATCAGTGACTCAATGTGCTTCTTGAGCTGGATACATTCCTTCGTGTCGTGGCCATTTTCGTTGTGGAATTCGCAAAAGCGATTTCCTTGACGACGGTCCACCGAAGTCGTCATTGGGGGAGGTCTCGGGAAGTTGGCCCCTTCTGTCAGCAAGATATCCCGGTAGGACATCTTTAGAGGGGTAAATTTGTCCTCCGACCGCCCTCCTTTGTTTTGGATCTTGTAGTCCGAGATCCTCCCACTGCCCTGGTTGCTTTGACCACCCGACTATCTCCTGGACTGGTCGTTCAATCGATAGCTGTTTCCTTTTGAATGGTAGGCCGCGTCTACCGCGGTTTCTCCCTCTATGAAGTTCCTGACCCTTTCCATAAGGTCGTCATACTTCTCTGGTCGCTTGTCATTGAGACGTCTGATTAATTCCCTGTCTGTTATGGCGTGCATATAATCGGAAATTTTTAGAAGTTCCGGCATTGTCTTTTTGCATGTGCACTCGTCATTGAAGCATTCGGTGAAGGCCTCCGTAGATTCCTCAGGCTGTTGCTTGACGGTTGCCAACGAGACCGGGTCCCTATTATACTTCTTTCACTGAGTATAATTGTTCTTGAACGCAGTATGCAGTTCAGTGAAGCTATCAATGCTTCAGGGAGGAAGTCCCTCAAACCAATCGCGAGCATTGTCGATCAAGGTTGAATTGAACATCTAGCACCATATGGGCATGGGCCATCGTTCAATTTTCGCTTGCGTGTCAAATATCTTTGGGTGATCATCCGGATCACCAGTCCCATCATAAGTCTTGACGCACGCCGGCATGCGACACTTTGTATCCTCGGAGTAATTCCGTATGCGGAGGGTAAAAGGATCTTCCCTGGGATCATCCCATGGACGGGTGAGATTAGGATCACACCATGGGCGAGAGAGATCTTCTGCTTCCGCCTCGCGATAATAGGGGCCGCCATAGTACTCTTCATTGTCTGGTGGCGGTGGAGGAGTACACCTGGGTCGGCGACGCTTGGGTGGATGGTCATCCGAATCCTCTCCTGATGGACCGGGAGAAGGGGGCGGTGCGCCATTCTTTGGCTGAGGATCGCTCTTGTGAGAAGAGCTAGGAGCCTTCTTCCCGGTATTCATCCTGTCCCACACGCTTGTGCGGCGATTAGTTCTGGTTAGCTCTAGATCTGGTCGTTCTGCTGAATCGTCGGACCTGTCTCCTTCCCCACAGAATTGTAGTAGTTCCTGCATAATACGATCCCCTATGTGTTCGAACACATTCCTCGGTTGGGGGGTTTCCTCAAAGTGGTTTCGTTCCTAGGGTTGTGTCCTTCGCTTCCTTTGACTCTGAGGAGAGGTGCCCGGTCTGGCACTGCCAAAGTTGAGCCTAGATTAGAGGTTCCTCCCTACGTTCAACCTGGATGCGATTCCTGGGACGATCCTCTCGAAGTTCTACGTGAGAACTCGAGTGAAATCTTCCTCACTAATTGGTTCGACCTCCACTTCTTCCTCGGTTGATGGCCTGCGCGGCTCCTTATTAGGGGGCTTAGGCGCGCTCCCTGGATCATGGTTGTCCAAGGTCGAGGTTGGTGGTGGGGTGATAGCGGACGTGCCTGCTCCACCCGTGGACTGAAAAGCGCTCCGGTTATTTGGCCCACCTGTTTGGTTGCCGGGGGACTGAGTGGGAATGAGTATCCCGTCCCCTATGGACTTCCGAAGGATTTGTGTTCCTGGGGTTTCCTTGCGGATGTCCTTTCGTCATTGAGATGAGATTTGCCCTAGCTTAGTGTATTGGTCCCACAGATGGCGCCAACTTGTTGATACAAAAGTTGGGTGATCCTTGCTAGACCCGAATTAGGTTTAATTCGGGTTGGCTGGACTCCGGCTCTTGCACCAAGTAAAATATCTGGTTGGGATCCTGCATACTAAAACAGCACGTGCTAGGCTTACCGTGGGAATGTATCCCACGATTAGACTCCGGCGTGAGAGTAAGTAATCGGTTAGGGTTATGGAATCGGATGAGTTGAGAGTATGTAGAATGTAATACCTTTGTGGAACCCTTGGGGGTTCCTTATATAGGTGTAGAAAAGCTAAAATGGATCCGGTGGTCTAATGTGGTGGTAGATGGTGGTGGAAGCCATTGTTGGCTTAGAGAGAGAGAAAGAGAGGTTGAGAGTAAAAATGTGTGTGTTCCCAAATGAACAAAATACAATCAACACCCCTCCTTGGAAGCTAAGGAGGGGTATATATAGTCACGCACACAACCTAAACTATACAAAGAGCCTAGTCTAGTCTAAATGTGCGTGACTATGATAACTAACGGGAATTCTTAAATGTCGTCACATAAAGTGAGTTTCCAACAATCTTCCCCCATGGGACGACGTGTAGAATTCCTTACAATATTCTTCCTAACAAGTACAAAATAATTAATAACAAGAGCTTTCTTGAAGCATCCAATGCTGATGAAGTCTTCTGAGGCCTTCGTCTTCAAAACGACTCATCTTTAAAGTAACTTGTAGAAGAAATACTGTAACGGCATGAGCTAAGTAACCCATACACTTCTGGTTAAGGAGAAGCTTCTGAATTAGCTTCCCCCTAATTCATGCCACGTAAACTTGATGTAGAAGCATTTTAAATAGCTTCCCCCAAGTAGATCAACAACTTTTCATCTCACGCTTGAATAATTCTTCTGAATTTTTCTTCCCCCTGAGAATTCAAGTTATGCATACCAGAAAGAATCAAGACACTTCTTCCCCCACATAGTTGAAGAAGGTAAATCAATCCCAATTATGAAGCTCAAATACTGAAGTGGACACTTTATCCCATTCATGAAGTTGACATCGTAACACCAGAGTCAATTAAGTCCCGGAAATGCACACGTCTTCTTCCGGAGATGCACCAGAGTCAATTAAGTCCCGGGAATGCATATAGGATAATGATGATGAATAATTGCAACAATCAAACAATTAAACCTCGAATCAGTAGTGTACCGTATGGAGATTGATAACGACACGAGTTAAAACACTGATTTTCTCTGCGGCTATGACAAATGTCATCCCGGAATATCTTCAAATCAAAAGAAGGTATGAAGTTCATCACGTGTACTCGTTGTGCGTTCAATGTGTCTTCTTCTTCCCCCTTGATGGTTTCGAAACTCGGAACCATCAATAAATTGTACGCACATGAACCTGAAATCTCGTGAGAATAATAAATAAGCTGAATTATATATTTTGTGAGAATCAGTTGTTGATCGAAAATCTCTTCTCATAAACTCTCCAAGGCCACCTTTACCAACCCACATGAAAGCAATTTGAAGTGACCACTGAAAGAATGAACCGGATACATCAAACGTGAAGCTTAATAAAAATCCTTCGATCTTGTGATTTAAGCTTGCACTATTGTTGAATGAAGAACGGTGGAGAAATCTCTAAGTACTCAATGCATCACTGAAGAAGTCTATAAGCACAACACCTCTTGAAATTATCCACGTCGACTAAGCGTGTGACACTGAGTACAACAATGTAACCCCTTTAAGTGATAGTTATCCGAGTCATCAACCATCCACCCCGAACCCGGAAACCAGATAACCAAGTCTTCATTCTAGGATTAAGCACGAGCAAGTTATCTAGTCAAAGATAAAATAAATACACGCCTTCGAAAAATCCGTCTTCAACGTCACGTAATTAATACCCGATCAAACAAAATCTGTAGCCACTAAAAAATCGCCCATTTTTCTTGGTCTCGTCAAAATAAATTCTTGTCACATTTGTCACTTCATTTTGTCGCGTCACATTTCTCGTCAGCCCATCAGTGTCAAGAAAGAATTAAAGAACCACAAATGCGACAAAAAAACTACAAATTCAAAAAAGGAATTTGTTTGTTTGAGCATCCATTCTCCTTAACAATGTCTCGTCACTTTTGTCTCGACTCGTTGTTGTTTATAAACCCGATAATTACCCAATTATAGCTTAATATGACAAATTAAAAAAATTGTATATGAAACACAAATTTTAAATCAGCCCATATAAAACATAATGGTATGACTTGGCCCAATCCAAACACCAATGTTTACGGTTAAAACATATACTGGTCCGAAAATCATTTCCTTAAACTTGGTGCAATTGACTGGCCCATTTGAGTGCTTATACCCGGTCCATCACATTGTCAAAAATCCGGTCCAGTATTGAGATAAATATCTCACACCCTCATTTCATTCAGTTAAGTGAATCCTAAACACATAGAACAAACCGCCCCCTTATCTCTCTCACCTAACTTTATTTCCTCCATCTCAAAAATACACCACATCGAGAACTCCGTCTCATCCTTTTCTCTCCGCCCCCATCACCAGATCATCTCCACAATCAAAACTGCTACTCCCTCATCTATCTCATCTACACCTTGATCCCCATCTTTTCCAAAAAAAATGAATCACACGATTGATCATCAAATCAAGAAAAACTAATATCGAATCATTTCCACATCTCTTAACTAAAACACATCCTCGAAACGCATCTGTGCAAAACTCTTAACACAAGATAGATCTAATCCAATCTCATATTACTAGTTAAAATCTAAATAATAGAACCGAAACTCTGTTCAAGCAAATGAAGCTACGAGTAACGTTTGATTATTCAGGTCTTCAAGATCTTAAAAAATAAGATCTCGGGTAAGGTGTTTAATTGATGCATGTCGGTTTTGTTTTGTGGATTCGAAACAGAATAATGATTATAACATATTTGTTATAACTCATTATTTATTTTCGTATATAAAAGATGATTATCTCATATACATGAAACCGTGACGGTTCAGGATCGATGATGATATGATTTCGGGTGGTAATGATCTTTCGAGGTCATAATAAATTATAACCCACGAAATTAATCTGAGATCAAAAAGTTTTCTGATTTATGTTGAGTCTAGATGGGATAGGTGTCGATGGGTATTAGGGATCGATTGATGGTGTTGAGATGATATAAGGATGGAATGAGTTGGTCGACTCAGTGAGTTAAACTCAGTTGGGTTGACTGAGTCAATGAAGAGTTATGGCGACTCAGTGAGTGATCTGAGTCAACTCGGTAATTACCGAGTTGACTCGGTTGAGTTGATATTGGTTTAAGTCACATTTTTGTTACACAAGTTTTTAACAAAAACAGTCCAATCGGAATGTAAAATACAATCCAATCGGAATGTTTAAGTGAGTGGTCTCATCGGAATATTTAAATTTGTGAGTGTCATCGGAATCAAACAATCACCCCAATCGGAATAACCAATCCGAAAGTTCAATCGGAAAGACAATCTGAAACCCAATCTGAATATCCAATCTGAAAGTGCAATCGGAAAGGCAATCTGAAAACCCAATCAGAAAACCCAATCTGAATGTGCAATAAGAATATCCAATCTGAAAACCCAATCTGAAAAGGGTTTTGAAGGACCCTAAAATAGTGGATCTGCATATTTGTCCTTATCTATTTGCATAGACAAGAAAAAAAAATTTAGAAACCCAGAAACATTAACCAGATTAGTATTATTTTGACCATGAGAAAGATGATGAAACCGAGACTCATAAATAGGATAAGACCCCAAAAACATGTGACTGAATGGACAGATGGACACAAAAATCATGACGTGACAAAAAAATTTTTGTGATAAAGGACAGAATTAATATAAACGAGACACAAGAATGAATTAGACCACCAAATCGCATAAATAAACACGATCCAAGGATAGAACCGAGGCTCTGATGCCAAATGTAGAAAAGCTAAAATGGATCCGGTGGTCTAATGTGGTGGTAGATGGTGGTGGAAGCCATTGTTGGCTTAGAGAGAGAGAAAGAGAGGTTGAGAGTAAAAATGTGTGTGTTCCCAAATGAACAAAATACAATCAACACCCCTCCTTGGAAGCTAAGGAGGGGTATATATAGTCACGCACACAACCTAAACTATACAAAGAGCCTAGTCTAGTCTAAATGTGCGTGACTATGATAACTAACGGGAATTCTTAAATGTCGTCACATAAAGTGAGTTTCCAACAATAGGTAGTAAGACCCTAATGGGCTGTCACTGATGCTTCGGCCCCAAGGAAAGGATAAGTACCAGAATTAGATTGATTTTTATCTTCTAATTATGGTGAGTGAATATCCTCTTCTTTGGGGCAAATCCTAATCATAGTAAGAGTATGATTCTGTCTAACCCTGTACCGGCCATGCCAGACCGTGGGCCGCGCACACATGTGTGCGGTTACTATTCATCTAAGCCCATAAGCTTAAATGACATTAATCCCACCCATCAGTAATGGGCCGGATGCGGGTAGTACCCGTGGGCCGGGTTCATGACCCGGCTGGAGACTATACATCATCAGATTCAACAAGGTTAGAACAAATAAACCAAAATTAGAAAGTGACCACTTAGAAAATTAACTTGATTAATTCAACCTTGTTCCCACAGTTGATTATCCCCAAGTTATAAGCCTCACAACACCTTGATATCACAATATCAGGATGCTATGATCCACTTATAGCCCAAGAATTCCAAGGTTTAAACCAAGACTTAGCAAAATATCAAGATTTAAGAACTTTGAGCAATTTCTTGCACAAAGTCTAAGAAAACGTTTTGAGATTCAGTTTTAGCAAACATTAAACATAAACAAGCAAATATAAATATTGGCACTTGAATTTTCTTCACAAATTTCAAACACTTCTCATTAATCAAGAGTAAGGATTTACAGAATTGTGAACTAGGAAAAATTCAAGAGCAAATGTAAATGAAAGGGGTCCTATGCCTTATATAGGCTACAAATGAACTAGAAATGCTAAGAAAAACGTAACCTTAATGTTGATGAAGTCCCCAAATTGCCCTTTGCAGATTTGAATATCTTGAAGATCATGTGACTCTCTTTGGCAGGTTGTGTGAGTTGGCAAAGGTGAAATAGCATCTAAAGGCTCACAATGAGCTTAGAAAGTAAGCAGAAACCTTGGGCGTTGGATGGCTGTCAAGGTTTTGGCAGTTTGTTCAAGGGTGTAGCAGGGGAATCTTATGTGGGGCTTATGGTTGATGTGGCATGTGTTTTTAAGGTTGGAATGTGATTAATGATACCTTACTCACTAATTTGAATAATTTGGTGGCCTAATTACAACACAATTAAGAAAACCCAAATGTGTTCATAATGTGAATAGGAGTGGTTTTGATCCAGATTATTGTTTGAAATTGTGTTAGGCGCCATAATTAACTAACTAATTAAGTTAGTTTCATAATCCGGTGAGTGGATGTTGATGTGGCATCATGGTAAGAGCTGATTGGTGGAAAAGTGGTAGTGGGGCACGTGTCACCCCACTACTGGTTAAGGTATGTATTGTTGTCTGCCCAAATTGGTCCCTCCTTTCTTTTCTTTTTGTCATTTCATGTTTAATATGGAAAAATCAGATATCCTTTGTATTTCAAGTTTCCATTTTCACACTTTTTCCCCAATTACTTTTCCAAAGTATTTTCAGGGGTATTTCTTACCAATTGTTGATTCTTGAAGGGCTGATTTGACATTTTCTTCATAGATAATGGTCTTGACTTGTATGGTTGACTTCTTGGAGGACTAAAATTGACAAGTCATGATTTATGAGGGACCATTTTTGCCAATTCTTCAAAGTTAAGCGTCCTTTTTGTAATTTT
Source organism: Glebionis coronaria (assembly GCA_025667525.1). Taxonomy (NCBI): domain Eukaryota; kingdom Viridiplantae; phylum Streptophyta; class Magnoliopsida; order Asterales; family Asteraceae; genus Glebionis; species Glebionis coronaria. The sequence goes on from JANFOE010000396.1 coordinate 368,280, forward strand.
GACAAACTTTAAGGACCAATCTTTTAATTATTAAGATACAAGGGTTTAAAGTGTCAATTCTTCAATATTGGAGGAACCTTCTTGCATAATCTTCAAATCTTCAAGGGTATTTCTTGGAAAATCTTCATTAGGGCTTGGTTCATTGTGCGGGTTCGTTTCCCGTGTTCGTTTTTGCATGTTTCTTGTGATCTTTTGTCATTTTCTCAATATCCGTACCTAAAATACACAAGTAACAAACACAAGCATATATTTGGCCATTTTCATGATATTTAATGCATTTAAAGCCCTTTTTGGATGATGAGACTATGTATAAAAGCAGTCTTATCAGTGATCGTTTACCCACCCTATGGAATCTTAGTCGAAATGGAGTTGAGATTGCTTCTATTACTTACTCTCTTTGTGATAATGGGGTTGAAACGTCTTATCATACACTATGGGTGTGTTCCCTTGCTACTGCTCTATGAATTCATGTGTTCAAATGGTTAGACCTTAACCTACCTAACATTTCCCTACGAGGTTTATTCTCTTGGATCGATGCATTTCATACCTCTTCGAAATTGAAAGACATCATTGAAGTTGTGTGTAGTGTTGTTTTATGGTCTCTATGGAACATCCGAAATGATACAATCTTTGGAGATTCACACCCTAAATGTAGCATCTTATACGATAATATTTTAGATTTTTCTTTTCGTTGGTATTCTTCGAGAAAGAAGTTGTCTTCCATCTCTTGGGGCAATTTGATTAGAAACCCTATTGAGGTTTACTTTGTAATTTTCCAGCTTCTTGCTAGTTCTTTAATAAAAATTTTGCCGTTCAAAAAAAAAGTTTGATTCAATCCGTTGTTCTTGTGCTAAACTTTACATTCTGCATATTGTTTAGTTGAAGTTTCCAAGCAAAGTTTCTCTAGTACTAGTTTCGATTTATCCTTGCTATTACAACCCTTGGACAAGCTAAGGTTTAAGATCTAAGTTTGGGATCAACACTTGCTGCATCACCGGTACTAGACACATTACTAGTGTTTTCTTCAACAACTAAGGTATCACTAGATACTTTTTTCTCTATAGACAATGAATCTTCAACATTTAATTCTTCAGTATTTTCAGGTTCATCAACTCTTCTTAAGTCGATATTGGATGTGATTGAACCTCTTGTTGAATTGTGTGTTTTTGTAGTATCCTGTCAAATCTGAGCTAGCTCTCTCCTTAGTGTCTCTAAAGTAGACTCAAAATACTATTGAATCTCTTCTTGAACCGTGTCTTGTCCAAATTGAGCTATTTCCTTCATTAACTTTTCTAAGTTTTGCTCATGATCTTCAGACTACGGTGATTGTGGTTGTTGTTGCTCTAGTTGCTCTTGATTTTGCAAAGAATGAGTCATATCATTTGTTTATATTTCCACATCATCCTTAACCATCAAAGTTTTATCACTTGCAACTTCAAATCTATCTTCACTGATCAATGGATTCTCTTCTTGTGGAGGCTTTTGTAGATTTTCCTTCTGTACATGCTCGTCTATCACAATATCTTCCACATAGTACTCCAGTCCATCATCATATTCAGCCTCATGATCAGAATTCCTCCCCTCATTATCTGTATCCTCTTCATCAGAAGCTCTAATACCAGAAGAAGGTCTAGCTTCATAAATTTTCCTCCCCTGTTTGGATGAATTCTTTTGCACTGTCCTTAACCTCTTCAATTCCATCCACTGCTCCTTTCTTTGTGCCTTATGGATAGCATTATGATGTCTGAACCAAGGATTAGATCTTCTCCTTAACTTTTTGATCTTAGCATCTAGCTTGGCTATCTTTTCATCTTGTTTGATTTTGGCATCTTGTAAATCTTTAACCTGTTTAGCCAAAGAGCTACACAAAGTAGTTAGAGTAGAAAGATCCACTAGATCTTCAGCCACAACAAGTGTTGAACCACTAGCATTAGGTGAGACATTAGATATATGGACCATCTCATCAGAGACCTCATGGTCATGATGAGAGGAAGAAGAAGTAGGTTCTTCTTTAAAGGCTTGAGAGGGAGTTTGTTGAGTCTCATTAGTAGAACTAGAAGCCTCACCCTAATCATTAGCTGGTTCTTCCAGCAATGAGCAAATAGTAGGGCCATTGTACCACTAGAGTTTTTACTCTTTTCTTCCAAAAAGGCAAAAGTCCCAAAAGTGAAGACGGATACAGTCCAAGGGTTTGATGAGGCAGGAAGGTCAGGCACTTGTTCACTCAAAATTTGCTGTAAAAACCTTGGATACATCAAAAATTTCTTTTTAGCCTCTAAGTGTTTTAACATACCATCAAATATCATCTTCAAGAAGTTAAAAACCCTATTTGTAGCTAAAAAATACCAACAGATGCTGTGCTAGTAGAAATATGATCAAATGAAGTACCTTTTCGACTTAAACAATATATTATAGTATGAAAAGTAACTTCCATTCAGGAGAAAAGTATCCTTTATAAAAAGTGAGTGAATTACGCCCCTTCATATCCCATAGTCTCTAAACTATCATAAATCTCTAAGTTAGGCAACATATCAACACCAGCAACGTCATTAAGATGTAATGAAGCTCTTAAAGAAGCTTTTTTCACGTAAACAGTTTTATTATGCACTCTTGCTTTAATGCAAGGTACATCATAGCAAATAATGGAAGAGGCTGTCCTCCAAAGTTATTCCATGATTGATTTTGTAACAGTAGGACTTACAGTGCGTGCAAATTCAATGTGGCTTCTAAATAGAAATACCAACATGATAGGTGTGTAAACACCCATCTTTTCTACCACCTAATTACAATAATAACCGGACCAAAACGTGTATTTTATGTCTTTTATGTCGGAATTATGCGTGGTTTGTGTTTTTGTTGTGATTTAGGACGAAAAGGTGAAAAGTGGAGAAAACACGGACATTCACGGGCATTTACGGACTTTTATTGAAGAAAAAGATGAAAGACGAAGTCGAGAAATCAAGAGTGCAAAAGGAACGGAAGTCCACGACCAATTCTGAAGATTTATCGAAGAAAAAGTCAAAAGACGGAAGTTTATCAAAAGCCGAAGAATTCAAGTCTATTTTATTGAAGAATTTAAAGACGAGTTCAAAAGAAATCCCAAGCCACAAGTCATTATAGTCCAAGTTTAAAGAAGATTAGAATGAAAAACGACTAATGGTGCAATTAATGAAGACTATATGCTTAAGGGCTTAATGATGCAATTATGAAGAAATGAAGGAGGGGAGGAAGCTTCCTAATCCTCCCCTATATATAGATTAGGCTTAATCACTTTTCATTCTTGTTGGATAATAGTGACAATTAGTTCTTCCACTTTTAATTACCTTGTCATTTAAATACTTGTCAAATTTAATTACCTTGTCTTGCACTTAATTACCATTTAATTTCAAGTAAGTTTTTCTTTTAATTCTTGTTAATCTTTATCTTTATCTTGTTAATCTCATTCTACCTTTCTTTAATCTTTGTGTTGATTTGTTTATGTTCATGTTCTTGATTTTTGTGCTTTGTTTAAGTTGATTTGATTATTTTGATTAGTTTTGTAAGTTTGATTGTTTGTGGTTGCTTGTTTATGATTTATACTTGATTTGTTACTTGTGTGATTTAATCTTTTGGTTGATTCGTTTTAGTTTTTATTAGATCCGCGTTTGTTTTCTATTTCCTTGTTCTTCGGATCTCTGTTACTGATCTTTCCCAAGATTACTCAGTATAGCCAGTATATTCCGAATAAGGGTTTAACAGCGAGGCTTATTCGGAATTTTCAACATTCCGAATAGCAAGTTATTCCGCGCAGACCTTTTATTCCGAATAGGTTATTCCGCATAGTCTGATATTCCGCATAGAAGGTTTATTCCGCATAGAGAACTTATTCCGGATAGGTGACAATATTCCGCATAAGGGACTTATTCCGAATAGGCTGACTATTCTGAATAGAGCAAGATTATTCCGGGTAAGGCTATTATTCCGAGTAGACTGTTATTCCGCATAGAGAACTTATTCCGGATAGGTGACAGTATTCCGCATAGGGGACTCTATTCCGAATAGGCAGGATACTCCGAGTAGGGATCATATTCCGCATTGAGGAATTTATTCCGCATAGGAATATATTCTGAATAGAGGTAATTTTCAGGTTCTGTATTTTCAATTTTAGTTTTTAATTTTCTGCCTTTTTATTTCAAGCTTTATTTTTTCCCGCCTTTTTACTTAGTCGCACTTTAAGTTTAATTGCCTTAGATTTAATTTAGTTTTGCCTTAGTTTAAGTTTTAGTTTTAGTTGCGTTTAAGTTTGCCTTAGCTAGATTTAAGTTTGTGTTATTTACTTTAGTGCCCTTTAATTTCAGTCACGTTTTTAAATACTTGCACCTTTATTTTAATTAGACTTAGATTTACTTTAAGAGCACCTTTACTTTAAAGTTTTGCACTTTTATTTTAAAAAATACAACGACACATTTTTGTTTCACCAAAATAAAACAGAGTCACACATTAAACACAAGTTTTTCAATTCGAAAAGACACACGACAAAGAATCTTTTTAACCTGAGTAAAATCGAGTTATCAAATGGCGCCGATGCCGGCTCTTTTCGTAAAGATTAACAGTTTTCTGTGAGAGACGCGTTGCTTTTTGGGATCCGTTCACTTGTGAGCGTTACTTTTCTTGCATAAAAAATTCAAAAAACCATAAAAATTAAAAATTAATAAAAATCCATAAAAATTAAAAATTTCAAAAATTCAAAATGATTTTATCTTTAGTGTGTATATATATTGTTTTTGTGTTTGGTTTCTTTTTCTTTTGTCTTTGTAGGTGCATGCGTACTAGATCTTCTAATTATCAAGAGCCCGAGCCTCAAGAAGATTTAGCTATGTCTGGTGTTAACAACAATAATCCACCGCACCCTAATAATAACAACAATGCTCCTCCACAGCCCGATCTTCGGACAATGGAGGAACTTTGTCAACCAACAATGTTTGGACGAGGAGGACCGATTGCGCCGATGCTAATCAACGCTCCTGAGTTTTCGTTGAAGCACCACATGATTCAGCAAGTACAAACAAACCCATTCCGTGGATTGCCTGATGATGATGCCAACAAACACCTCGACAAGTTCATTACAATCACCCAAAGCATGAAGTTGGCCGGTGTCACAATGGATGAACTTCGCCTACAACTCTTTCCACACACTTTATTACATCATGCCGAGAAATGGTTTGATCGTCTCCCGAAGAATTCTATTCACACTTGAGATGATATGACTCAACGCTTTTTATCGCGCTACTTTCCACCATCCATGGTCACAAGCCTTCGCAATCAGATCAGCGGTTTCATGCAAGACCCTGATGAATCTCTTTTTGATGCTTGGGAGAGATATAATGTCTTGATCGATAGATGTCCAAACCACAACATGCTCCCTGTGACATTAATTGATACTTTCTACAACGGATTGACTTTTCGAGATCGTGATACGATTAATGCAGCCGCCGGTGGCACATTCATGAAAAGGAGACCCGAGGAGTGTAGAGAGTTAATTGAGAACATGACTACTCACCACAAAAACTGGGATTCCTCTGCTTCGTTAAGGAACAACCCGAGAGTCAATGTTTCTTCAACCTCAGCAAACCCTGAGATGACCGAACTCACCCGCATGATGACGAAATGAGCAAATGTATTACGCTTCTCGCTTCAAACCAACAACAACAACAAGTTAAAGCGGTTGCTAATCCTTGTAAAACATGCGGTGGTCCTCACTCATACACCGATTGTCCTTCTACACAAGGAAATCCGGAAAATGTGTATGCTGCTTACGGTAATTATTCACCCGAAAATTACCAAGCTAGACAACAAGGGGATAGAAATCTGCTAAGCTACCGTTCCAACAACTACCTTTCACCTGGTTTTTCTCCTCAAAACCAAAATCCCGCCAACAACTACAATAGAAGCAACCAAATCCCACCAAGAGCTTCTAACCCTTATCAACCACCCGCCCAACAAACCCCACCCATTAATCCCGATGTTGAAGCCACAATGAGAACTCAAGGTGAGCAAATCAAGAATCTACAGAGCCAAATAATCAATTTGAAAGGAGATATCCTGAAGCAAGGAAATGAGATTAGAACCGAGGTTCGTGATAATATTCAATCCTCCTTCAGCACTCAAACAACTGAATTAAAGAATCTGTTCGCTAGTTTCTTGCCCGCCACTCAACCTTCTACTTCAAGTTCTCTACCTTCAAACACTGTCACCAATCCGCGAGCTAATGTGAGTGCTATAACTACGCGTAGTGGAATTACCATTGTCAATCCACCTATCCCACCACCATCATCTACCCCTCCTCCACCACCATGTATCCCTACTCCTCCTACAACTAGTATTAGTGCACCATTACCGTCTCCGCCTCGTCATGACGATGTCTCTAGGAAGGACCCTTCAACATCCCAACCTTTACCGACTACACCTTCACCTTCCACCTATAAACCTAGAATCCCATACCCTTCTCGCTTAGGCAAGACCAACGAGCTAACCAAGAATGACTGTCAAGTATCGAAATATGTGGATATGCTATCTCACATGACCATTAACATTAGCCTTGTTGAAGCACTTTGCCACATGCCGAAATTTGTCAAAGCATTCAAGGAATTGCTTAGCAAGAAGGAGAAGCTGATTGAACTCGCCAACACACGCTTAAATGAAAACTGCTCAGCAGTTATTCTTAAAGAATTACCGGAAAAGCTTGGAGATCCCGGTCGTTTTGTATTGCCTTGCGTGTTCAACAAAACTGAAGAATTTACTGCCCTTGCTGATCTTGGGGCTAGTATTAATTTGATGCCACTGAGTGTTTGGAAAACACTATCATTACCCGACCTCATTCCAACAAAGATGACTCTCGAACTTGCAAATCGCACTCTCGCTTACCCCGTTGGTATAGCCGAAGACGTGTTTATCAAAGTTGGCACATTTACTTTCCCGGTCGATTTTGTCGTAGTTGATTATGAAATGGACCCTCATATTCCTTTAATACTTGGTCGGCCATTCTTGAGAACCGGACGAGCTTTAGTAGATGTGGCCGAAGGTGAGTTAATCTTACGAGTCGGGGATGATTCAAAAGTTTTTAAAATGGGGAAGCTTACAGGCAAATCCTTTGGAGGCCGAGAATCAGTGAATATGATAAATGTGCTCGATGACTTTACCGTCTATGACAATCCTCTATTCGAGTCTTCCACTGATAATCCACTCTTTGAAGATAATGTGGATGATTCTCACTCTACTTTGGACGCTTCTCCCATTTATGATTCTTCACCGGTCTTTGATGCTTATGATGATGATGATTCTAGCTAAGATTCGGATGATTTTGATGATTGTACTTCTGAGTATCCCGAGATGCCCACTTTCGATGATTTTGATGAGGCTGATACTCTCTCGAGCGATTCTTCACATGATGAAGATCCTCCGCCATCACTCGATCCTACTTTGGACCATTACTCATTTGAGGAAGACTTCTCTGAATTTCTCAACACTTACTTCCCTCATGAGAGTGATGCTCCTCCTTATGACTTTGAAGATTATCGTCTTGATCCTACCTTGGATTTGAAGAACATTCTGTCAAAGGAGAAGAAATCGGTTGACACCAATATCCGTTGCACATATGATTTGACACCTCTTTGTCCCACTTCTGAGGACGAGGTTGTGCTTCTTTGCGGATCTTCTTCACACTCGGCTGAGCCTGAGTGCTATTTTCCCTTAAAGGAAAAGGTGTTCGACCCCGGTATTGAAGTCTTTACGCCATCTCAGTATCCACCTGACGAAATAAAAGGACATATCTTTGGAAATTTTAAAGACATGCTTGCACCGCTTCATCCTTGCTTCCACCGTGCTTCATCACTGCTTAAGGGAACCTTGCCTACTCTTATATGGATTGCCTTGTTCGCCTTAAGTTTGTGTTATTTGCTCGATGAAAACTACGTCTTTGATCCTGGTGGATATGTTTCATGCTTCTTCCGTTGATGATCAAGGTCGAGTCAGGCTCACGACTCGGTTAACAAAAACCAAGCGCTTCTTGGGAGGCAACCCATGCATCTATCTTTTCGCTTTCTTTACCATAAGTGTAGGGGAGACCCTTTGGTTTGCTATTTCCTCTCCTCACTTCTTAATCAGGGATTCGAGCTTCAATGTTCCACTCTTGACGATTCTTGACGACCCGTGATTCCGTGTTCTACTTCTTCCCGGTTCTATCCTAAACTCTTTTCGATTCACTATTTTATATTTTCTCAATATTAAAATAGGAATCTCTTTAGTTGTCTTTTCCTTAGCGAGATTTAAACAACGTGCACAATGTCCTAAGTGTAGGGGAGTTTACTCCCATATGCTTAAACATTGAGGACAATGTTTATCTTAAGTGTAGGGGGGACTTCTATCGAAGTTAAGTGGTCTTTTCCTTGTATTTGTCCTCATTTTAACCGGAAAATCAATTTTTCGACATTTTTCAAAATTTTTGATCTATTTTGGCCTATTCGTGTTACCCTTTGTATAGTTATTTTCTTTCTTTGCTAGAATAAATGTTTAATAAGTGGTTTTAATTTTCAAACGTTGTGAATCTTTTGACTCAATCCGAGTTTACTCTAGCTAGTATCCTTAACGTGTTTAAGTCAAGTTTTGCTAGGCTTTTATATAGGGAGCTAAACGCGAAAGTCTTAACTCTCACGGGTTAAGAACAAGAACTTTTCGCAAGTTCCTATAATTGATCCTAGAGATTCGTTTATCAAGGGAGCTTTAATATGCGATTTCTAAACTTGAAAGAGTGTAAGAATTTGCAAGATCCTATAGGCGACTCGAAAACCCAAAACTTTGATTTAATAGGCTAAGTATCCACGAGTCTCATTCCTTGAGATTTTAAACTGTGGAGAACGAGAGATGATAGAGCCAATTATAAGTCGGTATTGTTTCGTGAATTTATGTGAGTTAATTATGAGCCTATTCTCCCATCGCTTGCTAATAAATTTATCTACTAATAAATAGGGTTGTACGATTTGAAAAGTTACTTAGCTTCTAGCCCAAGATCGTTTAAAAGTTGCTCGGTATGGATTAGAGTTCATAGCCAAGGCATAACTTATTGAAGCGGGATGCGAAGATTGGCGAGTCCGAAAAGGCCCTAACAAGGCATGAGGGCTATATTTTGTTGCTAAAGATCCAAAAGTGATGTGAAGAATCATTTATCGAAAAATCAATATGAAGGATCGAGACACACGACGAAAAGAAAATACTCCTCAAAAGTCATGGAGAAGTGTACCCGAAAAGACCCTAACAAGGTATGAGGATAAATAGATCCAAGTCATAAAAGGAGGCGGATCGTTGTATATCAAAGTCCAAAATAAAGATTGGAGAAAAATGAAGAAGTCGTGGTCCAAGTATGAATCTCTCAAAAATTCAAGTGAAGAAATTCCTATTATGAAGAGAAGGCCATTATTTCATGAACGTCTCTCAAGGTTTGAAGTATGAAGTCGTTGCCAAATATCGGTCCGAGAAAGGTCTCAAATCGCGAAACGAGTTATGCCAAGATATGAACTTTATGAGGTCCCGAGAAGCAGTTTTAAAAGATTTTGTCCTTTAGCTAACTATTGATTAAATCATTCACTTTATTTTCAGACTTAATAACTATCGAAATAAGTCAAAAATGCATCCTCGTGATCATTCAAGACAATAATAAAATATAAGAGATACTCCTAGGAATAAGGGAGTCTAAGTGAGTAATTGGCCCACATGAGTTCGTGATAGTCTACTAACTTATAATAACAATGATCTCGTTTTTAAGCTTGGTTTGGAGAAAGTGAAAACTTGAGGATGATGATTATTCATAACATTTTCAAAACCCAAGGTATGCTTTTGATTTCTTTATGTTGTATATTTTTAATTTTCTATTTCTTTAATAAAGGCCAACGTGGATTAATTATGATGAAAAATGTAAACATGCTTTGTAACTAATGCATTTCATGAGGACATTGCAATGGTCAAGTGTAGGGGATTTGATAGGTGTGTAAACACCCATCTTTTCCACCACTTAATTACAATAATAACCGGACCAAAACGTGTATTTTATGTCTTTTATGTCGGAATTATGCGTGGTTTGTGTTTTTGTTGTGATTTAGGACGAAAAGGTGAAAAGTGGAGAAAACACGGACATTCACGGGCATTTACGGACTTTTATTGAAGAAAAAGATGAAAGACGAAGTCGAGAAATCAAGAGTGCAAAAGGAACGGAAGTCCACGACCAATTCTGAAGATTTATCAAAGAAAAAGTCAAAAGACGGAAGTTTATCAAAAGCCGAAGAATTCAAGTCTATTTTATTGAAGAATTTAAAGACGAGTTCAAAAGAAATCCCAAGCCACAAGTCATTATAGTCCAAGTTTAAAGAAGATTAGAAGGAAAAAGGACTAATGGTGCAATTAATGAAGACTATATGCTTAAGGGCTTAATGATGCAATTATGAAGAAATGAAGGAGGGGAGGAAGCTTCCTAATCCTCCCCTATATATAGATTAGGCTTAATCACTTTTCATTCTTGTTGGCTAATAGTGACAATTAGTTCTTCCACTTTTAATTACCTTGTCATTTAAATACTTGTCAAATTTAATTACCTTGTCTTGCACTTAATTACCATTTAATTTCAAGTAAGTTTTTCTTTTAATTCTTGTTAATCTTTATCTTTATCTTGTTAATCTCATTCTACCTTTCTTTAATCTTTGTGTTGATTTGTTTATGTTCATGTTCTTGATTTTTGTGCTTTATTTAAGTTGATTTGATTATTTTGATTAGTTTTGTAAGTTTGATTGTTTGTGGTTGCTTGTTTATGATTTATACTTGATTTTTTACTTGTGTGATTTAATCTTTTGGTTGATTCGTTTTAGTTTTTATTAGATCCGCGTTGGTTTTCTATTTCCTTGTTCTTCGGATCTCTGTTACTGATCTTTCCCAAGATTACTCAGTATAGCCAGTATATTCCGAATAAGGGTTTAACAGCGAGGCTTATTCGGAATTTTCAACATTCCGAATAGCAAGTTATTCCGCGCAGACCTTTTATTCTGAATAGGTTATTCCGCATAGTCTGATATTCCGCATAGAAGGTTTATTCCGCATAGAGAACTTATTCCGGATAGGTGACAATATTCCGCATAAGGGACTTATTCCGAATAGGCTGACTATTCCGAATAGAGCAAGATTATTCCGGGTAAGGCTATTATTGCGAGTAGACTGTTATTCCGCATAGAGAACTTATTCCGGATAGGTGACAGCATTCCGCATAGGGGACTCTATTCCGAATAGGCAGGATATTCCGAGTAGGGATCATATTCCGCATTGAGGAATTTATTCCGCATAGGAATATATTCCGAATAGAGGTAATTTTCAGGTTCTGTATTTTCAATTTTAGTTTTTAATTTTCTGCCTTTTTATTTCAAGCTTTATTTTTTCCCGCCTTTTTACTTAGTCGCACTTTAAGTTTAGTTGCCTTAGAGTTAATTTAGTTTTGCCTTAGTTTAAGTTTTAGTTTTAGTTGCGTTTAAGTTTGCCTTAGCTAGATTTAAGTTTGTGTTATTTACTTTAGTGCCCTTTAATTTCAGTCACGTTTTTAAATACTTGCACCTTTATTTTAATTAGACTTAGATTTACTTTAAGAGCACCTTTACTTTAAAGTTTTGCACTTTTATTTTAAAAACTACAACGACACATTTTTGTTTCACCAAAACAAAACAGAGTCACACATTAAACACAAGTTTTTCAATTCGAAGAGACAAACGACAAAGAATCTTTTTAACCTGAGTAAAATCGAGTTATCACAACATCTCATGGAACTTACGATTATCAACATTTTGGTTCAAGTTCGCCATTTGATTTATGTTTCGAGATCACTTGGAGGTTCGCATTGTTGTTTGTTCGATCGTCAATGAAAAATTAGGGTTATGGAATCGAGGTAATAATTGAGAGATTAGTAGTGTAAGTTATGCATTTGGGTTGGTTTATATAGGTTTTGAAAACTTGTTGTCGAAGAAACCTCCAATTTCACACAAAACACCCTTGAGCGGTACGATCTACAACGGTAAAGTAGCGGTATATGGTATACCCAGTGGTACAACTTTAAGCCTAGCGGTACATATTTGCCAAAACGATACCAAGAACGAACCACCGGTACATGCAGACTAAGTCCATTGCAATCTTTCTTTCCTTGATCCATCCCTCTTGTAAAACATCACTAACAACCAAAACACTATACAAAACATGTGTAAACTTTATTTTACGGATAAATCTTCTCCTCAATACATGTAGCTTTACCGATTTAGCATTCCAATATGTGTTACCCAAAAACTCAAACCTCTTGGTTTCAAATGCTTTGGTCAACAAGTCAGCTACATTTTTGTCTTTATGAATCTGCAAAACCTGAGTAAGCTTCTTATCATAAGCATCTTTGATGAAGTGATGCCTGATTTTAATATGCTTGGTTTTGGAGTGAAACACCTGGTTCTGAATCCAAAGCACTTGTCCAGAGCAATGAGCACCAACTACATATTCAACTTCAGTAGTGGAAGTAGCAACAATAGTCTGCTTCTTACATTGCCAAGAAATAAGTCTTCTTTTAAGGAATTGACAACCTCCTATTATGGACTTCCTATCATGATTTGCCTTAGCATAATCACTATCAAAGTAAGCTTTCAAGTCAAATGATGACTCTCTAGGATACCACAATCCCAAATTGGGTTGGCCTTTGAGATATTTGAAAATCCTTTTCACAACATGTAAGTGTGAGACCTTAGGATTGACTTAAAAACTTGAACAAGCACACAATAGAAACAGTATATATGGCCTAGAAGCAGTAAGATACATAAGTGAGCTAATCATGGCCATATATAAGTGTAGATCCACATCTGCACCATGCTCATCTTTAAATAATGACTTCTTGGCTTCAAATGGTGTACTTTCAGACTTAGACTCCATACTTGCAAATTTCTTTAAGATTTCAGCAACATATTTGTTTTGACTAATAAATATACCATCTTTCCTCTATTTGACTTGTAATCCTAAGAAGAAAGTAAATTCTCCCATATAAGTCATTTGAAATCTTCCTTTCATTAAAGCTTTAAACATTTTTACACCATGAATATTTGGTAGAGCCAAAATTAATGTCATCCACATACACTTTTACAAGAATAATATCTTTCTTGTACTTCTTAATGAAAAGAGTCTTGTCAATGGCCCCTCTTCTGTATCCATGCTCCAAAAGAAATTTTGACAATGTAGCATACCATACTCTTGGAGCTTGATGGAGACCATATAGAGCTTTAATAACTTTGTAGACTCTAATTGGGAACTTAGGGTCTACAAAACTAGGAGGTTGTGTAACATACACCTCCTAATAAATAGTGCCATATAACATCCATCTGATAGACTATAAACCCCATAAATAAGGATAAGGCAAAAAATAACCTTATGGCTTCAATCCTTTCCATAGGAGCAAAAACCTCATCATAGTCTATGCCTTCTTCCTGTCTGTAGCCTTGGGTAACAAGCCTTGCTTTGTTCCTAACTACAACACCTCTTTCATCCTTTTTGTTCCTGAAAGCCCATCTTGTAACACTCTCAAATTTCGTATCGGTACAACGGAAGAGTCTTTTAGAGTGTTACGGAATAGCACAATAACTCCAATCATAGACAACACATAAAAATGGTTGTACAAGGTTCAACATACATTCATTCGATAAAAGGTTTTAAGTGTACAACAGGTCCCAAATTATACAGGTCATTAAGTTTACAAAACATAGATCGAATGAACATTTTTATTATTATGTGGGCCATCAGAGTCGATCTCCATCCGGATTACCTTCAAGCACCTGAGATAAAAACATGCAAAAATCATATCAGCGAATGCCGAGTGAATTCATAGAGTTTAATAAAACCGTTATATAAAACAATCGTTGAAATCAGAACACAAGTATAATATCAGAAGTAATAGTCAGGCAATATACAAAATCAAAGCATACATCTTAAACCGTACATGAGTCCGTAGCCTCAATAGTACCATTATAGGTAATATTATTATCGTTATTCGTATCATTGTTAAATCGTATTGGGTTATTATTAGCCGCATGACATTGTTACCTTACTATCACAACAACGGGTCGCCAACCCGACAAACAATTTGCTCATCTAAGTTAGCGTGTCATCACAAAAATCACGCTATGTAAATCTTCTCGTACATAAATTCGCTTACCAATCAATGTGGTACGACGGGGATCAACCGTCAAGGCGCGAACTGGGGTGATCGTCCCCAAATAGTACTATCATATGCATAAGCGTCTACCAAATCCCGGTAGTTCACAGTTCATGCTAATGGGACTTTGAGTGACATAACCTAACTACTAACAATCCTTTTTATCTCTTTTATTGGGTCATCGCATCATTCGGGTCCATATCATTAAGCATACCATCGGGACTACTTGTGTTCTATTTTTTATCAAAAACTAGCATGCTATCTCCCTCGCGGGTTTACAAATCATTTTATAAAACATTTATTAGAGTGCGAGGCTATGAACTCACGTTGATAATGAAAGGCGGATTATCGGCTACGGGCGTGCTTCGGTCACGGAAACCTATATAAATAATAATCGGTCTTAGACTTTTGTCCAATGACTTTATCAAAATAACAAGTATACATGTGATGATTTTATACATATGATTATGATCAAGTGGGTTTATACATTCTCATTTACTCATTTTAGTGTTTATGTATTGGTAACTTTTATACTAGTTTACTAGTTTTACCTATTTACATGTTTTAGGTCCAATAAGCCTATTATAAGTCCATTAACTTGTATTAATCCATTTTATACTTTTATTATCAGTATTATACTTTACATGTTGGGCCCAAGTGGGTTAAGCCCAATAAGTAAATTTATAAGTGTTTAGCCCATTTAGTTGGATTAATAGTCCAATAATTCTAACTTAGCTCGTTAATGTCCGTATGTTATATAGTTCAGGTTTTATCGGTTTTTACTTGTATTAGGTACTTATATCAGTATATGACTTTTAAAAATTTTACATTAGACGGGTCCGATCGTCTAAGTTTGAATTGGCGAAAAACGTTAATTTTACAGTAATAGCCGAAAAGACGTAAAAATCATGTTTATAATTTTTATAACTTATAAAACTTATTCAACTACCATTTTTATAAAATGTCCATTTGTTTAACCTTATACATATTTATATAAATGAAATATATAAGTTAGTGGGTTTTAATTTCACATTTTATACTATATTATTTTGAGTGCTTATATAATAATATTAAACTTTAATTTCACAAAATCTGATTTTTAGTTTCATCTTCACTATTTTTATCATATCTTGAGTTCTATAAGGAGATAGAAGCTCATTTTTGGATGAAATAAACTTCATATTATGTGCTACCAATAAGTTAGTTATAGCTACTGCTCAATCCATGTCTAAGTATCCTTAACAGTCCCTACAAAACAGACTATTCAGATTGGTTTACTAATTTTGTTTTGATCATATCTCACTCATTTTAATGATTCCATTGAATGGCCAACTCTCACATGTGTATGACATCTAATACTTACTGTAAATTGATTCCACAATGCAATTTTATCAGTTTATAACTTGGTTACTTACTGTTTTTATACAGCCAACATTTTAAGCATGATTTTAACATTATTACCTATGGTTTTTCATCTCTTTAATCATATTTATCAACACTTGATCCCCACACAACATTTTTATCATCGTATATTCATCATATACATATACAATAAGAAAGAAAATACATTTGATCTTTACAAAAATAACAGGATAAATGGAAAGGATGATCTTCTTTACCAACCAAGATTATATCTTGTTTTTGGATGACAATAACTTGATGAACACCAAATATATCTTCAAGATCATCAACCACCAAGATTGTTTGTTGAGAAATTAGCCCTAGGACACAAGCAAATCACCTTCTTTGATGTTAATATGATCACCAATCAATCAAGGCTTTAAGGTTTCTCCATGATATGAATAGATAACATAAGATTTGTGGCTTGAATTGATCAAAAGGGGTGTTTGATGGTGGATATGGGATGGTAATGGGGAGGATGGTGAGAGAGTTTGTAAGTTATTTTGCATGTGTGTGTGAGTGCAAATGGTATGGTTAGTGGTTTTGATAGTTTGGTGGGAGTTGTAGCTTACATGTTAAGCTTATGCTTACATGTGTAAGCTAGTTGCTTAAACTTTGACACATTACTTGTGTGGTGTCAAGTTTTGGCCGTCCCTTAGTAGTGGGGTGGGATAAACTTGTTTTGTACCATCCCGCTAATTTACGGGTATTCCTCGATTCTAGTTTCCTCGATTTGCGTGCCCTCGGGTCGTTTTACGAAAATCGTTTTTATAAATTATGAATCAACGGCATAAAACGAATCTAATAAAAATTGTCTCATCAAAAACAGAGTTCAAAAACGTAAATACGTAATCCTAAGGTTTCCGGTTTAGTCGTAAAGGACGCTAAATTATGCACGTAAGCCCAAATTTAAATCCGTAAATTGTGAGTTCATCAACCAACACAAAAATAAGTTTCAAAATATTATACGAGAAAATAATTCACTACCTGGAAATGTTAGATTGTCACAGCTTTTCCTCCTAAAAGGGATCAACGTCCTCGTGATCCATTTCATTTTGATGTCCGTTTCTTATTGAAATCAAAGAGGTGCGGATATTTCTTCCACATTTCATCCTCTCGTTCCCAAGTAAATTCCGGTCCATGCTTTGAATCCCATCGGATCTTGACGATAGGTATCCGACTTTGTTTTAGTTGCTTTACCTCATGATCCATAACCTCTACGGGTTCTTCGATAAAATGCGACTTCCCTTCTATTCGAACCTTACCCAACGAAATTTTCTCATCTCTCACTACTAGACATTTCTTCAGATTAGATACATGGAATGTGTTGTGAACACCATGAAGTTCTGGGGGTAACTCTAGTTTGTAGGCCACCGAACCTACTCTAGATAAAATCTTAAAGGGTCCAATATAGCAGGGATTCAATTTTCCTCGCTTTCCAAATCTTATAACGCCTTTCCACGGCGATACTTTCAACATTACTCGGTCACCCACCTTAAACTCCATCGGCTTCCGCCGCACATCCGCGTAACTTTTCTGTCTACTACGGGCAGTCAACAGCCTATTCTTAATCTGAACTATCATCTCCGTAGTCTCCCGGATCAATTCCGGTCCCGTGAGCTAGGTATCCCCAACTTCACTCCAACATACAGGAGATCTACACTTCCTACCATACAAAGCTTCAAATGGTGCAATCTTAATACTAGAATGGTAACTATTGTTATACGAAAACTCTGCTAAAGGCAAATTTTTATCCTAATTTTTACCATAATCTATCACACAAGCTCTCAACATATCTTCTAGTGTTTGTATCGTTCTTTCACTCTGCCCATTAGTCTGGGGGTGATAAGCAGTGCTCATGTCGAGATTCGTTCCCAAAGATCTTTGGAGAGATTTCTAAATATTCGATGCGAATCTAGGATCTCGATCTGAAATGATCGATACAGGCACTCCATGCTTGCATACAACATTATCAAGATAAATACGAGTCAACTTCTCCAGTGAGAACTGCTCTTTAACCGGAATGAAGTGTGCTGATTTGGTCAGTCTGTCGACAATAACCCAAATCGAGTTATTTCCAGATGATGTTCTAGGAAGCTTGGTGATAAAGTCCATCGTAATTCGCTCCCACTTCCATTCAGGAATCTTTGGCTATTGAAGTAGTCCTGATGGCTTTTGATGTTCAGCTTTGACTCTAGCACAAGTCAAGCATTGAAGAACATACATAGCAATATCAGCTTTCATATTCGGCCACCAGTACAACTTCTTCAAATCATGATACATCTTATCAGATCTCGGATGAATGGAATACTTAGATTTATGGGATTCTAACATAATCAAATCTCTTAAGCCTCCAAACTTAGGTATCCACATACGACCTCTTCAGCATTTCACTCCATCAGCTCTAACCTCTAAAGGATCTCCTTCTCCTCGGAACCCTTCATTAACAAAATTTTCTTCCTTACAAGCTTCCATTTGCGCATTTCTAATTTGCTCAGGAAAATTATTATGCACGGTCAAGACTAGAGAACGTACCCTGATAGGCTCTCTATCTTTTCTGCTTAATGCATCGGCAACAACATTGGCTTTTCCTGGGTGATATTTTATATCACAATCATAATCACTTAACAACTCTATCCATCTTCGTTGCCTCATGTTCAATTCCTTCTGATCGAGAATATACTGTAGGCTTTTGTGATCGGTGAATACCGTACACTTGGTGCCATACAGATAATGTCTTCACAACCTAAGAGCAAAGACTACAGCTCCTAACTCAAGATCATCAGTAGTATAATTCTCCTCATTCTTCCTTAATTGCCTAGAAGCATAAGCTATCACTTTTTCTCGCTACATCAAAACAGCTCCATAGCCTCTAAGAGATGCATCATAATACACTACAAAATCTTCACTTCCGTCGGGTAATGATAGAATTGGTGCACTACATAATTTTTGCTTCAATATCTGAAATACTCCATCTTCATCACTTCCCCAAATGAAAGGTTTATTATTCTGGGTAAGTTTAGTCAAGGGTTTAGCTATTAAAGAAAATTCTTTAATGAATCGCCTATAATAGCCAGCCAATCCTAAGAAGTGTCGCACTTCCGTTGGCGTTTCGGTGCAGACCAATTCTTAATGGCTTCAACCTTTGCAGGATCAACATGAATTCCATCCTTGTTAATCACATGACCAAGAAATTGCACGGAATCTAACCAAAAATCACATTTCAAAAACTTAGCATACAACCTTTCATCTTTTAACAAACTCAAGATAATCCTTAAATGTTCTCTATGCTCATCTTCATTCTTAGAATAGATTAGAATATCGTCAATAAACACAATCACAAATTTATCCAAGTAGGGTTTGTACACTCGATTTATTAAATCCATGAAAACCGTAGGTGCGTTAGTTAACCCAAATGGCATTACTTGAAATTCATAGTGTCAATAACGAGTTCTAAATTCAGTTATAGGAATATCTTCTTCACGGACGCGAAGTTGGTGATATCCAGACCCCAAATCTATCTTAGAATACACACTAGATCCTTGTAGTTGATCAAACAAATCATCAATCCTTGGTAAAGGATATCGATTTTTAATCGTCAACTTATTCAGTTCCCTATAATCAATGCACATACGGAAAGATCCATCCTTCTTCTTAACGAACAAGACTGGAGCTCCCCAAGGCGACGAGCTCTGTCTAATAAAACCTTTATCAGACAACTCCTTAAGTTTTTCAGATAACTCCTTTAATTCAGAAGGGGCTAATAGGTATGGCGCACGTGCCACCGGTGCAGCACCAGGAATTAAATCGATTCGAAACTCAACTTGCCTTATCGGTGGAAGTCCGGGTAAATCTTTAGGAAATACCTCAGGAAATTCACAAATAATAGGTACATCTTCCAATCGTTTCTCCCTAGACTCATTCCCGGTCACTTGAGCTAAGAATAACTCGCAACCGTTCCTGATGTACTTTTGGACTTTAATACATGAAACGATTTTCAAACGGGATTCACCTCGATTACCATCAATTACTAACGTCCTATTCCTAAGAGGAATCTTAACCTTCTTTTCTCCACATAAAATAGTAGCATTATTCAACGACAACCAATCCATACCAATAATAATATCAAAACTACCTAATTCTATCAACATCAAATCAATCAGAAAGGAATAGTTTAAGAGATTTAGAGAGCATCCTTCTAATAGCTTATTAGTTTTCACTAATTTACCATCAGCCAATTCCACCTCGTAACTGGTATTTATCTCAACAGGTTCAATGTCAATAAGGGCACTAAATTTAGTGGATACAAAGCTCCTATTAGCACCCAAATCAAATAAAGCAACATCATAATGATTGTTGAGTAAAAACGTACCAGTAACGACATTCGGATCCTCTTTCTTCACCTCGACTGTTCCAAGTTGATAAGCACCACCCTGGGGGTTTCTTCCAGGTACAATCGCTTTCAACTTAGGGAAATCTGATTTCCTATGACCTTCTTCATTACAGTTGAAGCAAATGGTTCCCTTTTTACACCTTTCAACCTTGTGTCCAAGCTTTTTGCAAGTTTGGCACTTCCAGCAGTCGCCAGCATGCCTCTTGTTGCCACACTTAGGACATCTATCATCGTTGCGCGGTGTGTTGTTGGTAAGAGCATTTGCATTCCCCTTTCTCTGGTTCTGACGACGATTGAAATTCTTCCTATTATCACCTCTATCTATACGATCACCATCACCCTTTCTTTTCTCACCAACACGGGCTTCATCTTCCCTATCCTAAATTATCTGTCCAATGAGTTGGTAAGCCATTCGAACAGCATCATCAATGGTCAGTCGTTTTGATGATGTCACGTCCCCCCGGATATTCTTGGTCAACCCTTTAATATATTGCTCAATTCGGATCTCTTCGGGTTCCACCAATCGAGGACACAGCAAGGCCAACTCATGGAATCGGTTTGTGTAGCTATTAATATCCACACCTTTCATTCTCAGATGAATCAACTCTTGTTCTAGCCTAATGATCACACTACGGGGACAGAACTCCAAAGTCATCCACTTCTTAATTTCAGCCCAAGGAGTAGCATTAGCAGCATCAATACCCATGAAAGCAATTCTCCCGTTCCACCAAGTCAACGCACGACCTTTAAGAGTAGCCATAGCAAAAGTCACTATATCTTCCTGCTTACACTTACTAATCCGAAACACCAAATCAATATTCTCAATCCACTAGCTTAATCCTACAGCACCTTCAGTTCCATTAAAAGGTAGAGGTTCACACTTCATGAACGTCACATAAGTACAACCACCAACTTCAGGTGCATTAGTTCCAAGTCCTCCTACATTTCCTCCAGCATTAGCATTCACATTATTAGCATTCACATTCACATTAGTTCCACCAATTCCACTACCGCCAGCTCCACTACCGCCAGCTTCATTTCTAGCATTTGCCATAAATTAAGTCATAGATGCGGTAACTTGCTCCGTAATAATCATACGTACATCATCCTCAGTCACAGCTTTCTTGGGCGGCATAGTTCTATAATTTCACAAATTCAAAGTATTAAGCATTCACCCAACAAGGGATTCATATAATATGGATTAAGTTCATAATCAAGACACAAATAAGGCACAATATGGAATTCAAGACAAGATACATATTTCATTGGATTTGAAACAAAAGCATTGTCTTAATTACATCCTATATCAAAGTTCTAGCACTATACATACTCAAAATTCGTGTCAGATCTACTACTAACAAGTCGGGTCAGTCAAAGTTACAAAGGTACAAAAGATACAAAGGTCACTACTAAACACAGACTGGTCTACTGAGAACCGCCAGATGGTCCATCATCCATCGTCTTCTGTATCTTTGTCTGACGATCACTAGACACATCTTCAGCTGGGCACTTGCGGATCAACTCCTCTTTCAACCATATCAGCTTAAAATCTACTATTCCAACCCACAGATATATCAACTCCTTCTCAGCTTTCTCACGCATCGCACGAGCTACATTCAACTGAATCTCCATAGAATTCACCTTTTTCTTCATTGCAACAAACTCACCACTTTCTAGCACATATAACCTCCTAAAAGCCTCATTCAAACCACGCTCTACATCAGTCAAATCCAAATTAAGAAATTCCTGCTCTTTCTCACCAACCTTAGTCTTCGACTCCAAATAAGCAACATGAGTCTGAACAACACCTAATCCAATCTCTGTCATACTACTCTGAGCACGGGAAGCATCTAAATCACGTCTCAAGGCCCAAGGTGCAAGACCATAAATATGAGTAGCCTCTCGAACCCTAGACGACTCTCCTACCACATGTCTACGAGTAGCAATACCATCAGTACCGTCAGGTGCATCATCATCCTCATCCTCCTTTGATTCAGAATCAGATTCAAACGATTCAGACATTCCATCTCTAGGTAGCTCAACCTCATAATCAGACAAATAAACTGGTGGGGGTAAGGGCTCGCCCTCCGGAACATCATAAGGGTAAATAAGCTCAGCTTCCTCATCATCATCAACCTCATCGTCTATACCTATATCCTCCTCGACATCCTCGTCATCAACCTCATTATCTAAATTATCTATCCCAATCTCATCATCATCCTTCTCAATATCAACATTATCAATCTCATTCTCTACCATATCAACCTGAGGGGCAATCTGATCTCCTAGTCCTATCTCGGGCTCGGGATCCTCAAATGGTTCCTCCTCATCATCATCCATATCATAATCTACAAAGTCTAAATAAGGGTCATCATCTACATTAGGTTCGGGAATAGCATGGTTCTCTACAGGAATATTAGGGTCAGCCATGACAATCTGCATTTATATATATATATCGTATTAGGATAACATACTTATTAAACACTTACATACTGAAATCACGATATATACATATATATAAATTAAATTATATATCAAAATATATATCTTCTCAATAGGGCTTGTTGGTAACGTCGGAGATCTTCGGCACCGTTATAGTCAAAAGATTTTTCAAATATTTTCTCAAATGTTTATAATTAAAATATTTTGAAAAGCTTTGTTCAAAACCTTGGTTTTTAAAATCTTTCTTTCTCTATAACGAGAGCTCTGGTACCAAACTGTAACACTCTCAAATTTCGTATCGGTACAGCGGAAGAGTCTTTTAGAGTGTTACTGAATAGCACAATAACTCCAATCATAGACAACACATAAAAATGGTTGTACAAGGTTCAACATACATTCATTCGATAAAAAGTTTTAAGTGTACAACAGGTCCCAAATTATACAGGTCATTAAGTTTATAAAACATAGATCGAATGAACATTTTTATTATTATGTGGGCCATCAGAGTCGATCTCCATCCGGATTACCTTCAAGCACCTGAGATAAAAACATGCAAAAATCATATCAGCGAATGCCAAGTGAATTCATAGAGTTTAATAAAACCGTTATATAAAACAAGCGTTGAAATCAGAACACAAGTATAATATCAGAAGTAAGTCCTCGTATTGCTAGTCAGGCAATATATAAATCAAAGCATACATCTTAAACCGTCCATGAGACCGTAGCCTCAATATTACCATTATAGGTAATATTATTATCGTTATTCGTATCATTATTAAATCGTATTGGATTATTATTAGCCACATGACATTGTTACCTTACTATCACAACAACGGGCCGCGAACCCGACAAACAATTTGCCCATCTAAGTTAGCGTGTCGTCACAAAAATCACGCTATGTAAATCTTCTCATACATAAATTCGCTTACCAATCAATGTGGTACGACGGGGATCAACCGTCAAGGCGCGAACTGGGGTGATCGTCCCCAAATAGTACTATCATATGAATAAGCGTCTACCAAATCCCGGTAGTTCACAATTCATGCTAATGGGACTTTGAGTGACATAACCTAACTACTAATAATCCTTTTTATCTCTTTTATTGGGTCATCGCATCATTCGGGTCCATATCATTAAGCATACCATCGGGACTACTTGTGTTCTACTTTTATCAAAAACTAGCATGTTATCTCCCTCGCGGGTTTACAAATCATTTTATAAAACATTTAAAAGAGTGCGAGGCTATGAACTCACGTTGATAATGAAAGGCGGATTATCGGCTACGGGCGTGCTTCGGTCACGGAAACCTATATAAATAATAATCGGTCTTAGACTTTTGTCTAATGACTTTATCAAAATAACAAGTATATATATGATGATTTTATACATATGATTATGATCAAGTGGGTTTATACATTCTCATTTACTCATTTTAGTGTTTATGTATTGGTAACTTTTATACTAGTTTACTAGTTTTACCTATTTACATGTTTTAGGTCCAATAAGCCTATTATAAGTCCATTAACTTTTATTAATCCATTTTATACTTATATTATCAGTATTATACTTTACATGTTAGGCCCAAGTGGGTTAAGCCCAATAAGTAAATTTATAAGTGTTTAGCCCATTTAGTTGGATTAATAGTCCAATAATGCTAACTTAGCTCGTTAATGTCCGTATGTTATATAGTTCGGGTTTTATCGGTTTTTACTTGTATTAGGTACTTATATATCAGTATATGACTTTTAAAAAGTTTACATTAGACGGGTCCGATCGTCTAAGTTTTAATTGGCGAAAAACGTTAATTTTATGGTAATAGCCGAAAAGACGTAAAAATCATGTTTCTAATTTTTATAACTTATAAAACTTATTCAACTACCATTTTTATACAATGTCCATTTGTTTAACCTTATACATATATATATAAATGAAATATATAAGTTAGTGGGTTTTAATTTCACATTTTATACTATATTATTTTGAGTGATTATATAATAGTATTAAACTTTAATTTCACCAAATATGATTTTTAGTTTCATCTTAACCATTTTTATCATATCTTGAGTTCTATAAAAGCTCATTTTTAGATGGAATAAACTTCATATTATGTGCTACAAATAAGTTAGTTATAGCTACTGCTCAATCCATGTCTAATTATCCTTAACAGTCCCTACAAAACAGACTATTCAGATTGGTATACTAATTTTGTTTTGATCATATCTCACTAATTTTGATGATTCTATTGCATGGACAACTCTCACATGTGTATGACATCTAATACTTACTGTAAATTGATTCTACCATGCAATTTTATCAGTTTATAACTTGGTTACTTACTGTTTTTATACAGCCAACATTTTAAGCATGATTTTAACATTATTACCTATGGTTTTTCATCTCTTTAATCATATTTATCAACACTTGATCCCCACACAACATTTTTATCATCATATATTCATCATATACATATACAATAAGAAAGAAAATACATTTGATCTTTACAAAAATAACAAGAGAAATGGAAAGGATGATCTTCTTTACCAACCAAGATTATATCTTGTTTTTGGATGACAATAACTTGATGAACACCAAATATATCTTCAAGATCATCAACCACCAAGATTGTTTATTGAGAAATTATCCCTAGGACACAAGAAAATCACCTTCTTTGATGTTAATATGATCACCAATCAATCAAGTCTTCAAGGTTTCTTCATGATATGAATAGATAACATAAGATTTGTGGCTTGAATTGATTAAAAGGGGTGTTTGATGGTTGATATGGGACGAAAATGGGGAGGAGGGTAAGAGAGTTTGTGAGTTTTTTTGCATGTGTGTGTGAGTGCAAATGGTATGGTTAGTGGTTTTGATAATTTGGTGGGAGTTGTAGCTTACATGTTAAGCTTATGCTTACATGTGTAAGCTAGTTGCTTAAACTTTGACACATCACTTGTGTGGTGTCAAGTTTTGGCTGTCCCTTAGTAGTGGGGTAGGATAAACTTGTTTTGTCCCATCCCGCTAATTTACGGGTATTCCTCGATTCTAGTTTCCTCGATTTGCGTGCCCTCGGGTCGTTTTACGAAAAACGTTTTTATAAATTATGAATCAACGGCACAAAACGAATCTAATAAAAGTTGTCTCATAAAAAACTGAGTTCAAAAACGTAAATACGTAATCCTAAGGTTTCCGGTTTGTAGTAAAGGACGCTAAATTATGCACGTAAGCCCAAATTTAAATCCATAAATTGTGAGTTCATCAACCAACATAAAAATAAGTTTCAATATATTATACGAGAAAATAATTCACTACCTGAAAATGTTAGATTGTCACACATATAGTACCAATAACTCTCTTTCCAGATAGTAAATCTACAAGAACCCATAGTTTCTGCAATTCAAATCATAGTAGCTCCTCTTGCATAACATCCACCCAGTTTTCATCTCCAAGAGCTTGAGAAATATTCTTAGGCTCTATCTATGATAAGAACCTAGAAATAAACAATTTTGAGTATCTTTATCATTAGTCCTTTGTTGTTGCTTGACGTAACTGATAAGAGCATGAGTTTCATTGCTTGCTTTGGCATGTCTCCTAGTCTGAACAAGTGACATAGGATCTCCAATAATCTGAGCTGTAGGATGATTGGTGTGATATTTATGAGTGAGGGTAGGACTGACTGGAATTAATGGTTCCATGTTGTTAAAGTCAGCCATTTCACCCTGTTTATCATAGGAAGAAACAAAGAAAAGTCCATCCTTTGGACTAGCATAAATGTCTTTCTCATCCATAGATTGAAGGAAATATTCCAATGGACCCTCAACAGTACTTGCAGGAATGTCTATATCATTCAAAAAGTTAGAATAGGTTAAGACCCTCTGGTCATAATAAACTTTTGGTTTGTTAAAAATCAGTAAATTCTGGATAGGTAAAAGTGTATATATATATATATATATATATATATATATATATATATATATATATATATATATATATATATATATATATATATATATATATATATATATATATATATATATATATATATATATATATATATATATATATATATATATACTAGCGGCATAACCCGCCCAACGGGCGGGTTCGTTTCTTAAATCTTTTTTAAAAGTACGTTTATATATTAATTATATATGTTGGTCATGAGACCGTTTTTTAAAAATAAAACTGAAAGTATACAATTTTTTTATATTTTTATTTCTTGGCCCACCTAACGGACGTGTTTATCCAATGTGAATCTTTGGTTGTAGAAATCTCAGTTTTTTAAGGTACTTCTGTTTATCCTTTTGTTTATTTCCAGTCTTCATATAGTTGTCTGTGCGATAAACCTTTTTTTGTTAAACGTAAATTAATTTTGTATAGTGTTAACGGCGGGTTTGATTTGAGTAATTTTTTTTTAAAATAAAGTTTGATGATCCATTATAATGGTTAATAGTGGGACATATAGTTATCTGTGTGATAAACTTGTTTTTAAAAGAAATAGTGTTATGCTTTGGCTCATCCAACTAAAGAGTTTCGTCTTATATTAATCTTTGACGTGTACAAATGTTAAGAACATTGTTTTAAGCTATAAATGTGAATTGTAATTTTTTTTACTTACCTTCTCATAGTGATTATCAAGTAGTACATTCACACCCTTAACGTTTCTATGGATAATGCGATGTTCGCTCGAATATATGAATCGTTGAATCCTATCGTTGATGTTTGATTTAACTTCAAATCCAATCATTTAAGTGTAATTGGTCTCAAAGTCCATGTACCGGTACATGATTCTAAAATTCAAGTGGTTAGGAAATACTTTTTTGAGAGAATTACATAAATTGTCTCTGTGGTTTATCGAATCCTACAAGATTGGTCCCTCAGTTTTTTTTCCATCATGATTAGTCCTCGTGGTTTCCTTTTCATACATATTCAGTACACCCATCAATATTTATAATTAATTACCCAAAAATATGAGGGGTATTTTGGTCTTTTTTAAAAAATATTTTTATAAAATTCGAAAAATAATTTTTTTTTTAATTCGAAGAATAAAAATTCGAAAATATTTTTTTTATAAAATTCGAAAATCTTTTTTTTTAATTCGAATTTTTTTTAATTCGAAAATATTTTCGAATTTTATAAAAAAAAAATTATAAAAATTCGAAAATCTTTTTTTAATTCGAAAATCTTCTTTTTTATAAAAATTCGAAAATCTTTTTTTTTTAATTCGAAAATCTTTTTTTTATAAAATTCGAAAAATAAAAAATTTCGAATTAAAAAAGATTTTCGAATTAAAAAAAAAATTTATATTTTTATAAAAAAATAAGATTTTCGAATTTTTATAAAAAAAGATTTTTTTATAAAATTCGAAAATCTTTTTTTTTATAAAAATTCGAAAATTTTTTTTAATTCTAAAATCTTTTTTTATAAAAATTCAAAAATCTATTTTTTTTAATTCGAAAATCTTTTTTCAATTCGAAATTTTTTATTTTTCGAATTTTATAAAAAAAAATTTCGAATTAAAAAAAAAAGATTTTTTGAATTTTTATAAAATTTTTTTTTTTTATAAAATTTGAAAATCTTTGCGAATTAAAAAAGAATTTCGAATTAAAAAAAAGATTTTCGAATTTTTATTTTTGGAATTAAAAAAATAAATTATTTTTCAAATTTTATAAAAATATTTTTTGAAAAAGACCAAAATACCCCTCATATTTTTGGGTAATTAATTATAAATATTGATGGGTGTACTGAATATGTATGAAAAGGAAACCACGATAACTAATCATGATGAAAAAAACTAAGGAACCAATCTTGTAGGATTCGATAAACCACAGGGACGATTTATGTAATTCAAATAAAAAGAATAAGCTTCTAGATATGTGATAATTGATCACCTCAACATAGTTTATACTTTATTAAGCACTACCCAGATGCAATGTTCACAAGTGGTGACTTACATTGCGTCTTTCTCTTAGGACAACGAATGAAAGGTTATCCAGATACATGCATTACATACCAGAGGTCATTTAATTAAAATGTACATTTACGAACAATCATTTCTATAGAGCACTTAAAAGCAATAGTGCACAGGTTAACACAATATTCATCGAGTTTTTTTTTCTTAAAAAGTAATTTGTAGATTAGGCATCGACCTTTACTTTACAATCGTGGTTAGATGGAAGCTCATCGTTCGTATGTAATTCAAATGATCACGTATGTAATTCAAATGTTGATCAGAAACTTAGATCACAACAAACATGAATCATATTAAGAATCAAATACCGACTGTGAAGACTTAATTTTTTATTTGATTACCTCAAAGCACCTCACCCAATTCTCAATGTGATTGGTCTTTCAATAATTCAAATGTTGTATCAATAGCATCTAGTGCCTTATATGAAATCGTTGGTGGATTGCTATGTATTCTTCCCTATTTGTGGTTAACTGACAAATACTATTGTTAGTTCTTAAAATTTTCAAGTAATATATTTAGGAATTTACAAAAATATGCCTATTTGCATAATCAATAATGAACATAAATATAAAAAAATCAAGATATAAAAACTAATATCAAGCAGTAACATTTGCTGAGGCAATGGTGAAAGATCAAACCTGTTATCACATATCTCCTTGTGGCCAGTGGATTAAACATAGTTTAATAATAAGTAATCACACATACATCCCTTTTAACTGTAGTCTTATCAGCAAGTCGAGTTTAGGTAATATGGTAATAAAACTAGGATTTGTAGAAATCATTCAAAAAGTATAAATCAAAATTATTATACACGAGATCCTACAAAGATCATACCATGTCAGATTTTTTTCTCCGTGTCAGTACTTGCTTCGTCGCTTTTGCATTTGGGGCAGCCTTTTTCTTATCTTGCTCGGCTTTTTTGAACTTGGCTCGGATTCCACCCATGGCTGAAACAAAAGAAGAAACTTATGAATGAACATGATAAAAGTGCTTCGCATGCTAGTTTATAGCTCAGTCAGCACAACCATCCCCCTTCAAGGGCATGAAACATTAAGCACATAAAAATCAGATGACTACATAGCACAAACTTGAATAAATTATTTTAAGCCTACTTAATAACAAAAAAAGCATGAGACTGATGCACTTTTGTCTGGTGCCATGATTAAGTGATGCTATGAAAGAAAGGACCATAGTATTATATTGGCAATGGTCTTAGGACATTACCACTGCAGTGTAGCTGTAATCGCTCTCTCAACCTGCAATGATTTTTAAAAGTGAACTTATGTGTTTTTCATGTTTATGAAGATAAATCGAAACATGAATGTGAAAGTTACCTTATGAACTTTTCATGTTCGTGGAGATAAGCTAACTATTTTGTGAGATATATGACACAATGTAATTTTATATTTGTTCCGTTTAGTTAAAACCACCCAACCAAATACGAAAAAGCTAAACCATGTTTCAATTTAAAGTTTAGTTTGGTTTAGTCCGGTAATGTTTATATTCCAGATACCACATTGTGTCCACCAGGAATATGTCCTCCCGATATAACAACACCAATCCTTAGACTCGCCTCGGGTAGTGAGCTTCCAGACTTCAATGAAGCCTATGGTTGTCTGAATAGCTTGGAAAAGAGCTTCGAAATCTCGTTTGTGTTTCAAGGTATATCTAAGAATGTTTTTACAAAAAAGTCAAATGATTTACTATATTAACTCAGGAATTACCTCCGATGGCAGAACCGAATGACCCGTAATACTCGTGAATACAAAAGCACCATTTTAGCAGAGCCAAAACACAAACAAACGCCAAAACCCCTGTCCATATCGAAGAAATCAGAAAACAAAACTAAAGCTCACAACTGGTTGGGACCTAATATATCGTATATATAACCACATAAGGGCAATCACTTAATATAAAAGCATCAATCGAGTACCATCAAAATGGTGTAAAAATGGGCTAATAGCAAATCTTTGAAGCTCAACTAATCGTCCCAAAAGGAAGTGCAGAACAAAGGGCATCCCAACAAGTCATTATCAAATTAAATATACGGAAAACTTCTTAATAACTTTTTGCCAAGATATTATTACGAACTTTGACCCACTCGTCCTCTTCTGCTCCAAACCCGCAATCGGACCAGAACTCCTGTAATTATCATGTACTATAATTAAATCAGCATATGAATAAAATAGAAATTGAAAGGATCAAGTATTGGTTGGTTGGGTAGTACCAACTATTTTTTGTCTGAATGTTGGTGATTTTCGCTTCACCAATCTGAATGTTGCAGCCTAAAAAGCAACAGTTGGGTGAAAAACATACGGGGTTATATGTTATTACTTATAACAGTGAAGAGAATGTAAGGGAAATGACCGTACCTCATTTATTTTGTCGCATACCAGAAGCTTTGCAATGGTTCCACTCCGTGTTTCAGACTCTCTAATAGGTAGCTCAGTTTGGTTTTTCAATCTCTGTTTCAGCTTGTTTTCCTCTGATTTTAGATACTCAACCTCTGATTTCAGCTCCGGTATTAATTTTTCATTTTCCTCGCCCTCGGATTTCAGCGTCTCAATCTGTAATACCCGTGAACGTGCCGTATGATGCTAAGCTATTGTCTCAAGAGCTGTTCAGTATGAGCATCCCTGTTAAGTTGCGACTCACTTGAGGATGTGATATCCCGAGCCCAACGTCATTTATTTAATCCTATTTTACGAATATTTTTGAAATTTTTAAGAAATTTCGTTTGCTATATATTTGACGGTTTAAGTTGAAACCAACATTTACGGTCGTAATTTTAACATTTGACGGTTTAAGAAGAACCGATGACGACTACGAAACCGACGGATGCCCAAAATTTGTCTTTTTTTATCGATTGATCGATATTTGAGTTTTTCGAGATTCTATTTTTATTACGTTTTAAGTCGAGTCGGAACCATATGTGTATTCGTTTTGTGTGCGTTTAAACCATTAAAAAGTATTTTGAGGTAGCCGGGACGAAACCCGACTCCCGTAAATTTTTTAAAACCAACTACTAGTCACAATCCCGCTCTTTAAAAATGAATTTGCCACTAAGGCCAAAAGAAGACTAAAATGGCAAAAGAGGCCCCTCTAATTTTTACAAAATGAAAGGAAGGAAAACATACATCACAAAAACACATCAAAAATTTCTCCTCTTCCTCCCTTTTTCTTCTTTGGCCGTCGGCCACCACAAACACCACCACCACATCCATTTTTTTTGGTTTTGCTAAAATCTAATCAAAGACCACCTCCTAATTAATCATTGTAAGTGTACTTACACCCTTTAATCCAACATGCATTAACATTAATTTTTCAAGAATCAAAGATTTTTCAAAAATATGTTTTAGTCTAATTAAACTAGTGGGATGTTTAATTCATGTGTTTATAATGATAATTAACCCATAAAATAAGATGGGGATTTATGATTTTGGGGTTCTACAGCCCCAAAACCCACGAATTTATGGGGGTTTTTGGGTGTTCATGGTGTTTGATGAAATGTGTTGAGGGCTTGTGTTTATAATGTTGTTTTTAATGTTTTTAAATGGGTTAAACTTAATGCATGTGTGATTTGGATTTGTGTTTTTATGAGGATTTGATTTTCTTAGTGTTATAGACTGATTAGGGTGATTGGGATTGGTTATGAGTGGTTAATATAGGTTTTGGTAATGATAGAATGGATTGGAAACAAGTTTTGGAATAATTTTGGAAGGATGATTTTAGACCAGATTTTTTAGGGCTTATTTTCGTGGGTTTAACTTTGTAAACAGGTCATAAGCATAGGATGTAGTTATAGAGCTTTGTCTTAGCTTCGTTTCGGTATAAAGTAGAGCTAACGACTCCAAACGAGTCAAAAGTTATGTTATTTTGAAAATACGTGTACCGGGAGATGAGAACCAACACAATCCGAATTTGTGTTTGGTTTTGGGTCAAATCCCGGGGACCATAGATAGAGCTTGGTAAATGATTGAAAGTAAAAATTTTGGTTTCAAACCTGCACTTGTGAGTCTATTTTTGGACTTAGGAGTCAAAGTAGTCAATGGTGTATTTTAAATGGGTCAAACAAGTCCAACATGGTCAACGTGCAAAATCAGTCCTAAAAGTGTATGTTTAGAAATGTGATGTGTAACGAGTCATAGAAGTGAAAACTTTTCATGGGATTAAATATGGGTTTTATACAGGTCATGAGGTATTTTTGTGAATTTTCTTGAAATTTATATAGGTGCTTAAGTCTTAGTAAACAACCCGTACTTTTGGTAAGTACCGGCAAATCTATAAAATAGGAATCAACTTTAATTACGTAGGTAAATGGTATAAGTCTAGTAACAACTACTTGTTTGGTTTTGGCGTGATTTTTCATAAGCATTGAGTGTGGTTGCATATGCGTGTGTTTAGTACAATAATGTACGCGGAGTATTGATTTGGTTTTCGTACCATGATTTTTAGGTCAAGTGTTAAATTTTCCCGGGCATCCACGTCGTCGGTGACATTTCTCGTTACGTCTTCGCTAGAACCACTACTACTACGCCAGGTGAGTCTATAGCCTCGCTCTTTACTTACTTCAAACGTTTTTACCTGCGAGGGGGATGCATGCTATTTAAATAAAAAGAACATAAGTCATGAATGATTGTTGGACCCGAATGTTGCCTTGAATTGTGTTGAGTACCTAGTTGTAAAAGTCCCTAAATTCGTGAACTATTAACTATTGTCTTGCCCTTCTGTGGGTTGGAGATAGCCGCTTATACAATTGATAGTACTATGGGGTTGACGACCCTATCCGAGACGAGAGCTAGTACGTTGAGTACCCTCTGCGGACAGATAACTTGTGATAAGAAATAAGGTATAATTACAACTAATGCCTTTAGAAGGGGCACTGGTTTCACTTAAATCATGCCGGTAAATGTACGCGGGTGATTGAGTTAACGGATTAGTGTCACGAGCTTAAACACAATTATTAGTAATTGCTAAAGATAATATCCTTGAATAATAGATTGTGTATACGACAATGCTATTGAATGGTCATGATTGGTTTTAATACTTATGTTCAACTTATGATTTGATAAACCTATAGATTCGCTCAACCTTTGTGTTGACGATTTTAAGCATGTGTTTCATGTAATCGATGATGTGTAGCAAGGAGCATGCAAAGGATGGGAGTTATGTGGCTTGGCGGTCTACTTGTTTTTCCACCCTTATTTAACTTAAAACTCTTTTATTTTCTGTCATGTGAACAAAATGTATCTTTTGGGGTTGAGATTCAGTGGGGACCTAACACAAACTCTGTTTTGTACTATCTGGGGATTTGGAAAACTGTAGACTTGTATGTTTTTAATAATGTTAAATTTATGTTTAAAATTTTACGTCTCTTTGAGTCGTTTAATATAGCTTATGTGTGATGATAACTACGTAGCACCCAAATGTTGTAGTTTCGCTCCGCATATGATTTGGGGGTGTTATAGATTGGTATCAGAGCCATGAGTTATAGAGAACTAGGTCATTTTTGAAAAACCCTAAACTATAACTTTTGGTGTCGTAAGAAATTGTCCAAGCACACAACTATCCTGCATGGCTCCGGTAAGATTTCTTTAGCATTGCTTTATATTTTAGATGTATCCCTCAAACTGACACGAATTACCTAGTATTTAGTAAGTAAATACTATGATATATATTAAGATATATTGTTTTGTACGTTGAGTACTTATTATCGTAATTTACAAATTCTTGTAAGATTATCTTATATGTTGCATGTAATTGGCATACAGGCTACATTGCATTACATGGCAACACTGCGTTGTAATCCTACGCGTATGTAGGAATGATTGCATGTATAAGTATGTATATACTATGGTATTTAAAGGCATTGCACGTGAAGCAATGGTCCTTGTGTGATTGTCGTACATTTTACAATGCGGTTTTGTTGAGAATTCGGCCTTACCGCTAATTATCAATCTTGATAATTAATTTATTGATTGAATAACCGAGTGTGAACCTATTTTGATACTCTAGATACGTAAATAACGCCTCGTAACATATTGTATATTGACTAGATCTATCTCGATTGTCGTTATCGCACCGTGATGTGTCATTTTTGGGACTTCTACTTTTTGGAGCTAATTTACCTATATATATTATTTTATTTCCTTTATCCCTAATGGGTTTGATATATTAGTTCGCGTAACTATAACAATAGACGAAGTATAATCAACGATGTGTGCATCGTAGCGGCGAATCATGTGTGTATATTATGAAACATGGTTGAGGCGTATCACTATTTAATCGTTTTTATTGTGACAATCCGTCAATTTATGGTCGATATTTTATTCTCAATATTTATTTGAAAATATTATTTTATGAACTCACTTATTTTTGGGAAGAAATTTGGATTTACATCTTGAAGTAGCATCGACTACGTCTAAATCGGAGGATTCAACGTTACGTGCTTATGTTTACATACACCATCTTTGGTGACAGTCCGACATTTCAGAAAATAAATTTATCCGTGAATATTATTTTGATATTTTAAATTTGTGTTGGTTCATAAACTCATAAATTTACGAGAAGAGATTAGGACTTACGATTTTATTTTAACGTCCTTTACGACTAAACCGGAAACCTTAGGATTACGTATTTGCGTTTTCGAACTCCGTTTTTGATGAGACAATTTTTATTAGATTCGTTTTGTGCCGTTTATTCATAATTTATAAAAACGTTTTTCGTAAAACGACCTGAGGGCACGCAAATCGAGGAAACTAGAATCGAGGAATACCCGTAAATTATTGGGATGAGACAAGTTTACACTTGTCCCACCCCACTATATGGGACGGCTACAACAAGGCACCACATCACAAGATGTGGCAACCATGTAGCTTAATACTTACATGTGTAAGTATAGCTTACAAATCAAGCTTATTTCTACCCACCAAAAACTAGCAAAACCACTAGTTTTCTCATTTCCACCATTCATACATGCAAACCACCTCAAAATCCTCTCATCTCTCTCTCTTAGTTCGTCCAAACTCAACCCAAAAACACCCCATTTGATCCATTTTAACCACAATATCTTGTGTTATTCACACCTATGATGAAAACCTTTTGAAGCCCGATTGATTGGTGGTGATTATAACATCCAAGGAGGAGTTTCCATGGAGTCTTGGGGCTGATTTTCCACAAGGAGTTTATGAAGAATGGTGGTCTTGAAGATGGTCTTGGCTATGCACAAGTCTCTCCATCAAAATCCATGCTCAAATCACAACCTACATCAACTTGGTGGTATAAAGATTGTCCTCCTCATCCTCTTGTTATTTTTGATTATGTAATCTTGTATTTCGTTTACTTATGTATATGTATATGATGATGAATGATGATTAAAAATATTGTGTGGGGATTTGTTGTTGATAAACATGCTTAAAAAGATGAAAGACTATAAGAAACAAGGCTAAAATCTTGTTTAAATTTGTTGGCTGTATAAAACAGTAAAGAATCAAATGATGAACTGATAAAAATGGCATAGATTAATGGATTTACAGTAAGCTATGGGTCTTGTACACATGTGAGAGTTGGCCATGCAATGGAATCATTGTAATGAGTGAGATATGATCAAAACAAGTTTAGAGTACCAATCTGAGTTTACTGTTTTGGACGATTTTTAGAAAATTCTTAGAAGATGGTTCAACAGTAGCTATAGAAGAGTTAAATGGAGAAAATATCATGTAGTTTATGCGATAAAAATTTGAGCTTCTATCTTCATATAGAACTCTAGATATGGTAGTTTTGGTGAACATGAAAATAAAAATCAGATTTTGGAAATTAAAGTATAATAGTATTATATAAGCACTCAAATAAAAATAGTATAAAATGTAAATTAAAACCCACTAACTTATATAATACATTTATATAAATATGTACAAGGGTAAATAAGTGTACATTTTATAAAAATGGTAACTTGTTAAGTTTTATAAGTTATAAAACTATAAACATGATTTTTACGACTTTTTCGGCTATTACCGTAAAATTAACGTTTTTGTTAAATAAAACTTAGACGGTTGGACCCGTCAAATGTAAACTTTTATAAACTCATATACTGATATATAAACATGTATAACAAGTAAAAACCGATAAAACCCGAACAATATAACATACGGACATTAACGGACTAAGTTAACATTATTGGACTAATAATACAACAAAATGGACTAAAACACTTATAAACTTATTTATTGGGCTTAACCCATTTGGGCCCAACTTGTAAAGTGTATATACTGATAATATAAGTATAACATGGATTAATACAAGTTAAAGAACTTATAATAAGTTTATTGGACTTAAAACACGTAAATAGGTAAAACTAGTAAACTAGTAAGAAGATACCAATACGTAAACACTAAAATGAGTAAATGAGAATATATAAACCCACTTGATCATCATATATATAAAATCATCATATGTATACATAATTGTTATTTTTATAAAGTCATTGGACATGAGTGTAAGACGGGTATTATTTGTCTAGGTTTCCGTGATTGAAGCACGTACCGTACGTCCGAATTGCCGATAACCCGCCTTCCCACATCAACGTGAGTTCATAGCCTCGCACTCTTTTTAAATGTTTTTATGAAATGTTTTATAAACCCGCGAGGGAGATAACATGTTAGTTTTTATATAATAGGAAACCATTTGTCCCGATTGTTTGTTTATTGATTTTGGACCCGAATGATTGAATGACCCGATTGTATGACCCGATAAATGATTAAAGGACCCGATAGATGAAATCAAATGGATTATTAAAGTTAGGTTATGTCACTAAAAGTCCCATTAGCATGAATTGTGAACTACCGGGATTTGGTAGACGCTTATGCATATAATAGTACTATTTGGGGACGATCACCCCAGTTCGCGCCTTGACGGTTGATCCCCGTCGTGCCAGATTGATTGGTAAGCGAATTTATGTATGAGAAGATTTCCATAGCGTGACCTTTGTGACGACACGCTACTTTAGATGGGCAAATTGAGTATCGGGTTAGCTACCCGTTGTTGGTTTAGTAAGGTAACAATGTCATGCGGCTTATAATAATCCAATTACCGAAATACTAATAGATGCACCGAATTACGATGTATTGCCTGACTAGCAATACAAGGTCATACTATTGATATTATGTTCGTGTTTTGGTTTTCATAACCACATTCATATAACGGTTTTTATTTTCATACAACGTCATAAGACGTATTGTATGATGTTTTTACGACATTGACTCGTATAATGATTTTTAAGGCAAACGCCTATATTATGATTTTGATGAAGATTTGTATAAAATGACTTTGGCTATTTTATGGCCTATTTAAATGATTTGTATAAAATGATTTTCAGTAATAATTTTATACTGATATTATATTGATGGATTTTATCAAACTCTATGAATTCACTCGGCGTTATCGCTGACCTTTTCTTTTAACATGTTTTATCTCAGGTACTTGAAGGTAATTCTCGGGAAGACAACAAGAATTCATGGCCCGCACTTAAATATTAATTTCCATTCAAATTCTTTGTAAAACCTGTATAAAATACATTGACTTGGGACCTATGTAATTTTGATATTTATGAATGGAAATGCTTTTATTATTAAACGACGCAATTTTTAAGCGTTGTCTATGATGTGAGTAATGTGCTATCCCGTAACACCAACTAGTCTTCCGCTGTATTGAGTTGTATAAATTTGGGGGTGTTACAGTTTGGTACCAGAGCTCTCGTTATACAGAACGAAAGATTTTTAAAACTAAGGTTTTGAATAAAACATTTCAAAATCTTTTAACTATAAACATTTTTCTAAAAATGTCTAAAAATCTTTTGACTATAACGGTGCCGAAGAATTCCCGAGTTACCGACAAGGCCAGACTGAGAAGTGTTATTTTAATATATATATATATATATAACTTGGATTATATATATATATATATGATGTAATTTTATTACATGATTGTTTGATGATTATTTTGATATTTATACGAGGTACTTATACGACGTCGATTGTCACAAGGAACCCTAAATCCCCTAGTAAATTAATCGAAGCTATTCTCGTAGGAATTCTAGCTATCCTAGATCTAAACCAAGTTGTGGATATTTATGAACCCAACAAATGGTTGATATTCGTAGAAATGTAGATATTAGTTGATTGTGATATTGAAAAAGAATTGGCGAGATTAAATCTGATATCGATGTCATGACGATCTTTCCTTATAGAGTGGAGTTTGACAAAACGTTACCACCTAGAAAGATGTCATCTGATTCGTTGTCATCCAATTCTTAAATTGAAATCGAAAGGGTGAATGTTGCACTTGAGGCTGTCATTGGAACCATTACCCAAAAGCCTCATGCCACTAATACCTTTCCGAGAAGTCTAATTGAATGTGTGAGTCATTTCATACTAGTGACTCATTTGATAACTATTGTTGAAAGAGATATAGGATTGGAAATTAAGTATTGATCGTATCGAGCTTCTATTGCCCTTTCAAGGTGTAAGAATAAGATTGAAAGTATTGGAAGATGAGATAGGATATTGCCTTGAGTATAAATTGGTTAAAACTTGAATAAAGTAAAATTTAACATGTATAGAATATGAGATTATTAAGAAGAAGTCGTTAAGTTCTTTTATTGAATTATAAGGTTTTAAATGATTGTTAGTTCGTGTTAAGGGTTGTTCCTAGGCTATTGCCCACTAACGAGGATGCCCAGTGTCCAAGAAATAAATTGAAGAAATCTTCTTCTGAATTGGGACCGATGGATCTTCCAGGATATATGGAACACCTAATGACTCTTGTAGATTAGTATTCATTGTGGTATCTTTTAAAATCCCTAACTTAACTGAGACATCAGTTGGTAGGATGAGTTCTGAGAATTGTATGACATAGTGACACATAATGTGTTACGGTACAATTTGACTTGTTTGTGATTAATGAAAATACTACCTTTGATTGCTAAATTCTACATGTATCGATGTTATCTATCTTTCTTGCTTCGTCCTAATGCTCACATTAGTTATGTAACCATTGAACGAGTACTCATCTTGAATTGAGTTACGTTGTGGATTATTCTTCGTGAGTGCCATCGAGGTCATCAACCTCATGATTATTTGGCTAAAGCTCATTTCCTATTCTATTGTAGTTAGTTCTTGGTGAACAACTCTTCATCACTCCTTTATCACACATTGTTTTTATAAAGTTAAAACGGTATCCTTTGAGAAATTTTAATTTTCATCACAATAAGGATTATTCAAAGTGAGATTTATAAGTGATTGTTATCGAAATGAAGTTGTTTATAAAACACCTTGGAAAACTTAATTGTTTTCATAACAAGGAAAATCTTTGTAAATTTATTTTTGATTCTTATTTAAGAATTAAGCATTAAAATGTTTTTATTATAAACATGATGATAAAATTTTGACGAACTGAGTATTGCATCGTTAATCTTGAAATTGTATATAGTTGCGCGCCTACATACAATTTGGAATGGACCATGCAAGGCTGATTAGTAGTCACCATAAAACTGATTAATAAACATTACATTCTCTTTAAAGATTGTGAAAGATTAAATTTTATGAGATCTGCAAAAAGTGAAAAATAGGGACATAATGTTAGGGACACCTACATATGTGCCTGTAGCATCTATTCTTCTGAGTTGAATTTACTCATCTGTAGAAATTGTCTTATTTGACAATTGACACTTCTTTCTTGTCTAATTCTCCCGTAGTGAGATTCTTAGGAAAAGTATCTGATTACCGAGTGTTGATACCCGACTGGATATATTGACGTTCTTATCATTTCATATGATTTGATTTCATTTGAATGACCTGGGTAACGATCCGAGGAGCTTTCGAATGCGTACTCAAATTATGAAAACATGGGATATATTCATATTCGTTAAATGTTTTCGTCTGTATCTGATTTGAAATTCTCTCACAGATTATGCGTTGACCTTACTCTTTTAAGGTTAGTTATGTCTCCAGATATCCTTGAATCTGTGAAGGATTATGAGTTACTATTAGTTTTTGAGAAGTTCACATCTTATCGACGACAATAAAACTGGAAAGTTGATAGTGCCAGTAGAATGGATTGATTGATTATGACATGACGACATTGTCTTAATTGATGGGAACTCGAATTGAATTCCCCTAAATGATAAGATGTTGATTGTCAAAAGTGATCTAAATAATTCTTGATGGATGACCATATCCTGTATTAAGACTTGAAATATTACCATGAATGGTTGTGAACTAGTTATAGATATTGTAATCTAGAAAAAAACCTAATATGATTTATTAAAAGATGTTTCTGTTATCTGAAACCTTAGGAAGTATTTGTTGATGAGTTACCTAGACTTTTGCCATTAAGATAAGTTGAAATTGGTATTGATTATATTCTCCGTGCTGCACTTGTGACATGTGCATTGTACGTCAGCACCATCTGAATTAAAGGAATTACCGCACAACTGAGAGAGTTGTCGGAGAAAGATTTTATTCTACCGAGCTCGTCATCATGAAGAGCTATGGTGTTATCATTCCTTACATTTATAGATTACTGTGAACTGAGTAAATTAACAATCGAAAACGATATCCATAACTCGAAATGGAAGATTTGTTCGATCATATACAAGGTTTTTGATCCTCAGCATGGTTATCATCAACTTCGCATCTGCAAAAAGGATTATCTATTCCAATCACTACATCCAGAACTTGTAATAAACATTATGAGTTTCACGTGGTGTCCTTTGGATTGACCAATACACATGTAGCATTCATAAATTTGGTGAATCACGTGTGTAGGCTGTAATTTGATGAATTCATGCTCGTGATCATTAAGGACTATATGTTTGTTTATAAAAATAAGAATGAGTTAATAATTGTTTATTGCCCTGAATTGACCAAACGATAAAAACCTGTACTTTGAATATTTAACATATGACTTAAGACTTAATCTTTTACATTATTTGACCGTGTGATTAAAAGATAATGGAATATATAATGACTCTTTAAAAATTAAGAGCCCTTTTAAGACTTTGAGTATTACTAAAATGAAAGTGCAAATATATTTTGACAAATGTTTTAACAAAGGATTTTAAGGGATTATTCCCTTATACACAAACCATTTAACTAAACTTCTGTTTAGGGGTAAATGTTTGTGTATACTTCTAGACAACCTAAGAAGAATTAAGGAAACTATATAACTTATTACCTGAAATTCGAAACGACAATTTTTGCTTTTCAACTAAGAAAACTTTGACCAAAGTATAAACAAAGGTTTTTCGAACATTTTACGAATCTTATTAAATATTTTCGATAAATCAACAAAAATCTTGTTAATTAAATTCAAATTTATTTTTGAACATTTTATATAATTGGTCGAACTAAGAAATTTAAAACTTTTACGTTTACGCTTCATAAAAATTAACTAATAATTATTTAATTAATTATAATAATTATCGACGCATTAGACGTCAGATTGAGTAAAACGGATAAAAATGATAGTTAAGAAGAAATTAAAACTTAGAAAATGTGAAGAAAGAAATTCTGAATAAATTGAAGACATGATAATTATATTATCAGGAAAAATGAATATAAATACTGACACATTATGTAGAAAATATAAAGAACCAATTAGGATGTGTTCCTTAATAAT
This sequence comes from Glebionis coronaria, assembly GCA_025667525.1. NCBI lineage: Eukaryota > Viridiplantae > Streptophyta > Magnoliopsida > Asterales > Asteraceae > Glebionis > Glebionis coronaria. The sequence continues at coordinate 410,400 of JANFOE010000396.1, forward strand.
GAAGGTGCAAAATAAATTGCCAAACAATATAAAAATAAACGATGTTTGTGAAAAGGATAATATAAATAATAAAAAGTGGTTCGCGGCTAATGTGAACCATTAGAATTGAGAAGCCGATAGCGTTAAATGTATAAAAGGCCACTGGTGGTTGCCTAAATATAGAGGATTGTGAGATATAGTTATGTTGGAATTTGTAAGTATAAGTATTCTATTTATGTCATTTATGACTAAAAGTATCTTTGTCTGAAGAAGTTGTACTAATGGCAATTATGAAGGCAGACATCGCCTCATACATTAGTAAACGTCTAGCTATTGCAAAGGTCATCATCTGAATTTGATTCAATTTGGGTCATCGTCGACAGATTGCCCAAATCTGCCAATATCATTCCTGTTAATGATAGAATCTTGATGAAGAAATAGACTCTTTTGCATTTAAAGGAGTTATGTAAACATGGTGTACCTGTATCGATCATCTATATCAAGATCCTCGCTTCGCATTGAATTTCTAGCGATTTGCTCAGAAATCATTAAGAACGAACCTTGATGAGAGTACTATGTACCACCCCAATCGAAGGGACGAGGTAAAGTAACGATACAAACTAATAGAAGTGCTGTTTTATGTTTGAATGATTGACCTTTGGTAATAAGCTGTAAAATCGTTTTCCTTTGGAAGGATTATCATTGATAATTATTGTATTAGGATTGAGATCGAATCTGTTAGGATCTAAATATTAGAGCATCTGTAAGCATGAGGTGAGATGAAGACACCTGACATACACCCATTGTGGGTTGGACATGTCTCTTAGGTTTAAGGTTTCCTATGATGGCGAACCTATACTTGCAAAATACCTGACCCGCGAGATCTGAAATGATTGTTGAAATTAGGATTTGATTATTAACTGCCGATAGTGGGCAGGAGGTTATGTGAATATGAAATGTAGATCTTGAAGTGCCAAATGGGTAGCGAAGTTATGCCAAAATTTTTAACCTTGGAAAAAAAATGAATTCATGATCTGACAAATCATGGGATATAAGTCCCCGTTGTATGGGACCATTGAGATGATATAAAAGATTGGTTTGAAAGGCATATAAGCTGGATCTACCCTAGGACTTCAAAGACTGCATGAATTATGTTTTGTATATCAAACTTGATGGAATATCTATCAAGTGAAAATCTGATTGTTCTTAGTAAATCTTAGATCGACGAAAAGTTGCATTCATCAGAAACCCGTGAACATCATGGATAGAGAAAGTAAGTCAACATTTAGCCTGATCTTATCCCCGTAGTTATGTTTGATGAAACTCGCGTATTGTAATGAATTGCACTAATGAGAAAAGACCGAATGTGGAGGAAATACCCACATGGCTTTAACTCTATAAGAAGCGAGTAGTAAGGTAAGATGATCTTTGAGGACAAAGATCCTGTTTAGGGGTAAATGCTGTGACAATCCGTCAATTTATGGTCGATATTTTATTCTCAATATTTATTTGAAAATATTATTTTATGAACTCACTTATTTTTGGGAAGAAATTTGGATTTACATCTTGAAGTAGCATCGACTACGTCTAAACCGGAGGATTCAACGTTACGTGCTTATGTTTACATACACCATCTTTGGTGACAGTCCGACATTTCAGAAAATAAATTTATCCGTGAATATTATTTTGATATTTTAAATTTGTGTTGGTTCATAAACTCATAAATTTACGAGAAGAGATTAGGACTTACGATTTTATTTTAACGTCCTTTACGACTAAACCGGAAACCTTAGGATTACGTATTTGCGTTTTCGAACTCCGTTTTTGATGAGACAATTTTTATTAGATTCGTTTTGTGCCGTTTATTCATAATTTATAAAAACGTTTTTCGTAAAACGACCTGAGGGCACGCAAATCGAGGAAACTAGAATCGAGGAATACCCGTAAATTATTGGGATGAGACAAGTTTACACTTGTCCCACCCCACTATATGGGACGGCTACAACAAGGCACCACATCACAAGATGTGGCAACCATGTAGCTTAATACTTACATGTGTAAGTATAGCTTACAAATCAAGCTTATTTCTACCCACCAAAAACTAGCAAAACCACTAGTTTTCTCATTTCCACCATTCATACATGCAAACCACCTCAAAATCCTCTCATCTCTCTCTCTTAGTTCGTCCAAACTCAACCCAAAAACACCCCATTTGATCCATTTTAACCACAATATCTTGTGTTATTCACACCTATGATGAAAACCTTTTGAAGCCCGATTGATTGGTGGTGATTATAACATCCAAGGAGGAGTTTCCATGGAGTCTTGGGGCTGATTTTCCACAAGGAGTTTATGAAGAATGGTGGTCTTGAAGATGGTCTTGGCTATGCACAAGTCTCTCCATCAAAATCCATGCTCAAATCACAACCTACATCAACTTGGTGGTATAAAGATTGTCCTCCTCATCCTCTTGTTATTTTTGATTATGTAATCTTGTATTTCTTTTACTTATGTATATGTATATGATGATGAATGATGATTAAAAATATTGTGTGGGGATTTGTTGTTGATAAACATGCTTAAAAAGATGAAAGACTATAAGAAACAAGGCTAAAATCTTGTTTAAATTTGTTGGCTGTATAAAACAGTAAAGAATCAAATGATGAACTGATAAAAATGGCATAGATTAATGGATTTACAGTAAGCTATGGGTCTTGTACACATGTGAGAGTTGGCCATGCAATGGAATCATTGTAATGAGTGAGATATGATCAAAACAAGTTTAGAGTACCAATCTGAGTTTACTGTTTTGGACGATTTTTAGAAAATACTTAGAAGATGGTTCAACAGTAGCTATAAAAGAGTTAAATGGAGAAAATATCATTTAGTTTATGCGATAAAAATTTGAGCTTCTATCTCCATATAGAACTCTAGATATGGCAGTTTTGGTGAACATGAAAATAAAAATCAGATTTTGGAAATTAAAGTATAATAGTATTATATAAGCACTCAAATAAAAATAGTATAAAATGTAAATTAAAACCCACTAACTTATATAATACATTTATATAAATATGTACAAGGGTAAATAAGTGTACATTTTATAAAAATGGTAACTTGTTAAGTTTTATAAGTTATAAAACTATAAACATGATTTTTACGACTTTTTCGGCTATTACCGTAAAATTAACGTTTTTGTTAAATAAAACTTAGACGGTTGGACCCGTCTAATGTAAACTTTTATAAACTCATATACTGATATATAAACATGTATAACAAGTAAAAACCGATAAAACCCGAACAATATAACATACGGACATTAACGGACTAAGTTAACATTATTGGACTAATAATACAACAAAATGGACTAAAACACTTATAAACTTATTTATTGGGCTTAACCCATTTGGGCCCAACTTGTAAAGTGTATATACTGATAATATAAGTATAACATGGATTAATACAAGTTAAAGAACTTATAATAAGTTTATTGGACTTAAAACACGTAAATAGGTAAAACTAGTAAACTAGTAAGAAGATACCAATACGTAAACACTAAAATGAGTAAATGAGAATATATAAACCCACTTGATCATCATATATATAAAATCATCATATGTATACATAATTGTTATTTTTATAAAGTCATTGGACATGAGTGTAAGACGAGTATTATTTGTCTAGGTTTCCGTGATTGAAGCACGTACCGTACGTCCGAATTGCCGATAACCCGCCTTCCCACATCAACGTGAGTTCATAGCCTCGCACTCTTTTTAAATGTTTTTATGAAATGTTTTATAAACCCGCGAGGGAGATAACATGTTAGTTTTTATAAAATAGGAAACCATTTGTCCCGATTGTTTATTTATTGATTTTGGACCCGAATGATTGAATGACCCGATTGTATGACCCGATAAATGATTAAAGGACCCGATAGATGAAATCAAATGGATTATTAAAGTTAGGTTATGTCACTAAAAGTCCCATTAGCATGAATTGTGAACTACCGGGATTTGGTAGACGCTTATGCATATAATAGTACTATTTGGGGACGATCACCCCAGTTCGCGCCTTGACGGTTGATCCCCGTCGTGCCACATTGATTGGTAAGCGAATTTATGTATGAGAAGATTTCCATAGCGTGACCTTTGTGACGACACGCTACTTTAGATGGGCAAATTGAGTATCGGGTTAGCTACCCGTTGTTGGTTTAGTAAGGTAACAATGTCACGCGGCTTATAATAATCCAATTACCGAAATACTAATAGATGCACCGAATTACGATGTATTGCCTGACTAGCAATACAAGGTCATACTATTGATATTATGTTCGTGTTTTGGTTTTCATAACCACATTCATATAACGGTTTTTATTTTCATACAACGTCATAAGACGTATTGTATGATGTTTTTACGACATTGACTCGTATAATGATTTTTAAGGCAAACGCCTATATTATGATTTTGATGAAGATTTGTATAAAATGACTTTGGCTATTTTATGGCCTATTTAAATGATTTGTATAAAATGATTTTCAGTAATAATTTTATACTGATATTATATTGATGGATTTTATCAAACTCTATGAATTCACTCGGCGTTATCGCTGACCTTTTCTTTTAACATGTTTTATCTCAGGTACTTGAAGGTAATTCTCGGGAAGACAACAAGAATTCATGGCCCGCACTTAAATATTAATTTCCATTCAAATGCTTTGTAAAACCTGTATAAAATACAATGACTTGGGACCTATGTAATTTTGATATTTATGAATGGAAATGCTTTTATTATTAAACGACGCAATTTTTAAGCGTTGTCTATGATGTGAGTAATGTGCTATCCCGTAACACCAACTAGTCTTCCGTTGTATTGAGTTGTATAAATTTGGGGGTGTTACATTTATCATCCTACTTGGATTTAAATATGCGTTTTAAGGATAGACTAGCGTTGTGATCAATCGCGATAACTCTAATTTTGATTGGTTTGTGTTAATTTTGTGGTGTAAGATGTCGAGACTCATCCGAAGCCGATAACAACACTTAGTTGACATACGTATTCTCGTTCCGTTTATTTCATTTTGTTTTGTTGTTTCATTATTTTGAAGTTAATATTATACATGACGAGGTACGACATTTTTGTGAGTTAAATAAGCATTAAATTTTGTTGATTGATTTATTTAAACATAAAGTGTTTTACATATTTAATATTTGGTGAATGAAACTTTTGGATAAAAATGACGTATGATGTGTCTTGTAACAAGTAAAATTTGTGTAGAGAATAAATGGATAAAGTGAATTTATTTTTCTTCTAACTTTGGTTGGTAAATCATAATAAGTAGTTTATATTACTCGTAAAACCCTTATTTTCATATATTAATAATTTAATACTAAAAGCTTTAGATGGAACTGTCCAAAAATTTGTTTAATTTAATTTGATAAAGGAGTTATTGGTAAAATTAACGATATGATTATCGAGTATATGTAACTTTGGATTTAATATGAATTAATTTTGGGTCAGTATAGCAAACTTTTGGCATATTTTGTAATATAGAACATGAGTAGAAAACTGATCATGTATTTTGGAGCTAGAGACTTTGTAAAACTGGTTTTAATCTTAAACATAAGGTCATGTTATATGCATTGGTATAAACTAGAACTCGTCACTTGTTGTAATGATTAAACTGGGATAAAATCGGAATGTACACTTTAAAGTGATAAATTATAATGCTTTAAATAAATTATTAAAAGTTGATGGAACGTTATTTTATTCCGCTACGAGGTGAGTTAATTTTAAAATCGTTTGATAATGGGCTAAGGATTAAAGGTTGAATTTTCTACATTTTAGAATTATTGAAATAAGCATCTTAATTATTTATTATTATTATTATTATCATCGAGATTCAAGTGCCGACTAAAATCAGTAATTTGTCCGAAATAATACCACGTGAAACTTCTTTAGCATTTGAGTCGAATCGCGTGAATATGATTTAACAAATCAGTTTTAAGGAAGACATGCGGATAATAAAAAGTCAAGGTTAATTTTAAGAGTCAATTGGACTAGTTTGAGTCGTGTTGGATATGTGTATATATGTGGTAAGGTAAGTCGTAATAATAATAACGTAAAACTTTGAAAAATTTTACTATATACGTTTTGGTACTTAAGATATGAATATTATTGAGATTTTGACACAAGTATGGATATTTTCAAAATTAATGATTTTACCAATTATAATGACCGAGTCACCGCGTCTACTAATGTTAATAATTACCTAGAGATTTTAATTTTTCCAGAAATAAAAACTTTGTAAAGATTGAGAAATGAAAGGTATAAATTCTTTAATGGTGTAACCCAAATTAAAAATATGCAAACGTTCGGTTTTACAATGTACAAGGTAACACTAATTAGAATACGCAAGTGGATTACCCAACACACGCCTACTTGTATATTATTTAATAAAGATGTATATATAATGTTTTGAGTCACGATGGTTCGATCGTACGAAATCTCTTCTTCGACCTTGCGAGTCTATATCTGAACTTTAGTAGTCATGTGATTGTTTATTTTAATATTGTCTATGGTATGAAACCGTTATTTATTTTTAAAGTACTACTTCGCTATTACTTGATAATGAGAGTATGTCACCCGGTGTATTTTTGTCCTCTTCATGGACGTCGTGACTTTTCTTCTTTCGGTTAATGGAACCTAAAATTCTGTATTTACTTGAATGATGCTATAAATCTTCATTAAATTGGTTATTTATTTATATTGAACAAAAGCGAGGAGGCGAAGCCGCTTTACCAAATTGTAGAGGTGAAAGAACTCGATCTTCCTGGTGAAATTGTTTCTATTCGACCAAGTGATTATTCTCCTCTCCCCGTATACCCTTGGTGGAATGTGTGTGCAACTCGAGACGATGGGAATTATGATTGTTGTTTTATTTTTGACGCTTGTGTTGATATTCAATTTTTACTCCATGTATTCGTAGATCGCTGTTGTTATCCTGAGACTTTTGTCATATATTTGAAGTATTTTCATTTCTAATGTAGTTAAATTTTAGTTGGTAATCATATTGCTCGTTTACCTTGTTGGATCTCATTGATTTTTTATTTTATTTCTTGTTGTGCTTGCAATGATCTTTAATCTTGAACCACCTTACCGTTATTTTGTGAATAGTCTATTTTGAAAATATGTATGAGTGTGTTAAATGGTTCGTTCAATCAAATGCAAATAGTGTCGATTTATTTATTTAATTATTTATTTATTTTCCTCATAAAAAGGCAAAGCAAAAGTATGTTTCCAAAGTAGATGAAAAATGTTTGATGTGTTTCTTAAAACGATGGTAGCAATATTTTCCTATTTCAAATTTCATGACCAACGGTTTAATTATTTTTGAAGTTTAGGTCGAAAACTTTCATAGTCATATTCGGTGTGTCATATTAATGTTTGTGTGGTCACTCGATCCTCAATTGTGCACAGCTTAGCTAACTATGCATAATTCAGGAAGTGTCCTGTTTTGTTGGTTGTTGTTGCTTGATCCTTAAGTATGCATGATCTAGCTAATTATGCATAGTTTAGGAAGGGCACTATCGTGTCAAACAAATTGGTCATCTTGAAACTTGTAGTGTTCTGATAAACGTTTGGATGAGAGCGTTTTTTAAAAATGGTGGATCCTTATGCAAGTAATTGTATTCTCTTTGATTCCTAAAGAAAATTTTTGAATTTTCTTGTGTTCCTTGAAATCCTTTCTTTTTGTTTGGCGTTGACTTAGTAAGGCACCGTGACCGAGTAATTTTGGAAAAAATGGTTTTATGTGTTGTGTGTAATGTGTGAAGTTTATCAGAACCGCTAGGGTGTTGATGATATACCAAAGGGGTTCATACCGACACTGAGAAGAAATTTAAACAAAAATAGAAGACTGCCGAAGTAGAGGAAAGCTGAGTTCGAACAACTCTGAGAGAAATGACAAAGACTTCACCTACATCGAATGTATCGTACTTTATTTATTTTCCTTTCTCGTTCTTTTGATATGTCAACGACACGCGATAAACTGTTGAAGTTTACCAACTATGCATCGGTAATTGGAAGACCATTCCAATTGTCATCTTCGTTTATTCAAGTGAGGAGTCCTCTTTCCTTGACTCAATCTTCTTTGATCATCGAAGGTTAAACGACAGATGGACATAGTTGATGTTTATGTGCTAAATCCTTGCTTTTATATGTTTATATTGTAGGTGATCTAGTCGAATGATCGAAAGTTGTAGGAACTTGAGACGACATTGTCCAATAACGTCCGATCATGGAGAACACGTGTCATGTAATATATTTTTTTTAGTTAGGAACGATGATGCTTATTGAGATTTTGACCAAGTGTGGGACGAAAGTGAGATGGTGTTCTTGTAATATCTTTTGGGTATGGATCTGTGTGTAAGCACCCTACGATGACATATGTATGTATTTTTTTTCTTTTTTTTTGGATATGCATTCTTAGCTAGCAAGCTCGTGAACCTTCTTTAACTTGCAGTTTTCTTTTGACTGGACTCATCCGAGAATCATGTCAAATATTCTTATTTTATCATGGCCTGGCTGATTAGCAAGCGTGGGTTAACTCGATTAAACTGATTGTTTTGGCATGGTTTGGCTATGTTGCCAACATGTCGTAATGTGATTGAATGTGTTTCATAATGGCTTTTGTGTTTGATTGGATTGTGATGTCTTCGAGAGAGTTATGTATACGTCGAATGATTACCGTATCGATGAATTCGTTTTTGACGAAATAGGTTTGTATGTACATAATATTGCGATTAAGGTGATTTTGTATGACTAGTATTGATTACTTCGTCTTGTATATTCTGAACGTTTTCGATGGGGTTATGTGTGACCCGTGCGATTTTATTTTGTGAGTAATTATTTTTATGAGATGATGGACTAAGTGAAAGGACGATTCGAACGTTGGAAGACTTGCTCCGAGCGTGTGTGTTTGATTTTGGTAGTTGTTGAGATCGACACTTGCCGTTGGTATTATCTTTGTAGAACGACATTTACCATGTTAGCATTGAAGCTGTAGCATTTGAAGAATTATGTTGATGAAAATGTAGATCACCAGTTGGGTGGAATGAAGTAGGAAAAATCCAGTTGAATGGACTTGAAATGATTCGAGAGGCTATGGAAGAGATGGGGTAGATTAAGAATTACTTGCTAACCGCGAGAAGTTGTGGAAAGAGATGTGTTGGTACCCGTAGGAAGAATTTTGGGAAATTGAAGTGGAGATCATGGATCAAGATGTTAAGAGATTGAAGCAAGGTATAATACTCATTGTGAAGGTGTAATGGAACCCGAGACGTGAACCGAAGTCCACATTGGAACGTGAATACCTCTTTAGTAAGAAGTACCCTCATCTTTCTAGTATACGAAATGCGAGTATAAGAACCGGAGAGCGCCGGGACGTCGCTCCCTTAAGGAGGGGAGGATGTAATACCCGTGAACGTGTCGTATGATGCTAAGCTATTGTCTCAAGAGCTGTTCAGTATGAGCATCCCTCTTAAGTTGCGACTTACTTGAGGATGTGATATCCCGAGCCCAACGTCATTTATTTAATCCTATTTTACGAATATTTTTGAAATTTTTAAGAAATTTCATTTGCTATATATTTGACGGTTTAAGTTGAAACCAACGTTTACGGTCGTAATTTTAACATTTGACGGTTTAAGAAGAACCAATGACGACTACGAACCGACGGATGCCCAAAATTTGTCTTTTGTTATCGATTGATCGATATTTGAGTTTTTCGAGATTCTATTTTTCTTACCTTTAAATTCGAGTCGGAACCATATGTGTATTCGTTTTGTGTGCGTTTGAACCATTAAAAAGTATTTTGAGGTAGCCGGGACGAAACCCGACTCTCGTAAATTTTTAAAACCAACTACTAGTCATAATCCCGCTCTTTAAAAATGGATTTGCCACTAAGGCAAAAAGAAGACCAAAATGGCAAAAGAGGCCCCTCTAATTTTTACAAAATGAAAGGAAGGAAAACATACATCACAAAAACACATCAAAAATTTCTCCTCTTCCTCCCTTTTTCTTCTTTGGCCGTCAGCCACCACAAACACCACCACCACATCCATTTTTTTTGGTTTTGCTAAAATCTAATCAAATACCACCTCCTAATTAATCATTGAAAGTGTTCTTACACCCTTTAATCCAACATGCATTAACATTAATTTTTCAAGAATCAAAGATTTTTCAAAAACATGTTTTAATCTAATTAAACTAGTGGGATGTTTAATTCATGTGTTTATAATGATAATTAACCCATAAAACAAGATGGTGATTTATAATTTTGGGGTTCTACAGCCCCAAAACCCACGAATTTATGGGGGTTTTTGGGTGTTCATGGTGTTTGATGAAATGTGTTGAGGGTTTGTGTTTATAATGTTGTTTTTAATGTTTTTAAATGGTTTAAACTTAATGCATGTGTGATTTGGATTTGGGTTTTTATGAGGATTTGATTTTCTTAGTGTTATAGACTGATTAGGGTGATTGGGATTGGTTATGAGTGGTTAATATAGGTTTAGGTAATGATAGAATAGATTGGAAACAAGTTTTGGAATGATTTTGGAAGGGTGATTTTAAACCAGATTGTTTAGGGCTTATTTTCTCGGGTTTAACTTTGTAAACAGGTCATAAGCATAGGATGTAGTTGTAGAGCTTTGTCTTAGCTTTGTTTCGGTATAAAGTAGAGCTTACGACTCCAAACGAGTCAAAAGTTATGTTATTTTGAAAATACGTGTACCGGGAGATGAGAACCAACACAATCCGAATTTGTGTTTGGTTTTGGGTCAAATCCCGGGGACCATAGATAGAGTTTGGTAAATGATTGAAAGTAAAAATTTTGGTTTCAAACCTGCACTTGTGAGTCTATTTTTGGACTTAGGATTCAAAGTAGTCAATGGTGTATTTTAAATGGGTCAAACAAGTCCAACATGGTCAACGTGCAAAATCAGTCCTAAAAGTGTATGTTTAGAAATGTGATGTGTAACGAGTCATAGAAGTAAAAACTTTTCATGGGATTAAATATGGGTTTTATACAGGTCATGAGGTATTTTTGTGAATTTTCTTGAAATTTATATAGGTGCTTAAGTCTTAGTAAATAGCCCGTACTTTTGGTAAGTACCAAAAAATCTATAAAATGGGAATCAACTTTAATTACGTAGGTAAATGGTATAAGTCTAGTAACAACTACTTGTTTGGTTTTGGCGTGAGTTTCCATAAGCATTGAGTGTGGTTGCATATGCGTGTGTTTAGTACAATAATGTACGCGGAGTATTGATTTGGTTTTCGTACCTTGATTTTTAGGTCAAGTGTTAAATTTTCCCGGGCATCCACGTCGTCGGTGACATTTCTCGTTACGTCTTCGCTAGAACCACTACTACTACGCCAGGTGAGTCTATAGCCTCGCTCTTTACTTATTTCAAACGTTTTTACCCGCAAGGGGGATGCATGCTATTTAAATAAAAAGAACATAAGTCATGAATGATTGTTGGACCCGAATGTTGCCTTGAATTGTGTTGAGTACCTAGTTGTAAAAGTCCCTAAATTCGTGAACTATTAACTATTGTCTTGCCCTTCTGTGGGTTGGAGATAGCCGCTTATACAATTGATAGTACTATGGGGTTGACGACCCTATCCGAGACGAGAGCTAGTACGTTGAGTACCCTCTGCGGACGGATAACTTGTGATAATAAATAAGGTATAATTACAACTAATGCCTTTAGAAGGGGCACTGGTTTCACTTAAATCATGCCGGTAAATGTACGCGGGTGATTGAGTTAACGGATTAGTGTCACGAGCTTAAACACAATTATTAGCTATTGCTAAAGATAATATCCTTGAATAATAGATTGTGTATACGACAATGCTATTGAATGGTCATGATTGGTTTTAATACTTATGTTCAACTTATGATTTGATAAACCTATAGATTCGCTCAACCTTTGTGTTGACGATTTTAAGCATGTGTTTCAGGTAATCGATGATGTGTAGCAAGGAGCATGCAAAGGATGGGAGTTGTGTGGCTTGGCGGTCTACTTGTTTTTCCACCGTTATTTAACTTAAAACTATTTTATTTTCTGTCATGTGAAAAAATGTATCTTTTGGGGTTGAGATTCAGTGGGGACCTAACACAAACTCTGTTTTGTATTATCTGGGGATTTGGAAAACTGTAGACTTGTATGTTTTTAATAATGTTAGATTTATGTTTAAAATTTTACGTCTCTTTGAGTCGTTTAATATAGCTTATGTGTGATGATAACTACGTAGCACCCAAATGTTGTAGTTCCGCTGCGCATATGATTTGAGGGTGTTATACTATCTCTGACTTCAGCACCAATACCAACTTTTCACTCTTTTATACCTCGGATTTTCAGAGTCTCAATCCCTAAATTCAGCTCGGTCATTAATTTGTTACTTTGATCTGGTTCTGATTCAAATTTGGCGTTAAGAAAACCTTTCAACCGTGTATTTCAGCAAACAAAGTCTACGTTTTCTGCTTGATTTTCAGTAATCTTTGTAGCATCATCTGTGTGATGAAGTGCTTGATCTTTAGCATCACACGTCATGAGTCATGACCAACTCTCTCTTCACTTTTTCAAGTTCTTGAGTAGCAGAAACAAGTGCAGCTAGGTCAGCAGCATGTTGGTTTTTAACAGTTTCGAGCTCTTTCTCCCATTGTTCTTCCTTCTTCTGATTAGCCTCGATGCCTGCTTGTTCCATTTCAACAGAACGAAACTTTTTTATCTCAATATTCCCTTCGGCATTCTTTAGAGCCACAAGAGCATCACGAAGCTTTTCATTGGTTTCATCTGATAACTTATGTGCTTCTTTAAGCTCATTTATGGCCTTTTCCTTTTCTTTTTCAACAGAAAGTAGCTTTTCTTCTGCCTTTTTAAGATCATCTTCAGACCCCTTTTGCACTCCCATCGGTGCTGGTTTCTGAAAACCCACGGAGATCACACAAGTCCATTAGTCATAAAACTATCTCAAGTTTCATATAATAAAAATATAGAAATATAAACGTGTAGTAAAACTTTTGTTATTGTATTAGTAAGGCATACCTAAGAAAGTGTTTGGTATTGTGGTTTTATAAGGAAGTGTTTGGAACTTTGAAGTAGTGATAAATAAAAATTCTCGTTTGAATCTGAGCACCATAACCAATTCTGATTAGTAAATTACATAAGCATGCCCACATACCAAGGTGATGTATTATCAATACATTGGTATACGACAACCATTTGTTATCTAGGGAGTTTTTAATTGTAATTTTTGTGGTCAACACAGAAGGGCCAAAACTAAGACGGTTTACTGACATAATGCATTCAAAGTGAGGCTTTACCATTGACATCGCATGCATCATTTAACCCGTAATACAACTATGTATACTCATGTTGTATCAGAAAACACAATATTCTGATAAGCAATTTAGGGATTGTTGGGGAGTATCTAATTGTGTTTTGATATAGCCGATTAGTCGTTCCCAAGTTGTTCACCTTGCTTATCCAAACTGTGTTTTGCAGCGCTTGCAAGTGAAGTAAGCTGTATTAAGTAGATCAAAAGTGATTTTTCCCAAACATCTTGTTTAAAAAAGATTTAAACATTGTATACATCGATTTCTATAAAAATCATAGTTTTACAGGAATCTCGAGAATCACATTAAAACATGTACCTGAACTCTGTATCTAGTTAGAATGACCATATAATATAACAGGAACTACCTAAAGATAGACAACTATTAACTCAGGAATCAATATCACTCTTGTATGTGCATGAACAGAGAAACAAATAACGCTTTATCCCGTTCAGAAGAGTACATCTTTCAAAATGTATAAGAGAGAGTAAAAGGAGTAAGGACTCACAATTTTAAAGACAACCACCTTGACGCTGAGCAAATGAATTAGCAAAGACAAAGAACCAACTGAAACAACCATCTGACAGTGACAAAACTATATAAATACAAATCAGGATTACGATTTCAGTGAGAAGTTCATGACATAGAGTATTGGATCTTGAATCAAAAGTTAATTGATCATCTAATGATATCGACTTAAAATAATGCGCTAAAATAAGCAATCCCAAACACCCCTTATATGTATGATGATCTACATTGGACAATCCCTTTTTATGTTGCAGTTACTTCTGTATAGATTATTTGATATGACACAAAAACTATACACTTATTTTATAACAATTTAGAAGACACTAATCAAACATCGAAAATATCTGGTTTGGTTTTCACGAATGTCGTGTTCTTCACAATATGACTCAAATGTATACATACCTCCAAAAAGAAGTTTATCAAAACTTGGGTCTGAATGTACTCGTAAACACAAAACAATTCTTTCTCATTTAAGCAAAATCCCAAGAGTTTTACAAAATGATATATATGAATAGCATGTGTAGAACTATGATCTCGAAGAGATACTTACATGCAACTGATTTTACCACAGTCGACTATATCACATAACTTTTTTCAGATTCTTAAACTAATATACGGATAACATTTAAGACCCAATTAGCTTAAAAAAAACCTTTTGAAGGTCCAAGTTAACTACATGAGCAGCTCCACTAACATCTAGACCCTATGATGCAACATCAGTAGCAACCTGCAAATTTGAGAGCGAGATCGAACTTAAATTAGGTATAAATTTGAGTAATGTGTTAACTTACAGAATGAAATTGTTGAAAAATTATGTTTAAGAAAAGAAGTAAAATTCACTTGCAAGTTTCATTAAAAAGTGTAGTCGTCGTTGATTGTATTTACTAAATATTAAAGAAATCATTAAAAAAGCTTCTTGACTACTTTTCTAATATACCGAGATATTAGTGGGAGCATGTCTAAAATCACACAGGGTACCCTATCTTTCGCTATGAGTTCGGCCACCATGAAGAGCAACAACATTTAAACCGTCATCTACCAAAGCTCTAGCAACTTAATCACACCTTGTCTACACACGAAATACAGATTAAAATGGTAGGATCTTCTTGTAGACGTAAAATTAATATTAAAAGAAGGAACATTTTTTCATCACGGTCAATAATTCTCATTGATCATATTATCCTTCTTGATTGATCTATACAAACTGCATAAATTAGACCATTTTAAATTGAACTTATTAAACGTTTAGTTAGAATGGTCAGCCGGTAGTATCACGGGGTCAAGCAGTCGAGTCAACTAGTTAACGCACCACTGGGTCAAGAAGTTAAGCCATCGGGTGAAGCAGTTAAGCCGTCGGGTCAAGCAGTTAAGACGCCAGGTCAAGCAGTTAAGACGCCAGGTAAAGTAGTTAAATCACCGTGTCATGCAAGTAGTTAAAGCAGCGCGTCAACCGGATAAACCACCAGCTCAAACAGTTAAATCACCAGGGTATAAGTTCCTTTGTCACCTTGAAGTGAAGTCAACATATCAGATGAAGTTTGCTCACCTATGTTACACTCTGCATCAGACCATATCATTGTAGTTTCCTTTACAACATTAGATTTTATGCAGTTCTAACTAAACACGCCCTTTCACTCAACTAAGATAATGAGTACGATAATGATTATATAACAAAAAGATAGGTCTTGTTATATCCTGCATCTTAACTTAACCCTCAGTCGTATCTTGATAATTATTGGTATACATCTTGTATAAAGAATCATTTGTATAATACTAAAGGGAATCTATATACAAATTCAGGTGTGTTTACATGGTGGGATGTAAGAGATTTCTTGATCGTGGATGGTGATGGTTGATTGCATAACAGAATCCACTCATAAGTAAATTTATGAAACTGCACCTCAATATGGTCCAACACTCCTACTATAAATAACGTCAGAATCTTGAGTCATAATATATCTTGATTGAGATCAAGTAAAAGTAAAAATGTTTAACCCAACTGCTATAAGAATGTAATTATTTGTTACTGGTAGTTGGTGATGACAAATTTGCAACAGATGCTTCTAACTATCCATCTGCAATTATACATAACCAACAAAATAAAAACATGATAATACCATTTTATTATTCTCTGTGTATATTCAAGAATTGAAATTCAAGTATTTTCATTAGTAGGCTAAGTGGAACGACAAAAAAGTAAGAGGTGTTAACATGTATATATAAGTAAACCTAAATGGCCAACGGGTAAAAAGGTTTAAAGAGACAATGGATTGCCCATTGCCTCATTATATGTAAAACATCCTAAACCGTTCTTATTTAAAGTTTATTTCACAATGATAGGATAACTATGTTTTTCCAACTGTTTTGTTATACCTCCTCGG
Organism: Glebionis coronaria; assembly: GCA_025667525.1. Taxonomy (NCBI): domain Eukaryota; kingdom Viridiplantae; phylum Streptophyta; class Magnoliopsida; order Asterales; family Asteraceae; genus Glebionis; species Glebionis coronaria. The sequence goes on from JANFOE010000396.1 coordinate 426,688, forward strand.
CAACTTTCCCAAATTCAGCATATGCAGCCTCACTTTTCTCGGATAAGGTAGACATGATCATTGTATAAGCTCAACCGGCAAAAGCAATGAGTGGGACAATGGCCAATGTCAGAAGTGTGAGCTGCCAAACAAAAGTAAATCTCAAGACAAACCCAACAATGAACTAGGAAAGATATCGTAAACTAAACCATGCCCTATTTACAATTTATCCAATAAAAAACTTACCAACAATGAACTGTGTAGAATTCAATAAAATGAACCGGGAAAGAAGCAGGTCGTCCAGTAATATTATTTAGCAAAAATGAAAACAGACGAATTGGTCACATGGGTGAGTCATTTAAAGTCTAATCTTAACACAACTATCTCCTAAGCTTTCTTTTAATGAGTCAGATCATGATTGCAGTTATATTGTTTTTTCACAACAGAACTATAAATTTCTTTTAAATAATCTGTAAATTGCCAAGAAGTATGTGTGGGTCAACCTAATCCAACGTTCCAACCCGAACAGATTCAACCTGTTTCAGATCGGACTCGTTTTGACCTGCTAACCCCGCCACCTCCAACAATGATACCTTTGATGAGAGTGTCGAGTTCCTTGTCACCAAACTAAAAAACTTAATACAAAGGTATCTTGATGGATATTGATTTTTCATTGATGCTAAAGTCGCTGAAGTAACCTCTAGATTACGAGCTAACCTTTTGATAGAAAAAAAACACTAAAAGAAGACATATTGAGCCGGTACATCCGAACTTTTGTGTTTCTCAGCCAGACCCTGTTGTAGAGTCGTGATTGGGGTGTACCCAAACTCTTGTTTCACTTAGCAGCACATTGCTCCAAAATTAATTTTTTTTCTTTTGTGAATGAAATTTTTTTCTTCATTAAAAGCTGTGTGTTGACCTTCAGGAACAAAACATGTACTCACATATTAAAATTCAAACTGACATTAAAAACAAAAAATAATAATAAAATACAAAAAGCTGAATTTTTTACCATCCAGTTGCCAATTTTGAATCTCATTTTTGTTTTCATTAGCTATTTCAGAGACTTGAATATTGATCGATGGATCTGCTGTAGTTGACCGCCTACAAATTTTATGTTAGGCGGTCCGGATAGATCATCGTGGGAAGGTTGACTCTTTTCATAGAGCTCGCCATCAAACATTCTCTAGAAGCCTCTTTTACCGAGTTAGCTACTAATCGACACATTTATGTTAGCTAACCTTCAATCCTCCTTTAGCGCTTACAATTATCATGTCTCGAATCCTTGCATTCGTGTTATTCTTTGTCAGCATCACTAAATTAACCTGCGCATCCCCATCACTGGAAATATGGAATATAGGAATCCACTATGAACTAAATTTAAAAAGATAAATCTTCTTCAGATATTAAGAAAATTGATCATAAAGGTACCTTATTAAACCACGAAATTTTGCTCTCGGCATCTTGAATCCTGCATTTGCAATTGAGTCAACCACCTCAGATGCTAGTTCTATTCTGTATAATTTACTCCTACAAAAATTCACTTTATCTCATAACATAATGAAATTAAATTAAGGATTAATCGAACTGAAATATGAATGTGATGAAACTTACTTGATTACACTTTCTGGATCGACTGCCATCAAACACCTAAGGGTTGACGAAGACCTAGTTTATGTTTTTGTAAACAGATTTAGGAGACTGCCAAATTCCATATGTTAAGAACATAAACACAAACAACCTTTCCGGCTAATGAATATACCAGCATTAAATTAAATTAAATGACTTACTTAGAGCCTTGTTTTGCAGCATTAATAAATATCTTCCTTCATGTAAAGTTCTCACAAGATCTACAACCGACTTCTTTTTTCTTTCCAGCCAATAAGTCATTCCACTTATAATTTCCTGATTCAGCAAAAATGATTGATTAGAACAAATACGAATATGATAGTGAGTCTCTTTAAACACTGTTGGTTAAGCCAGCCCAAGACTTAAAAAGGGTTTATGAATGAATGAATTTCTGTGAATAATTAGGGAATGAACAATGATACGTTAGTCAAATAATAAGATGATCAACGATGTTAAGGTAAGGATCAAAAGATATGATCAACGATGTTAAGGTAAGGATAATAAAATACAGGATTGAAGATATGGTGACGGCTGCTTTAGGGTTTGTGGTGTGTGTGTTTTCACCCGTAGGTGTAGGGAAAAATGAAAAAATAGAAGTGTATAGCATTATTATACCCACGGTATGAAAAAGGAAAAAAGTGAGATTTTTTAGCAAACACTCAAATCCTATTGGTTAAAAGATGTGACTGGGATATGACTGGGATTAAAACTGTGGTTTCAAGTCATAATTATACCTATATATAATATAGATATATATATATATATATCGGGGCCTTAATAGTAGCTTTAAGGTTGGGGCAAGTTGTGAGAGTAAGCTAACACATGTAAGGGCACAGGGTTTCGTTTATAGAGGATGTTATATTGTTTAAGGGGGAGTTCGACCCATAGTTTGGGGGTATGAAAACGGGATTGTTTTGAGTAAAATGAGTACGGGATAGGTTACGAACTTAGCAAGGTTAAGGCGATTATAGATAGTGTTGGGTCAAAAAGTTGATGTGGCAGAAACTTAAAAACGAAGAAAACATGAAGACATTTGTCTAAGCGTTGTCAAGAGCAAATCAAGCGTTGACAAAAGCAAATCGGGGGTTGATGGCTCAAGCATTGTCATGTACAATCCAAGCATTGTCGTGTACAAACTAAACATTGACAGAAACGTAGACAAGAAGCCTTTAGAAGCTTCTATTTGGATATATATGCAGGATATATTCTGTATATGTTTATTTAAATAAAAGATTTACATGTTTATTTGATATTATCTCTTGTAAACCCTAATCCTTACACTATAAAAGGAACCAAGGGTATTAGGTTTATTCATAACTCATATTCACAATGTAAACCTAAAAGCGTGTGTTACACTAGACGTGAGATTAATGTATACACGTCTAGTGATTGTTTGCTATTAATATAATGAGCAATCCATTTGTTTTAAATCATGTGTTTTTGTGCCTAAACACCTTGTTAATGTGTCGTGTTCTAATTCCGCTTTGATTATCTAATCATATGAACATGATGCATTCCTAGTAGCTTAAAAGATCCGGAATCTTAGGATTCATCAATTGGTATCAGAGCCTCGTGGCTCATGATGCTAGGACCAACAAGGTGTTCGTGTATCGAGAAGAGAAGAAAAATCCGTCTACAGTTTTTCTGGATGTTTTTGTGTGCGCATCAGTATTCAGAAGGTTATAACTTCTTATTGAACCGTTGGATCGTCACGAAACTTTTTATGTGTGTTCTATATACATATATCTAAACATCCACCAGAGGGATTGTTCAGATTAGCCCTCAATCAAAAGTTATTAGGCGTCGAAGTTGGCTGCAGAGGTGATTTTCACTTTTCTGATTTTACATAAAATAATGATTTAGGGTTTCTAAAAACCCTAGATCGTTTCTACCACAAAGAAGGAGAATGTTTGCAGCATGTTGGATCGTTAAAAGCAGCAAGAAAAAGGGTGTTACAAAACCTTAGATCGATGTTGAAGATTATTCGTTATCAGGGTTTTATTTATGAACCCTAGATCTGATCAAAGCTTACAAGGTCTTTGTTTTATATGTTCTGGTCGTGATCAGATGGCAGCCAGTTTTTGAATAAAGCAATCGCAGCAAGGTCTTTACGTGAATGAAGTAGCCAATAAAGAAAAGTATTGGTCAACTAAGGTGTGCTGTTTGTTTGGTTATATTAGTCTTCGTATGAAACACAGCAAGGAGACAAGACGTTTTCTTTGTCCATGAATTTGTTGTGATTCAAGAAGTCACGTAGGGTTCTAAGGAGAATGAATGAAGAAGTTCACATGCTCAACGTTGATACTAGACAGGAATATAATCATTAAGCGTTGACAATCACGCAATAACCAGCAAAGATATTTGTTGATTGATTTGTGTGTTCACACGGTAATAGGAATGTGATTGGATGAAGCGCATGTGCTTAAGAAAGTGACGTTTTGATGAAGATACGTATTATTTGGGAATAATATATGGGTCAATGCTAATCTTATTCTTCCTAGTTTCTTGCAAATAATGGGGAATTATCCATGCGTGATTTATGGGGGAGTATATTACAGCTAATATTGGTCATATCAAGTGGTACATTTAAGGTATATTTTCTAGCAACTAATATACTCTTTTAGCTATTGTCAAGTGTATCTCAGTCGCTTTCAAGGGAGTGGTAGTCACAGGAAGTGTTAGCAGAAGGAGACGCTGAAAAGGTTTATGATTTGACGCTAACAGTAATAAAACAGGCGTTGATAGAAAGCGTTGTTATGAGTTGTCCGAGAAGTGATTGTCCCAAGCGTTGATACGTTTTGTCCGATATTGGGCAATACACATGACATATATTGGACAATGAAGGTTCTCGGGTGACAAAAGGATAGCTGTTGTTTGAGAAAATTGGTACATTTTTATCACACAAAAAGGAGGAATTTACACACGAAGGTACATCGAATCTCCGTTTTTATTCAGAATATCAGGTTGATATTTATGGCTCGGATATTTTTAAAAGGGATTAATGATTTTAATGCGAGTTAGCAACTATTCATGAGAATTTGATAGATATTTTAAACTATGTAATCAGGATAGCCTTGTGAAAGAGTTATCCGTTAAGGTCCTTTTACATATGGTATGAAGATGTTATTTCATTAAATTCGTCATGAAGAGGTGTTGGCTTAAGGGGAAGAATTCTTATGGTAAGTTTGATGTTTGAAGAAGATTTTCGCGAGTTTGTGTTTTATCATATCTTTAAATCATGGGATCCATCCATTGGTTTGAAGATAACTTGTTCGTGCTTTACATGGTTGGTGACGAAGACTTGTCATAACACTTGAAGGAGTTACATTATCGTGCTCAGTGTCTCACAAAGGATGAGAATATTGACAAGGGATCGAGGTCTACTTATATTTTCTCTATTTCGTATAAGTTTTTCATCACATAGATAGTACAAGACATGGAACATAAGGTTGGGTTACTCTAATTCTACATCAAGATTACTTTATTTATTTTTCGTCAAGATCATTACATAGAGCCTACATTTGGAGAATTTTCAAGATTGCATACATTGTTTACTTCCCTGTTGATGTGACAAAAAGGGGAAGATATACGTGCTACAATTGAGGGGAAGCAATTTGAAGATCATGTACAACTTACAAGAGATACACAAAGAGTTTTACCGACATCAACTAGGGGAAGATTGTTGGGTCAAAAAGTTGATGTGGCAGAAACTCAAAAACGAAGAAAACATGACGACATTTGTCTAAGCGTTGTCAAGAGCAAATCAAGCGTTGACAAGAGCAAATCGGAGGTTGATGGCTCAAGCATTGTCATGTACAATCCAAGCATTGTCATGTACAAACTAAGCATTGAGAGAAATGTAGAAAATAAGCCTTTGGAAGCTTCTATTTGGATATATATGCAGGATATATTCTGTATATGTTTATTTAAATAGAAGATTTATATGTTTATTTGATATTATCTCTTGTAAACCCTAATCCTTACACTATAAAAGGAACCAAGGGTATTAGGTTTATTCATAACTCATATTCACAATGTAAACCTAAAAGCGTGTGTTGCACTACACGTGGGATTAATGTATACACGTCTAGTGATTGTTTGTTATTAATATAATGAGCAATCCATTTGTTTTAAATCATGTGTTTTTGTGCCTAAACACCTTGTTAATGTATCATGTTCTAATTCCGCTTTGATTATCTAATCAT